>BSBM01000402.1:13767500-14030000 GCA_027924585.1 Larix kaempferi
AGAAGCAACTACAAGATAAGTTTACTTTGGTCGATGCTCGGTTTCCATTGAGACTCAAAGATCAAATGGACTTCATTCTCTTCTATAGCAACACAAGTTTATCCATTTGAAGGGTCGAACGACAAATTAATTTCATGCAAAGACACTTTTATTTGTTTCAAAAAACCCTCAAGTAGCATTAATTTTGCTTCTAAGGTAGTGTCATTTAATTCTTCTCCATTTTCTAAGAATGTCCTATGTGTGATCCTTCATTGTAGATGAGGTAACCTAAACTACAATTCGATATTCCAATACCCAAAATAGAACTACTATTGCAATTATTGAAGTAATACAAGTACATGAAAAAATAAACAACATTAAAAACAAAGGGTCAAGAAACCCTATAAACTCATGGGTGGATTAAACAACACTAGAAAAAAAAAGGTTGGGAAACTTGTACATCCATGGGCGAATTAATTAACAATGAAAACAAAGGGTTGGGAAACCTATACAACCATATGCACATTGTACACACAATTCTTAAAATATGGAGGAAGACATCCCCATAAAAATGCCATTCAAATTAATAACGAGATTTGATTGCTTAATAATAGAATGATTGATTATAAGTAAGGAAATAGACCTCTTTTAATTCAACTCTCAACTAACAACTCCTCACTAACTTAGTAATTGATCATTCATATATAACTATCAACTCTTAACTAACTTAGTGATGAATCATTAATATGTATAACTAACAACTCTCAATTAATTTAATAATTAATTATTAATAACCAAACATTATACTAATAAATTTACAAACATATTAACTTATATATAAAATAACTTATGTATAACAATACATCTGGCTTGAAACTTGATATTACATGGATTAAGAAGGACAAGGAGTATTTTTTTTAACCATGGGAAGAACAACCTCCCAAGGGTATATCCAACAGCCCTCACGCCATATATACCAGTAACTTGTGACTCAACAGGGGTCGAGATGTCCCGAAGCCCACTGGGGTGAGCCTCTATCCCAAGGGTCACCTACCCTTCGAGCCTCGTCACAGCGGGCCAATGAGAAACCCTACCTCCCGTCGGTTTCTAAAACATGGGATAAGCTACATAGTCAATCCTACAAAAAATCTCCTAAAATATATTGCCAATTCCAAGGGTTCTTTAATAAAGTATTTGGTGTTCATTCGCTTGAATGTGAAGAGGTTTTTTATTCCCAAGTTTATTTCAGTGCATGGGTTTAAGTATATTGTTGATTCTGAGGGTTATTTATTAAAGTATTTGGTAGTGATCCACTTATTTTCAAGATAGTCTATGGTTAAGGGTAAGTTTTTTGGTTTATACATAAATTTAATTTTTTTACTAAGATATTTCAATTCACGTGTTTCTTGAAAGGGTCTAACTGTTAAGAACATATGTTTCCTCTTAAGAGATTATATACTCAAATTCAAAGGGGTAAAGTATATACACCTTTGTAGACATAGCAATTAAATCACTCGACAAAGGAGGGTCCTTGTCCCGTGAACAATAAATTATTATTATATTATTATTATACAATTATTATTATTATTATTTAATTTGGATAAGAATGCCCATCATTCCTTTTGAATGTTAGAATGAGAATATCTTTATGCCATTGATAACATGTTGGACAAGTGTATTTCGTAGGCCTGAAAACAACAAGGAAGCCTACCACAATTGTTACTTAAGTGCTACTTGAATACAATATATGTAGATATGAGTAAAGGTTATTTAGATAAAATCATGTTATAGTAGGATGATCACATTTGGATACAACCTCTAGACTATGAACATAGAACATTCTATTGTAGATTTTTCAATCGGCATGTGCACTGCCAGCTTCATGCTTGAGGGAAAATGTAACTTATATTAAAAACGGAGCAGGATATTTATTCTACGTTTTCGACTTTCTAGTGTGTTTTGGTCGGAATCCAGTAATTTTTTTTTGGTAAAATCCAATTTTGGAAGTGTTCAAATTGTGTTTTTGAATCCATAAATAGATTAAACACCCTCAAATACCCTCATGGCACCCAGATTATGCAATTTCTATGGATAATTTATGTGATTCTATGAATTTTTAGATATTTCCAACCGGACTCTGAACAAAACAAGATGGAAAATATACTCAGAAAAGGTTGATAACATAGAATATTTAGACTACGCCATTAAAAACTAGTTGAACAATAACCCACTTGGTAGATTGGGTGTTGAGTCACCACTACGTGGCTCTACCTTCGTATCAAGAGGTATCCATCCCTGGAAATTCAATGAATGACCATAGCCCACACATTGAGATGAGAGATGCAGGCACTTATATAAAAATGGCTACGAAGACAAACCCATGACTGCAAGTGTCCATGATTGATTGTTCCACTAAAAGGGTGAAGAAAAGGCATGAGGTGGATAATTTATATTAGGAGAGGGCACCGGTCCCTTTAATTGAGCAAAAAATGCATCGATGTTAGCATAAAATCCAATAGTTTTTAATTAATGTACTAGCTAAACAAAATTTTAAAGAAGAAAAAAAGAAAAAAATGCAAACCATTAGCAAGCATGATTCTCTATTGGAGGTAAGTTTTACACTCTCCCCACTTGGGTTCAAATCCCCAATCAAACATTGGCATCATAAGGCTAGAAGGGTAGGTGCTTCCCTTGAGTGGCACCTCATCCCAGGTATATTTTCAAATGTCTCAACTCTTGCTAAGTCATAAGTTTCTTGCTAAGTGCCTGCTTGCATGCTCTTGTCACTAGCTTATGGGTTATAATGGGAATTAATTGGATTTTATCCTAGTCTTGCCCAAGTAATCTCGACCCATTAATTATTCTCCTAGATTAAAAAAATCCCTAGCAAATAAACATTAGAAAATCATGTGAAAGAGCCAAGTTTATACATACAATTTGGTGAGAAAATTTGTGATTAATCTCGTTGAACATTCCTATTAAAAGGTCACACATAGAACTTTCATCTTAGTTAATGAGAAATATAGTTGATATGTTAAAAGGTCAAACATAGAATTTTCATGTACCTTTGGGCGAAAGCTAAGCATTGAGCTGCAAAGCATTAAATGCGGTAGCTCAGTGCTTAGGGTCTGTTGGATCTCGAGGATTATTCGGATCCAACGGACCCTAAGCAATGAGCTGCCGCATTTAATGCTCTGCAGCTTAGTGCTTAGGGTCTGTTGGATTTGGAGGATTCTCCAAATCCAACAGACTCTAAACAATGAGCTGTCGCAGTTAATGCTTTACAGATCAATGCTTAGCTCTCACCGTAACTTTGTCTATAGTTAATAAGAATCTAAATAGAATATATATTTTCACTTTTAGAAAAAGTATAACACGTCATTATTATAGAGATCAATTATATGTAAAAGAGGATCCATAAAAGAGTGACATTGTAAAAGAAAAATATAAACACTTGCCATTATTATAGAGATAACTTTCAAGTAATAGAGGACCCATAAAGGCATAAAAGCATGACATTGAATGTGGAGTGATGTTATATTTGATGTGCCCAAAGTTATCTTTTCATGTTAGCATAAAGGCAATGTATTTTAAAGAATTAAAAAATATTTAATTAATTTTAAATCATATGTTTTTATGTTAATTAACATAGATTTATCAAATTTTTAATTTTTAATTTAATAAGTAATGATAAATAAAAACCAAATATATTACAAAATAAGATTTTAATTAAAATTTAAACTTGCACTCTAATTTGACAATATTTATATTAACCTATTTTTAAAATTTAATAAAAAAATAAATGTAGCTGTCCAGCTTTAAAAGGAGTCTGCTTGGGGATTAATTTAACCAGTGAAAAAATTCTATATTTGCCCAAAATAAAACGCCACGTGGAATATTAGTGTTAACCTATTTTTAAAATTTAATTAAAAAATAAATTTAGTTATCCAACTTTAAAAAGAGTCTGCTTAGGGAATAATTTAACCAGTGAAAGAATATTCTATATTTGTCCAAAATAAAAGGCCACGTGGAATATCAAAGACCAAAACAAAATCTCGGTATCCACCGTTCCATCGCTTACCAAGTGCCATTTGACCGGAGCAACCTACCCGGAGTAACCTACCCGCTACCAACCGTAATCTCCTGCGTATACGCCGTAAAGAGCAACGTATTGCTGCTCTCGTACATACGTCCAACGATCGGATTTCGTCCTGGTAGAGAAGCATGAGAGCCCTTGGGCGAGTTTTGTAAATGTAAGGGCGGGGTTTACAAAGCAGGTCGTCTCTGTCTCTCCGCCTTGACTTTAACTCTCCTTGTGCTGAACTACGCGTCGTGAGAGGAGTTCATTTGTGTGTAAGACGATAAATGTTTTCAGAGTACCGGATTTGATCGCGCCAACGCCGTCGTAAAGACTACACGGTAAGGATTTCTGAACAATAACGGCAAATGCTGCTTTTTTCCTGGTCATTTCGGTGAATGCACTTAAGAAATCGTTGATCAGTCGCTTTTTTGTGAGGTAACGGTCCTGCGAGTTGCAGAGATTTCTAAAATTTATGGTTGGGGACTATTATTCTGAATTTGTACGGGTTTTTTAAAGGAATTGTGAGGGTTACATTCGGAGATTTAAATTTTCAGCTTTTAAGGCGTTGGAGTTTTATTTTGATGAATATGAAGTCGTTTTGTTCTCTTTCGGAGGTGGAACTACTAGCAATTAGGGGATTGAGCCAAAATCTGGGTAGATCGGGTGATTTTCTCGTAAATTTGTTCATATTATGTTAGGATTACTAAAGGATTTGTGCATTTTGTAATTTGAATCATTAATCCCCGAATGTTCACCTGTGGTGATATCCTGGAAAACGAATTTTAGTTTCGTTTGAAGTGAAAAAATGTAAAGATTTTGTATTTCATTAAAATTTCGTAAAAATGACCGAATGATCGTTCACATTTTGATTAGAAAAAGCTTGTTTTAGTTGCTTGTCCCTTAGATATATTCTAGCAAAAGATAATCTTAGCTTGCTCCCTAGATATATTCTGAAAAAGAGAATTTTAGCTTGCTTGCTCCCTGGACATATTATGGGAAAAGAGAATTTTAGCTTTACTTGAAGTTGTGAAAATGTATTGTCATTTTTTGTGTTTAGCATTTATAATTTGTTTTGATCTGTAAATGTTTGTTTTGTTCTGGTTTTTAGATCTTGTATGAGCTAATTCGTTTATCAGATCTTGTACTAAAGCTCGATCATTAGAAAAAAATCCAAGTTTGATCCTTTCTTACATAATTTTGAATTTTGTTATAATTTGTTGAGTTTCTTTTTTTTCTCTGGGAAGGAATTACAGAGTTAATTATTATCATGTTCTTATAGAGAGTGTAAAGTAGGCAGAGGATCGAGAGCTGTTGACGTTATAGTTTTTATATGCATGTTTGCAGGATGGCTGCTGCAAGTTTACAACCTGCTCGTGCTACTACTCAGGCTTACAGTGCACACAATAATCTACCCTGCTTCAACAACTCGCCGAGCACGGCATCTCTGTCATGTTTAAAGAGGAAAAGTGTAACTTATGATTTAATAGCGACAATCAGGCCGGTTGCTTCGGTTACTGGAAGAAAGGATGGAAGGACTTGCGTGATATCAGCTCAGGCTTCTCCTGTTTTGGATCCAGTTTTCTCGTCCTCAAAGAATTCAAACGAACCTCCAAAGAAATCATGTAAGTCGTAGTTAGGTTCCAGATCAGGGCGTTAAATGTTCCAGTGCCCCTAAGATTGACATCCTTGTAATGAATCTGGTCTGTTTCATAACCCTTAGGTGAATGAATTAGAGGGCAGTATAAAGTGGGATCTGCTGGTGATACTTCGGATCTTATCTAGTATGTTATGAAATGCTCATTGTGCAACATCAAACTTCATGACCGGGCAACCCCCGAATCAGTTCATCTATGCATTCTTTGATTTGCATTTACATGTGATTTTTCTCCCTATATAAAGTTCTATTTGTGTTTTGGATGGTCCCATGCTAGCCTTGCCTTGAGTGAATGGAAACCTTTCACTTTCTGATTTTGGGGTTTTTGAGTGCAATTTTTACCTGTGTTACCTTGAACGGAACGGCGTCATTCGTTTCTCCTTAAAAAACGGTCCAGAAACGGAGATGGAACGCAAAATGGCGTTTTCTACATCCGTTCCCGTTTCTGAAGCTCTGAAACCATTTCTCACAAAATGGCTCTCATTTTTTAGGGCCGTTTCTGAATTTTCAAGTGCCGAAAATAATTTACCTGTCGAACTTTCTTTGCCCTTTGATTTCATGAAGATGGTTTATGGTTTTGAATTCAGATCAGAGTAGCCACTGAGCCATACGAAGGGGAGAAATAAGGGGAATATGGCTGGCTTGGTGTGGTTCCTGGCCATGGGGAAATAACACTACATAACTTATCACCTTCCTTCAACCATGAATGAAGTAGGTTTCAGTCCAGAAATGTTCTTCCGTTGGCTGTCACTGTGTCAGAGGATGGAGATTTTTGTCCCTATTCTGTTCTCGGCCTCCTTTCCAGGTCTGCATGTCAAGAGAACCAGTGATGGGACCCTGGAATAAGAGCTTTCAGAGAGTGATGGATAATATTTTAGTGGCGGTGAAACTGGGGTCCAATCCCTTTTAACCAGTTTGTTGTCTTCCCCACCTTTTCAAGCACCGGAAATTCATTTCCACAGTAAATTCACTTTAATCTTGGCTCTGTTCCATAATTATAACGTAATTTGCAATTCAAGGTGCGGGGCAGATTTTTTATTCATAATTTCATTATAAATTTTCAATTTTTTCTATGTTGTTGTGGCATTTGATTAACCTCTTCCTATTTCCATTTTACTATATTGGTATTTGTTTAACTGCTCATTAATTATAGTTTGTGAAGTGGGTCCTCTGTTTCTCTGTTTCCAGCTTTCTTTGTGTAAACTTTAAAGCAGTGGGGATTTGATAATTTTTTTGATTTGGGTGGAAGACAAACCTAAATTATCAAATATTTAGGCCTTACTGAAGAGGTCTTGATAGGAGTCTTTTGGTTGTATTAAATACCTCTTGGCATACAAACTAACCAAGGCCCTGTTTACCAACTAAACAAACTTACTTGAGCCGCTAATCAGACAGTTGACAACCAAGACTGCATTTTACTATATCTGGGCTCTGTGATCTCCCTGCTCACCTTCATTGTTTTTTTCTCTCTCCTTGTTTTTGTTTCTTGTATGTGAAATTTTCTTGTAAGTGAAACTTTGTTTATCGTACCACTCCCGTTTCTTGTTCTGTTTCCTGTTGCTTGTTTCTGGTAACATAGTTTTTTACGGCAACTTCGTTTGAACCTAATTTTTTTTACATTTGGCTTTCCATAGAGCATGCCTTTCCATGAAACAAAAACATTTTGACTTATTTCCTGAAAGAGAAACATAATGAAATATTCTAGTATTTCCATCTTGCTTAGTTATTTCAATTAATAATTTATGTTATGTGCATATTCTTTCAGAAATTAAATAGCAGTTTACACTTGATTCACCAATAAATGGTTTTGATGATACAAACATGAAACTGTCTCTGAATATTGTTTTAGGACCAAGGAGTAGGAATTAGGCTATATAGTGGATCTATCATTAATTCTAATTCCTTTCCTGGCCCTTTTGGGTTTTGCAGCTGAAGCAGCCTTGATTTTGATTCGTCATGGGGAGTCGCTGTGGAATGAGAAAAATTTGTTTACAGGGTGTGTTGATGTACCATTGACACAAAGAGGGGTGGAAGAAGCTGTTGAAGCTGGAAGGAGGATAAGCAATATTCCTGTTGACGTCATATTTACTTCTGCATTGGTTCGGGCTCAGATGACTGCTATGCTTGCAATGACTCAGCACCGCAGGAAAAAGGTTGGAGTCCAAATTCTCAAAATGAAGTCAGCTTTAGTAATTTTGGTTGGGCAGTTCACTGTTTTATTTGGCTACCCTGGTATGAAGTGCAAGGGAAGCTGTCGAATAGTGTTGTTAGTTGTTACTTCTAGTTCATAGTTGCATGTTTTGAAAATATTGAACTTTTCAATAAAGCCAAAAAAATGTATATTATTATTGGAAAAATGTTTCAGAATTGAGGGATACTTTGTTGAAAATGCAAATAGACTAATGAGTACAGTAATCCTCAAGACTTAACACATTCGTAGTTTCATTTTTACTTTATTTTCCTGATATGTTTCACTTTTAGTTTCACATCCTGATATGTTGAATAGCATCGAAACTGTTTAAGGCTTCACTACTTGGCAATGGCCCAAGTCCCTCGGAGTTTGCAAGGGAAACATCACTTCAATCTGCATTCATTGAATTGGACAGGGATCAGTTTCACTATTTGCTCCTCCTGACATTGGCAATTGGTGGGGTTTCATGGCAGCTGTTTAAATAAGATAATTTAAAATTTTATTAATGTCCAACGAATGAACACAATAAATAGGTCAATGGCGCTCAAAAGTACAGCCAGGTGGAGTGTGAAAACAACTCCTATCACTACTCTATAAAATCAGGAAATGAGCTAAATAATTAACCTATAGATATAAAATGTAGCGCAGATACAAAACCATGGAACAGAAAAATTGCCAAAGCCATTTATTGGAAAAAGAATTTGTTGACAAATGAAAGAAAAGTAGGGAGATTGTTTTGAAAATTTAAACAGACAAATGCATATCGATCTTCCTCTTCCTTTGGTTTGTAGTAATTCTTATCCAAGGCTGCCATCTCTGCTCAATTGCTCGACTCTATGGAATTTCATTGCAAAAGGATTCCCAGTTAACATATTGAATGGTATCCAAGGTGATAAGAACTTCATTTCTAGACAGTGAGCTATGTCCTTTGGAAGTTGCAAGGGAAACAGTGCTTACATCTTCATTCAGTGGGTTGGATAAGATCATTTTCAGTCTTTGACTCTTTTAAAATGGTGAGTTGCATGGTGTCTTTCATACAGCACATGATCCACTATCATACATGTCTAGTTTAAAAGCTTACAGAATAGCTAATAGTTTTTGTCATTCTATTCAGTGAAGTAGAAATGTCAAATGTTTTTGGATTTTCTATGAATTTTCTGGCATGCTAAGGGTATTTGACTTGACCTAGAAGCTGAGAAACTAGAGCTGCTTGCTCTTCTAAATGAGCTGTTTTCAAAATGAAATGCCCAGAAAACTTGTCCTTTTAGGCCATAAGATTTTGAATAGAAATGAAGCTGTATTTTGATTTTCGATATCATTAGCCTTTTCCCCAATGTCAACAACCATCATTGCGAAGATGGTTTTAGCAAAGCAAAGTGACATCCTTATTGGAAATTAATTTGATCCTCCTTTTCTTAAGCTACAGCTCTAGGAAATGCAGGTCATTGTACTTCTATACCATTTGTTTATTGAAGAATAACAGTCAATTGTTGAAGAAGGTTTTAATTTGGTTCTTATCTTTTTGTATTTCTAAATGCTTTTTTTTTCTGAGAAGTAGTAATTTATATGATCACTGAATACCAAAATTTTCAAATAACATAATAGATCAATTAGAATTTCCATTTCCTCCATTTCAGAAAAAAACCCAATTATTGTTGAACCCCATAATACATAAAATTGTGTTGAACTGACCTTTTGGAAGTAAGCATATGATGGCGAGAATCTGTCCTGGAGCCTGGAGGGAAATTATGGTTGTGCTGAAAATGGCAGGGTTACAATTTTGGGGATTTCTAGTTGCCCACAATGTTAATATCATCTGATTGTATTCATGGAAGGATTCTATATCTGGTTTTTTTAGTTTAGGCAAAACTCTATCCTGACATGTGCAAAAAGACTGAAACTTGAACATTTCAATTCAATTGGTTCAGGTACCAGTGATAATACATAATGAGAGTGAGCAGGCAAAGGCATGGAGTACAATATACAGTGAAGATACTAAGAAACAGTCTATTCCCGTAATAACAGCTTGGCAACTCAATGAGCGCATGTAAAATGCCTTTGGACTTTGGCCTTGGACCTTTATTTGCTTGTTTTGTCTTTATGATAGACTGTTGATTAGGTCTATTATTAAACTATTACAGCTGCTCAGAACTTACATTTTCAATGAAATGTAGGTATGGTGAATTGCAAGGACTCAATAAACAAGAGACAGCAGATAGATTCGGAAAGGAAAAGGTCCATCAGTGGCGTCGTAGTTATGATATCCCTCCTCCAAATGGTGAGAGCCTGGAAATGTGTGCAGAACGAGCTGTTGCCTACTTCAAAGAGCAGGTATGGAAAACTGCTTGCACTTTCGTTAATTATAGCTATTTTCTTTTATTTTCCTGATCTTTTACCAAGTGGGAATAGTAGCTAGATATGACTGTCTGTGTCTCTTCGGTTCTTTTGCTTTATAGTTTTGAATTGGTGGTCATAAAACAAATTCAATTTTCATATTTGTGAACTTGTTTTTAGCAATTTATCTGTTTTGGAATCACATCACTTCCACACCACACAAAAGATGGCTTCATGGATGGATGTACTTTGCTTAGGGGATTGGGGCCTCCATCACCTACAGAATCAAAACTACCATAGTTCTTGTTCTGTTTGTTTGAATTCTTTTAGGTAATGGAGACTTTTTAACATTTAGGTATATGCTTTCACAGATTGTGCCTCAACTTCATTGTGGGAAAAGCGTGATGATTGCTGCTCATGGCAATTCTCTGCGGTCTATAATAATGTATCTCGACAAGTTATCTTCTCAGGAGGTCTATTGATCATCTAACATGCCTCTAGATTATGGTTTCTTCATCACATATTCTTTTACAATTGTGATATTGTTCTTTGATCTTTCTGGTTTGTTCTAGCCATTAGAGTTGACTTCAAGCTTTTCATTAACACAGGTTATAAGTCTAGAGCTATCCACTGGAATCCCCATGCTTTATATATTCAAGGAAGGCAAATTTATTAGAAGAGGAAGTCCTATTGGACCTTCAGAGGCTGGAGTTTATGCTGTTACTAAGGTATATTCTAGTCTGCAGTATTAGTTGTCCTGCATAAATGCCATTGATTTATGCTGCTGTTAATTTAATAAGATCATATTGAAAGTGCTGTTAATAATATAATATATATTTGTTACTGTGGAGAGGAATTGACACATAATGAACTGTCGTGATGCAGAATCTGGCTCTTTACAGGCAAAAGCTGGATGATATGATACACTGATGTTTTGAACTAGTTTTCTTTCATACAGCAGTGCAGTCGTTCCCTACTCTGTCAGCAAAGAGGAAAGCAAATTTAATTTGTTGACATAAAATCAGGCATTCTTTTGGTCATGAATCAAGATGCTACGGAGACCTTGCTTGTTGGTTTGAACTTTACGAGCTGTTGTTCGGTTTGTCTTTGTAGCTTTGACGAGTTATCAGCATATATTTGTTAGAAATCATAATTTGAATAAATCATGTTCCACCCAATTTCATGATCAAATTAAAAATTGGGGCCCACTGTAGTGCAACTTATTGTCATTGTGATTTAGAAATTGGAAAGCAGTAGCACATGGAAACTGGAGTAACTTTGAAAGTCGGTAAACAGTTCTACTGTGAAGTCAAAGAAATTTCCTGGATGCCAGTATTAAACTTAGTATTAATGGTAAGTTCGGTTGACATATGCCATATGTTAGAGTGGATATCATTTGAAGCAGGGTGTTAGGGTAGGTCAGTGTTGAAGAAATATTGTATGCTATTCAAGGTTCATTGGTTTTCATAATGTATTGGTAGTGTGTGCTGTTCAAGACTCATTTCCTTTCATCATGTACTGGTATAATATTCAATATAAGTGAATCAACTAGTTACATGTTCTATGTTTTTGGTTCAAGGTATGGAGACCTCTCCCAGAGGCATAAGGAGATAAGTATGCACGAACTCAGAGGGCCTGCACAGAAGTGTATATTTTATGGTCTTATGTTGAAATTTATACTTACACCGAAATTCATCATATTTGGGGTATTGCTAATCATAAAGGTCAGATTTTAGCCTTTTAGGGATGTTCATCATATAAAAAAATAGGAAAGCATGGCAGATCAAAAACCGCAATGTCCTCTAATGGGATGAAAATGATTTAGTCCTGATACAGGAACCTAAGAACACTTCAATAATAGAGAGTTTTTCTCCTTTTGTAATAGAGACTAAGTCAATAATGAATATGACTAGGCTCTTATTATTATTATGACTGTTAGAGTTTATTATGTTTTATTATCATGGACTTAGAGGTTATTATATTTTATATTTTATTATCTTGGACTGTTCAAGTTTATTATATTTTATCTCTTGGAGACACGGTCAACTATGATTATGGCCATCCCCTGTTTGATTGGATTTTTCTATAAAACGGTTGAATAATAGAAGGCATGTGCGTTTATCTCAAAACATATTTTTGAGATATATTTGCATTTATTTAATATATCATATGGTATCAGACCAGTACGCTTTGGGCTTCCGCAGCCTCTAACAAATAGGGATCTACTCCATCCATAGGATTCTGCAACCTCTCTCAAATAGGTATCCGCTCCTTACAGGCTTCAGCAGCCAAATAATAGGGATCCACTCCTCACAAGCAGTCTCTCACAAGTTCGTTAGGTATCTGATCTTTCAACTCCAAAAATTAAATAGGGGTAGCGCTAAGCTCAAATCTCACCTACCATGGACTTCTGAGTCCCTTCTTCCAGGGAAGCGCAACTTGCAACTCTACAACGCTCCATGCCCTTGCAAGGGTTACATGGCTCCTAACTTGTCGATGCAAGCTCTCCCACTTGGGGAAGATGAGTGGCGGATCTACCTACTTATATTCTCCAATCACTCGTTGAGCAGGTGTCAGCTATAAAGACATAGAATATTGAGGCTCAGTCTACTTCCAACCATGGGTTGCATTGGATATCATGACTGACTCACCACATTAGCTGGCATATTTGACGGAGAATAGGTGGATTCCTAGATTAGGACAATGTTAGCCTATTTCATCACTTACTTTACTAAACTGACTAAGATCACTTTGGTAGCGTTTCATTTAGAAGGGCTTGTTGCTCGTCGGTGGGAGCAAGTTAAAGACGAAGGGAAGTTCTCTTTCTGCATATCTTTTGTGCAGCTCTTCGAGAGCAATTTTATACACTTAGTTATTGTGAAGGTTATAACTTGCTGCAACTTATGCAATGTTCGGGCCAGATGGTCCAACGGAACACTGAACTCTTTTTCCAAACTTCATGTCCAACTTTGCAGAGCAAGAACTTATTTAAATTTCAGTTTGGCTTATTACCTTTCTTACGTCATGAAGTCGCCATGGTTACTAGTTCTACTTTGTCTCTTACGTTTGTTGTATGAAATGGCCATGGTTATTAGTTCTACTTTGTCTCATACGTTTCAACAAGCCCTGATAGCTACATGCAATTTGGTCAAGAAACCTTGTTTGTCTTGGTAAATCCACTCGTATTTCCAACACTCGTCCCGCCTCACAACTCTTCACCAAAACTTTGCCTCTTAGCCTCAATATCCAAGCTAGTATTGCAGCTTTCATTGCAGCTTCCATAAGAGCATAACTCATTCTACTAATGAGTGTTGCACATTTCAACACCAAAGACTTGTGAAAACATTGCTTTCTGAACCACAAACTGATCCATCTTCTCCCCTTACGTTGCATATGTGATAGACATGGATCCCAACTTAGTCCTCATGGCATGCGATTATTGCTCTGTAAGTTGAGACTTCTTGTTTACCCATAATTGTTGATCAACGATCAAGTATCACATAGCCCACCTCATTCTAGATAACAATAGTAAAAGGAACCTTGTCTCTTCAACATTGGTCCTCCTAGTAATCGCTCACCCTACCCATATTGTCTCACTTGGGTCAACGAGGGGGGTCAACATTTGTTGGTCTCGAAAATATGGCCTTACTTTTGACATTGGACCTTATTTTAAAGACATTATTGCATGCAATGATACCTTACTTGACTCCTCGGACCTCATCTTGGGCAAAACATACCAATTTCATTGCTACACTCAATATAATCGCTGTGATAACACCTATATGCTCACAAAAGAAGGCAAGTAGTTTAGATTTTGCTCTTTTGCCACTCTACCACCTGTCTCCATCTCGGGCAATGATGTAGTCCTCCAAGTTACCATCCACAAGTGTCTGTATGGCAAACATAAACTAGAGACTATAACCCAGCGCATCATGATGTCCTTACAACTTCTACTAGATTTTAAACGAGGAGTCTTTACTGAACCTCAAGGTTTTCCATGCCCTTGTCACATTCAACATGACCTTGACTCGCTCTTGGGAGCCTCTTTGCCCAATGAGCTAACATACCAACTCTCCCTTGTTGAAAGTGTGGAAATAGAACAATAGATCTAAGCACTTATGCAAGAATGATGTACCTAACCAAGTATTGTTGATGTCCAACATTGACATGATTACAAAGCGTTGTATCATGATGTCATAGGCGAACACCCTTAACGATGTCGACATCCTATTCCACCTCAACCATAGTGTTAAGAGCGAAGTTGTCATGGAGCTAAGGATCCAACCTAGAATTGAAGCCCCATTCCCTTCTCTAGGCCGTGTGACACTGTCCAGGAACCACTCTCGTTGGTGAGACTAGCCCAGGACAGGTCTTGGCAGACTACGACTCTTGAATCACAACTATACTTTTCTTACACTTGGTCATATTCTTAGTTCAACCAGTTATCCTATGAACAAGTAAACTACCACAACAAAGAACACAAGTGTGTCGACGACACCTTAGTGGGGTGCACCCAAAATCATATAATGAAACTTGGTTATAACAGATGGAGGATGCCACAACGTGGCAACTATTCGAGAGCATGTCGTCAATGGTATCATCTCAAGTTACATCAATACAACTTCACCGGAATTCTGTTGCATCCACATGTCTACCTCAACGCATCACCTATGCCAAGTCTCTCGATGAGCAGTGCTTCACCGCAACCTTGTCAAATCTGTCTGTGCTCAACTCCCTTAACCAACTTGCCCAAGAGAGAAGTGCCTACTGGAAGTCTACCTACACGTAGCCCTCACGCTTTTCCTGCCGAGTCCCATTGCACCCGTTGCATGAGTCTTCCTGATAGAGTCTCCCGTCACTTCTCGACAGAGTTTCTCGTTGCACCAAACTTCTCGACAGAGTTTTCTCTTGAGTCTTCTTTTAAGACTTTTCAAGAGTGAGCCTCACCAAGTCTACCCAAGAGTGCACCTTACTAAGTTTGCCAAAGAGTGTGCCTCACCAAGGCTCCCAGAATGCATCTCTCCCGACTTCTTCAGAAGTTTGTCTCTCGTGCCTCAGACCTATGCCCAACCTCTTGCCCATACAAGTGCACCAAACTTCTTGGGTGCCTCCCTGAGGAAGTGCACCTCTCTTTGTGAAGACCAATGAACTTGTGTTGCCTGCCTATTTCCTATGCCAAGGTAAGTGCACCCATCCTGTTGGGCGCCTCCCAAAGGGAATGCTCTCCCCTTCGGAGCAGACCACTCTTACTTTCGAGTTGCCTCCATCTCAAATGTCAAGTGAGTCTTCTATATATACATGTGTCCAAGTTTTCCAAGGGACGCGACCAAGGATGGGTTGACTTGCAAGTCACGCAGGATTTTCTTACCGAAGCCCCCAAAGTGTCTAAGTGTGGATTCATGCCCCCACCATACAAGCCTCCAACTCGAGTTAGTTGCTAACTATCCTGATGCATGGGCTTCTTACCTAATCCGCACAACACATCTATGCTAGAAGTGCTCATGGGCATGGGAACACTTTGCCACTGCCATGCAAAGTGCCCACCCAACCACGCTGCCCAACCTTGCGAAGGTTATACTGATAGGTAAAGCACCCACTCTCGCATCCATCTCCTGATTGCATCACCAACCAACGATCTCTCTAAGTGGTCACAGGGAACCCTAAGATTCTACTAACCCAGGGGCATGGCACCCTCCCCCACTCCAAGCTGTTTCCGTCTCAACAATGTCTCCACGAACACTCAACTGTCCATGAAGCACTCTACCTTCGTCGTTGTTGCCAACTACTGCTGCAACCAAGTCTTTCGAAGAAGCCTCTAAAAATCGTCCATGCATTGCACCCATCCAACCTACTACTGCCTTGATACTGTGCTGTCTTGTCATGTCTCTGTCCATTGCATGCCCTCATGTGTCGAATTGATTAGGTAGCTAATCCCATCATCGCGTCCAACTCCATGAGAATAAACTCCTCATGCATAAGGTAGCCAACTTCCTCTGCACTTCGGTCATCTCATGCAAATTTGTCGAACCAAGGCAAGGTTCATCACCTTCACCTTAAACCATCACAAAAGGGATTGTCGTCACCTTAGTCATTCACTGCTTCCCCCTTGACTTGCTTCTCAAGTCTTCAAGGTCTACACAAGTCACTCTCAATGTGCCGAGATCATGCAAAGTAGAAGGGCACACAACTCGTGCAAACTCCAACGACTTACATTTCCACTGCACTATTGAAGCGCATCCAAGAGTCCCATTAGGTTGAGCGCCTGCTGCACCCCTAGGTCCCAACTCTAACCTGCAACGTGGATCACATGTTGGTATGTGGTCTTGTTGCCCATCTTCACAATCTCTGCCTCCAAATACAACAAACTCTACCATCCTCAACGGTAAGGAGCTCTTCTCCTCCTTCAACCATTAAGGCACCACTGCAACACATCACCTCCATGATTCTCAATGTGGAGAATCGACAATCTAGTCCTCATGACTTGCCGCCCACACTAATTCATCCAAAGTCTGCCTAGTAGGATGAGCAAGCCAAATAATCCATGTCCTTTGCAAGATATGTCCGCACCACTCCATGGCCAAATCTCTGTTGCATCCATTGCATCACTAGGAACTGAACTACCTTGCTCCACCCTGTTACCTGGTACCAATACCAGCACACCTTCAAATGTGTCCCCAGGGATAGAGGGTCATTTTTTTCAGTCCAGGAGGGGTGTTTAGCATTTTTCTGAGTGGAGGTTTTGGCTAGATCCTTTAGTCCCTCTCTTGGGAGTACTATGGCTTAGTGGCATTACTAACTGCCTCATTAAAGGGCTTGAAGCTCTGAGGTTGGTGTCCGGGGCTCCTAGGGGTGGGTCATTAGGTCACATGACCCCTCACCTGTTTCACCATTCTCGTGGCATTTTTCTCAACACTGAGGCTTTTGTCTCTCTTTTAGGTCACCATTGACACCCTCCTGATCCCTCTGCATCACAACACCCTCTCTCCTTGGGATTCTTATCATGATGGCATCATCTCTTGTATCAGGCCGTACTGCTTGATATGGGGGGGGCGTTTAGATGGGGTATGATGCCCCCCTTGCCTAATTCAGCCTTTCGTTTGGAGTATTTTGCTAATTTTTAGCCATTTTAGTCATTTTTTGGTAAACTCTGGGGAAAATGCCCCAAGTTATCCACATATTTGGTTATTTTATATAATTTTATGTTAAAATTTTAAGTTGACATGTTATAATTTTAATTTGACATTTTAAGACACGTAGGCCTGGTTATTTTGTAAAAGTGAGTGTGAGAACATATAAATAAAGTCTCTTCACTTTATTTTCACAACACAACTGATGGGATAAAATTCATAATGTTACTCTTTTACCCTAGAAGGGCCTTATGAAGTGATGTGCACCTCTTGGAGGGACGATTTTTCATGCTCTTGGATGAAGTTGGATGCTTTCTTTGTCTTGCTAATGCTTTGTGGATGCTAGAATGGTTGGAATAACTCATGCTCAAGTAAGTCTTTACATTTTTAAGGTTTGATTGATGAATGGTAGGTAAATTTTGCATCTTCAATAGGGCTTTTGCTTGCCTTTCTATCCTCATTGCATAGTAAAAACGCTCCAAAGAAAAGGTTTTTACGAAATTTGGCCTTGGATCTCCAACTTTGCCCTAGTTTAGGCTCTTGAAACCAACCCTAGAGGTTGTTCCAAGAAGCCCTAACCTAGTTGACAAGGAGAATCACCTCCAAGAGGAAGACTGGTCACCTTCCTCACCTTCCTGTAAGGTTAGGGTTTGGCATACCATCCATAAAACCCCTAAGTTATCATTTTTTATTATTATCAATTTTACTTGCATATTTATGTGTAAAATTGCATATTTATGTGTAAAATTGCATTTTCATGGTAGAGTTAGGGTTAGAATTATGTTTGCAATTTTATGTTAAAAACCCTAGAAAATATATATATATATATTTTGACCTTCTTAAAATTTCGGCCTCTCTCCTACAATTTCGCCTCTTCTTTAGCCCTAAAAACCCTGGGGTGAAATTTTAGGAAGCCCAAATTTTTTTAAAAAGATCAAAACTCCTAAAAACCCTAAATGTAAGTGTGTAAATATTGTTTTTAGGTTAAATTTTGCATTTTTTTTGTAATTAGATTTTTATTTATGATTTTGTACCTAATTATAAAACCCTAAATATGAAACCCTAGCTACAACCCTAACCTAACCCTAGCGAAACCCTCAAACCTCCTCTCTTGGGTTTGCTCTTTTCTTCTTCCTACACCTTTGCCTCTCATATTCTTCACCTCGCTCCTCCTTCCTTCCTTCACTACTCCATCTTTCTTCCTCGTTTCCTCTTCTTCTTCTTCCTTCTCCTTCTTCCCCTCTCTTACTCCTTCGCTCCCTTGTTCCCCTTCTTCTAATCCCTTCTTCCTTTCCCCTTATCTCTCCTTTCTTCCTCTTCCTTATCCCCTTCTCCTTTTCTTTTCCTTTTCCCTCCTTCTCTTCCATATTCCTCCCTCCTCCTACTTTCCACCTTCTCTTTAAGCCCTCACCTTCCCCAAAAGGAGGCTCGATCTTCCTTTGGGAAGACTCGACCTCCTCCATTTGGATGTCCCTTGCATCAGCCCTAGCCCAGCTAGCCGCGATCCTTCATTTGAACCTTTCATAAGGCCCTAAAACTATATTTACCAGACTGTAACTCTTTGCTGCTATAAGTCTGTACCCTTTTGTAGTCTTGTTAACATAAGGCATCCCTCTCTATTGGCACCATTCACCTACATATGTAATGAATAAAAAAAGGTTAAACATTCATACAAGTGTGTTGACATTTAAAGGCTGATATACTGTAATAAGAAGGTCTGAAATCTACCTAAATAAAGGTTTGAAAGTAATTAGTACAGTCTACAATATTTGTGCTTATTTGAATAAATTGGTTAAGGATTGAAGATTATCTTGCATGCAACCATTATTGCAAAATTTATAATATAAAGAAGCTTTTTATTGTTGTTGCTAACCTTGCATTTGGTTTGAAAGCACAACTTAGACATATTTGCAAATTTGGTGCATGAAAGTTAGACAGTGGAACTAGTCAAAAGTACAAGTGATATTGTCCATATTTATATTGTTCTTTTAGACTATATTGCAGTTATTACTAATAATATTGTCATACTGCTGCTAAATTCTTCTCATACAGATCTGAAACAAGTTTTATTTGGTTGCCTCAAAGTGGTTAGATATTGTGATTACTTATATTTTGCTAGTTGGTCATCATCCTCAATTCATTGTCCATACTTATTAGCGGTAATCACACGTTCTTCGATATTTATATTCACTTGGTAATCTATGTTATTGATGCATGATCTCACTCACACCCTAAATTGCTATCGACGATTATATTCCTTAAGGTGTTAAGTGATCTATATCTATAGTTACACTCATTATTATGCTAATTGATCATTGACTATTCTTACTCATACATGGACTTGATACACTGAATACATGGTTATATAGTATGTCTTTTTCATTCGCATAAAATATATTGGTTAAGGCATTGGTCATTGACTTTATTGTCTAGAAGGAATAGTTTCTAAGTGTTTTTGTAGATCACAGAAGGGCTCTCCCCTTGGAGATTTCGACTCTTCGAAGAAGTTGGAGAAGTGGCTAAGGTGACAGTGGTCCTTCCTCTTGCATTTGTTCATCGGATACTAACTCTGCTAGTTCATCTGGTAACACACCCAAGCAAGTATTTTTCACTTTGGTACCGCTACTATTGTTTTTCCCAAGGAGATGGTTGCACCATTAGAGAAATTTTGAGGTCAAAAAATGGCCTCAAAACAAAGAGAATGTACTATAAAATACAACCAATCACATTCTAGTAGATGACATCATCCCCCTTGGTGAGGTGGCATTGCATGAGTTAAGAATGCTTATTTGTCAAATTTTCTATAGTGGATGAAAACACATAGTTAACCAAGGTAGTGGTGTAAGTACTTTTAAATCATAAGGTAAAGTACTCATAATGATAGTCTTTTCATAAAATAATATTATTGTCATTTTCAAGTAAAGTACTCATAATGAATGTCTTTTCACACTTTCTCATAAAATAATATTATTGTCATTTTCAAGTGAAGTACTCTTAATTCATAAAGAAAGTGCTTTCACATTTTTTTATAAAATAATATATTATCATTTTTATGTTTTTAATTTTAAATTATATATTCACTCCATTCTATTTAATAACATAATGTCAAATTAATAAAGAATAACAATAGATTTAATAAATAATAATAATAATAATAATAATGCAATATGAATTATAATAATATTATTGACATTTTACATGTAAATAAATTCTCAATTAAATTACATTATTAAATTCATGAGAAAAGTACTAAATATAAAAAGTCAACATAAAATTTTAAAAAAAGCTCTTAAAAATATTTTTTATTATTTAATTTCATTTGCAAGTTCAAGACAAATAAATGTTAAAGGTCAATACATTTTTGAGAATTTACAATGAATCTTAGTCACATCAATGTAGACTTATTTTATTAATTTTATTTCTAGTGAATTTTGAAAAGTAACTCAACCATGGTTATTTATATTGTGCATAGAAAATAGTGTGGGAGGTGACTTGTCATATATACCTACCCCATAAAACTTTCAATTCATAATATTTTAATATATCTCATATTTTTGTAGTACATCTCTTAGGAGACCATTTTTTGACCTCAAAATCTCTCTAATGCCTATTCCTTAAGCATGCCAAACCACCACCTATGGCTCAACACTTCCATTGAACTGGGCATCTTCACTAGTGCCCAACGAACCATTGCCTGATTTTCAACAATGGGTCAACCTTGGTTCTCAATAGCGACAAGGAGACGACAGGTGGATGCCAATGCCACCTCAATCAAACACCATGATGTCGCCTCCACTTGGGTCTACCATTAAATTCATTGTCTAAAGCGTTTTGTCCAACTTTTGTGACCATGCTATGTCTTCTGCATCTCTTCTAAGAGCTTTTTTCTACAACACCCAAATATTCACTTGGTAGGGTGGTCGATCTCGAGTCCAAGGTCCCGTCTGCACACCCTCCTGTTCAAGATACATTGCATGGTGTGGACACCCTCCTTGTGCTTGTCCCATGACAAAGATCTTCAACTTGGACCATGGTAACATCACCCCAATATTCCACGGCCGGTTCCGGTTGCAACGATGTATCTCTCTCGACGTCACTAGATTCCCCAAGAGAACCTTTCGATAGCTCCCAAGAGTCAGATTTGTTGGCATCTTCCATGTTTGTTTTGCTGAATTTTGGGTGCACTATCTCCTAGGTGTAATTCTGCTGAAGTGCATAGTGTGCCAGGTGCACCTCTGCTGTATCCCAGGCGCACTGTGTTTAGGGAACCCTTCCTGTGCCACTTCCTGGACACCTATTGTGCCTCCCAAAAACTCTTCACACCTTGACTTTATTAAGGTAGATCGCCCTTGTTTCCTTCTGCACCAAGTCTTAGCACTGTCCGACTCTCCTGCGCACTTCCTATGTCCAAGCGCCACTATGTCTTCCATGTTGCATGTCTAAGACAAGAAGCACCCAAGTCTGTTGATCTGGTACTCTGCTACAATATACAAGCCTGCAAGGGGTGCGTCTAGTCCTACTCAACGAACACACTATTCCAACGTCTCTTGATAGTGTCGATTCCGTTTTGCGTTGGGCACACCTCTACTAAGTGCGTGTTGGGTTCTCTCCGAGGTGTGCTTCCTGTCGAAGTGTGTTGTGTGTCAGACTCACTTATGTCGGCACACCTCACTTGATGCTTCTGAGTGCACTCCTTCTTGAGCACATCTCTCTTGACACCCACTTAGCGTGCTAGCACAACTGCTCCTAGTAGTTTGAGAGTTTCTCGATGTTTTGTTGCTTCAACGTCCACCACACTGTTGTGTGTCGAGCACACTTCACCCAAGTGCACCAAGCGTTGGGTGACCCCTTCCCAGGAACCCTCCTCTCGAGTTTCAGGCACACCTTTTCACAATGTCTCGAGCACTTCTTGCTTGATGTCGGGTCGAGTGCTCTCTGCCTGAACTCTCTTGGCACTCCTACTAAGTCTTGGTAAGAAATTTCACCAAGTTGAGGTAAAAAATAGCTCTTTGTCAACCATTGGCATGTGCCAGGTGCACTTCTCCCGAATGCATCATGTGTGAGGTGCTCCTGCTGTAGTCATGTCCAAGTATATGCCTGTCGACTGCACTTATCAAACGTGTTTCTCCCTGATGCTTTCTCCCAAAATGCAACTTCTTGGTACCAATTGTCTCCACAACGCTCTTTCTCATGAACTTTCACTGCACTTCTGCCAAGTGCACTGTGTGTCGGGTGCCTCCCTTCCTAGGAGCGCCTCTATCGTCTCACCGTGTCTAGCCTACACCCTGCTACAACATCTTAGGTTCGCTGTTTCCCAGTGCAACCTCTCTCAATGAGCTGCTCTCCTGATGCTCTTTTGAAACGCTTCTTTCGACACTTGGTGAACTCTTCACGCTTTTTTCTTTCTCTAATACCACCTTTTCGATAGAAGAGTGGTGAAGAGTTTGTTCGCCTCAACGATCTAATAACACCTATCATGGTGCTAAAGATCCAACCCAAAACCGAAGCCCCGTTCCCTTCTCTAGGTCATGCAACATTGCCCAGGAACACTCCCGGTGGTGAGACCAGCCCAAGACAGGTCTTGGTAGACTGCACCTCTCAAATCACACTTATGCTTTTCTTACACTTAGTCATATTCTTAGTTCAACCAATTAACCTATGAACAAGTAAACAACTACAATGAAGAACATAAGTGTGTCATCGACACTTGAATGGGGTGCATTGAAAATCATATAATGAAACTTGGTTACAATTACAGGTGGAGGATGCCACGACTCGACAACTCTCAGTGAGCGTGTCCTAAATGGAAGCAACTCAAGTTACAATAATACAACTTCACCTGAACTTTGTTGCATCTGTAGGTTTGACTCATCACAACACCTGTACCAAGTCTCCCAGTGAGGAGTGCTCCACTGCAACCTTGCCGAATCTGTCCGTGCTCAACTCCCTTATCCAACTCGCCCAAGAGAGAAGTTCTTGCCGCAAGTATGCCTACATGCAACCCTCACGCTCTTCCTATCAAGTCTCATTGCACCCGCCGCATCAGTCCTCCCAACAGAGTCTCCCATCACTTCCTGACAAAATCTCCTGTCACACCAGACTTCCCAATAGAGCCTTCTCCCGAGTCTTCTTCTAAGACTTTCCAAGAGTGCGCCTCACTAAGTCTGCCAAAGAGTGTGCCTCACCAAGTCTGCCAAAGAGTGTGCCTCACCAAGGCTCCCGAAACACGTCTCTCTTAACTTCTTCGGAAGTATGGCACTCCTGTCACAGACCTGCACCCAACTTCTTGGGTGCCTCCTTGAGAAAGTGCGACTCTCCCTGCGAAGGCTAGTGAACTCCTGCTACCAACCTCTTTCCTATTCCAAGGAAAGTACGCCTGTCCTGTTGGGTTCCTCCCAAAGGGAATGCACTCCCCTTAGGAGTCAGACCACTCTTATTTTTGAGTTGCCTCCCTCTCAAATGCCAAGTGACTCTCTTATATATATACATCTACCCAAGTTTTCCAAGGGACGCGACCAAGGATGAGTCGACTTGCAAGTCATGTGCAATTTTCTTGCCAAAGCCCCCAAAGCATCTAAGTGTGGGTTTATGCCCCCATAGTCCAGGCTTCCAACTAGAGTTGGATTCCAACCATCCTAATGCGTAGGATTCTTTCCCGATCCACACAATACATATGTGTCGGAAGTTCTCATGGGTGTGGGCACACTTTTCCATTTCCATGCAAGGTTCCCACCCAACCGTGCTACCCAACCTTGCAAAGGTTCTACCAACAAGTAAAGCGTCCACTCTTGCATCCATCTCTTGGTTGCATCACCAACCAACGGTCTCTCTAAGTGGTCATGAGGAACCCCAATATTCTCCTAACCTAGGGTGTGACATAATTCCTCTTCACGTCCATTTTTAGTTTTTCCATATGCATCATTGTTTGACCCCCGTGTCACTCTCCCAAAGTTTTGTCATGTCAGAATCATGTGTGTCTTGTCACGTCAATTATTTTTAATAAAGGTCCACTATTTCCTTTGAATTCGTGTTGTCGCTATCATTACCTCCAAAAAGAAAAAAATCCACCTCTTTAAGCCCTTAGTTGTAAAAATTTTCTCCTCTAGTAAAGTCTTCTCATTATAAAAAAAATGGTCTTTTTTAAATTTTTAATAAAAATGATACATTACATTATTGTACATTTTTTGTTTTTGTTTTTTGGAATCCAAAGGAGTTTCTTTTATTCCCTCACTTCCATTTTTAAACTCTTTACTCTCACTCACCCCCCATTTATTCCTATTCCCCATTACCCTTCTCAAAAAAAAAAAAAGAAGCCCATCCCCTTTTTTCTCTCAAGCCTCGAAGAATTTCCCATTAACAAACCGAAAAGAGAGTTCATTTTTCAATAATTTTAAAATAAAGTTATGCTCCTCTACCCAAGTTTGATTTTTTTCTTTTATATATACAAGCTTTAACGTACCAATATATTTTTTTTAAAAAGGGGGCCATTTCATGAGTCGAATTTCTTGTCTTATCCAAAGTAGTAAAATCAAAGAAGCATTGAAGTATATTTGGGGAAGTTCAATAGTTGTTTCATACAAATGAACAATATAAAGAGGAAATGCCATCGGGTTATTTTAATTAGCATCCATGACTATATGATGTTAGGGTCGTCATCCAAGAAGCATGCTTGAATTGATAGTCGGCGATACATGTGTTGAAGAATCTAACTTCGAAAGATATTCTTATTTGGTTTATTTGTATTATTTGTATTGTATTTTCTTCAAGAATTATTGATGTTGTATTTGATCATGTAAAAATTATTGAAAGAGTCAATGTAAACCTTAATAGTTATGTCAGCCTAGAAGAATCCAGAAAAGAATATTGTATTGTGTAATTGACAAGTCAGCCTTGTTTGAGAGGTCAAGTCGACCCTGTTAGGGAAAAATGTCAAGTCACTAATCAGTATAAATAGGAGGCTTTCCCTCCTCATTTGGTCACTTCACTCACTCATCAAGTTCGCATGAGTAGAGAGACAGAGTCAAGGAGAGTAGCTGCTATTGAAGAATTCTTGTTCTGGGTTTGCACAAGGATTGACATTGTACTTTCTGACGAATATATATTGAAGAAGTTTTTCTAGGTTTTCTGCCCCACGAGGGTTTCTCAGGATAAATTGTTGTGTTCTATTGTCTATGCTGTGCATGTTTATATTTAAGTGATCCTTTATGTTACTACATTTAAAATTCTAACATGGTATCAGAGCTAGCCGGAAAGAAAATATTGTACAACTGCAACTCCCAGAAGTGAAAACTAGGGTTTCTCTTTCCAGAGGATTTTCACCACAGTTTGGATGAAAAAGGAGGTCAAGGAAACTCGCCCTAGGAGGGCGCATCTTTCCGTGGAAGCAAAATTTCGATCAAAGAAATTTCATTTTCGGGCCTACCACTACAGCTCGGGAAAAATAGGGCATCAAGTTTTTCGCAGATCTGTCCACAGTTTTGGAGAAAAAGGACCTTTGCTCAAATCGCCTCAGGGAGGCACATATTTTCCTCCACTTAGTTTTTCAAGATCACGAAGTTGAAAAATTAGGGTTTCTCTAACAAACCCTAGGTCATCCTGTAGTCAGATCTCAGAAGATAGTGAATCAAGCACTTGGTTGGAGCATCTCTGTAACGTACCCTCCCGTGGTCCCAATGCAAGGAAGGGAACATGATGCCAATCTGGGGCTTTTACACAAACTCAACCCATTCATTAAATTCACAGCAATTAAAAGTCAAATGTGTGCAGATGCAATTTAAAGCAAACATGCACAACAGAATAACATCATCCACACACATTACATGATGCCATTAAATTTAACACAGTCAACAAATTAATACATTTGCAGAAGTAATTACACATAAGAAAAGACTCATCTTGATGTAAGGCTATCCCAAACAACTAGCTATGTCACTGCAACGTTCCACCCAACCATAGGCCAGTTGTGTTCATCAATTCTCTCAACACAACTGCCACCCCCGAGTTGGGCATGATTCTTACAAGGAAAATGGGACATTCAAGCTCCTGCACAACCAAAGCAAGAGATACCCATCTTAATCCCAACACTCACTTACACACAACAAACTCAAAACTGGGCATGGATACAGATTTCCAGCAATTGGATTTACAAACAGGATAGCCATGGGTTTTCCCCAAATTGTGGGCACACCAAAGTGGAGTGTGAAGAGGGGGATTCAACCACAGGGAGCAAACCCGATTTCTCCCACAGGTTATTAGCATTTCAAATTGCCCAAAACAGCCTCATTGAAACCCCAATCGAGCTCCCTCTTCTTCCAGTAGCTCTACAACACAAAAACACCCTCTTCCCCACTGAAAAACAAGGAAAACATAGGAAAACATGGAGGAAAAACACCCAGGCATCTCCGAAAATGTGAGAGAGGAAAAACTGCTTGATGGGTAATGGCTTGGGGAGCAATTCATGGCTGTTTTCTTGCCCAAGAAGCAGAAACACATTTTTCCATGAAGGGTGGCTTACCCATACTCGAATTTGGACAGCCATACCTCTCCATTCCCAAGGAATTAACTACCTCAACCCACTCTTGGGAGAAATGAATGATTGGGTACCAAAGTCAACATGGGTGGTTGGGGGTTTGATGGGTTATCTCATTGACACTTGGCTTGAATTGATTGGCTCAAGGGTTTGAATGTTTTCCCTTCCAATTCCTTGTAAAATCATGCCCCCATCTCTTGTTGCATTGCATAGTTAGTTGTGGGTATTTTTATTAAAATGCATATTTACATGGTGTTGGAAATTCCAATGTGCCTGGCTAGCACGCGAACCATATGCATCAATAAATCGATGGCGGGGCCTTGGCCTTGAGATCCTCACCATGATTTTATAACAATATTACATTATTTACATTTTAATGCAATAGGGTCAAGTTGGGGACGTCAAATACCCCTCCCCTTAGAATAGCACTGTCCTCGGTGTTCCAATTCTTAGGAATAAATACCCACTTTACACATGCTTCAAAATTCACAATGGTGGCAGGTTTGTCCTGCATTTCATCTCTTGAATTTGAACTTTCAGGATCAAGTCCTTTGGTTTCCTCAAGCTGCTCTTGCTGGCTTTGATCTTCCATCTCTATAGGTGGGCATTGCTCCAGAGCAATCCCTTCCTTTTCTTTACCTTCTAGATGATCTACAAGTCTGGAATTTCATGGCTGTCACCTTTCCTGTTGTCCTGACAACTAATTGAGGAAGATTTTCAACCAAAACAATTGTCTTTTGGTCTGCTGCCATGATCAATGTGCACAACTGGCCCACACTTTGCTCACTAGCAACACTTGGCTAGTAACAGCTGTAAACAATGGCTTTCAATTTCTCACCTGTGAGATTCATCATGGCAATTCCTGTTAGGACAAGCATAATACAATATTAAAATTAGTCATTTATTTTCCCAATTGACATGGAAAGTCCATTCTTCACTCATGAGACTTCCACACTTTTCATGCTTTCCAAACATACACATGAACTCATCCATGTTCATACTCTCACATGGAAATTAGCTATTTCAGCATTCACAATTCATTTCAAGCAATTAAACACAATCTATTTTCAACCATGACATGCACTCAACAATATTTTGTTTCTAAGATGCATCAGTCAAAAGGGAAAGAGGAAAGTAAGAGTTTCCCCCTCTTAGTTTTCTTCCAATCCCGAGCCACACCATCACTTGGGGTTCTATGCTCCTTAGCCTCTTTCACTTCAATGTGAATGCTTGACTTGCCATTTCTTGGCCATGACACTTATGTCTAAGGTCTGTTTAAGGATTTTCAACTAGGGAACCCTTCCCCATTGTTGCCTACAGATCCCTTGGATGCCAGGACTCCCACACATTTCCATTAGCACCATCTTTCATTACCGCTCATATTGAGCTTTTTAGGATGGTCACATGTCCACATGCATCCTTATGATGCCTTCATAGTCCTTGCTTCCAACAATACCTATATTCAAACATTGAATCAATTCACATGTTTAGTTTATTTTCATAGGGTTTATCTCTAAACAAGAGTTTGAGAAAATCATAACCAAATCATATACAAGCGTATATTCATAAGTAAGAAGCAGCAAGGCAACCAAATAATTATATGCATTGGATGTCTTTAATTTATTCCACGGGATCCTTCTTCGCTTTATAATCCTTGGATTTCCCGTGGATACAATAACGAATGTTGGGCTAGCACGCAGGCTACTCCACAATCATTCGAATGGCAATGCCATGCCAGTACGCCAACTGGGTTTTATCAATTAATTAGGGAATGTTTGGCCAGCACGCCGGCTGCTCCACAACATCAAGTGGTTAATGCTACCACCAACTATTCTCTGAATTTATCAAGCATCAGTTACTCTCTGGATTTACCAAGAATTTTATAGCACCCGACCAGTTACTCTCTGGTTTACTAAGGATTTTATAGCACCCGACCAGTTACTCTCTGGTTCTATCAAGAATTTTATAGTTCTTTCAGGGTCCTTGCTTTCCTGCAATGACCAAGGTTTCCAACAAGAAACAATAGTGTATCAGCTTAACTGTTAGGAGACTTACACCTGAAATCTTCATTATTCCAAACATGAACTAAACAAAAAATGAATACTTACATTAGAGAGATTTTGAGGTAAAAAAATGGCCTCCTAAGAGATGTACTACAAAAATATGAGATATATTAAAATATTATGAATTGGGGATTTTATGGGGTAGGTATATATGACAAGTCACCTCCCACACTATTTTCTATGCACAATATAAATAACCATGGTTGAGTTGCTTTTCAAAATTCACTAGAAATAAAATTAATAGAATAAGTCTACATGTGACTAAGATTCATTGTAAATTCCCAAAAATTTATTGTCCTTTAGCATTTATTTGTCTTGAACTTGCAAATGAAATTAAATAATAAAAAATATTTTTAAGAGCTATTTTTTTAATTTTATGTTGACTTTTTATATTTAGTACTTTTCTCATGAATTTAATATAATGTAATTTAATTGAGAATTTATTTACATGTAAAATGCTAATAATATTATTATAATTCACATTGCATTATTATTATTATTATTATTATTTATTAAATCTATTATTATTCTTTATTAGTTTGACATTATGTTATTAAATAGAATGGAGTGAATATATAATTTAAAATTAAAAATATAAAAATGATAATATATTATTTTATAAAAAAATGTGAAAGGACTTTCTTTATGAATTAAGAGTACTTCACTTGAAAATGACAATAATATTATTTTATGAGAAAGTGTGAAAAGACATTCATTATGAGTATTTTACTTGAAAATTATAATAATATTATTTTATGAAAAGACTATCATTATGAGCACTTTACTTTATGACTTAAAAGTACTTACACCACTACCTTGGTTAACTATGTGTTTTCATCCACCATAGAAAATTTGACAAATAAGTATTCTTAACTCATACAATGCCATCTCACCAAGGGGGATGATGTCATCTACTAGAATGTGATTGGTTGTTTTTTATAGTACATTTTCTTTGTTTTGAGGCCATTTTTTGACCTCAAAATTTCTCTAATGTCTGTATTGTGCATTTCCTTTCTGGTCCACAGGGTTCTGCTTCGTTTTGCAAGCCTTGGGATTTCCTATGGACTTGGATGTTTGGCCAGCATGCATGCTGCTCCACAACATCAAGTAGTTAATGGCCAACTAGTACACCTTCACGCCGACTGGATTTACCAAGCATTTGTGGTGCCCAACCAGTCCTATACCTAGTTGGCCCTCTCCATTTTTGAGCTAGCACATCCGTCTAGGTTATCAACCAATGGAAGGAAACTGCACCACCGACCATTATAGGTCAAGGCTCTACCACTCTACCTTAGGCTTGCATCAGCCTTTCACACGTGTCACAACCCTCCATGCGCATAACAGTTCTTCATTCACACAAGGATGGCACTCCTTTTTCCTGGGCAAACCAACGGTTCCCTTTAGGAACTCTATAGGTGACTTTCTTGTCTGCAAGCTATCATGGCCCCATGATACCCACTCACACTACACAAAGGTTACCACTTCTCATATAGTCCTCTTGAGTACCCTTTCTTCACTTTTCCTTTTAACGTGCAACACAAAATTGTATCTGTGTAAGTTGATAGCACAAAAAGGATAAGCAGACTCATCAATATTGCTGCTCTAAAACCATAACCATTTTTCATAACATTCACTATTAAGTATTGAAACACCAGGAATGCGTCCATTCCCTTAAGGTAGTCAATATTGACAACCCTATCATAACCCAGCACCAGAAAGGTGTGCACTCCCTTTCGGATGTGAGACATGTAGGCCCTAATCATACTTAAGTAGTCTGGAATAATAATGAAATAATAAAACATGTTTTGCATATTAAATCTAATAACCAAACATGTATATTATGAGTTAGGGTTACAGAATACTTATCCTTTTTTAGATGTATCTTTCCTTCATTTGTGAAGAATGGGGCTCCCTTCTCTGAGTCAACGGTACTTCGGTTTGCCACCCCACACATGCCTTCTTGGCATAATTTCACCATCTCACTCACATGGCTTTCCAACATGCAGTGCAGCTGAGACATTATCAACATTTACAATGGCATTTCACCCGAAACCCATTTCCAAAGCATGGGATCCTTCCCATCTAGTTTGGCTTCTGCAAGCCATCACACATGGTCTTCCTGCAATGTGTCATCCTTGCACACTTGTCAAATAGCCAAACAGTTAGTAACATTTAGCAATAAGCTTCAAGTATGATTGTTCCATAACCAATCAATAGCATTAATAATTAATTCAACATGAATTTACAATTCTGTCTCCTACAGAAATTGATTTGCTTAGCAATGAGGCTATCCTCATATTGTTTGGCTCTCGTAAGTGGTATCACTCTGTCCATTATGGTTTCACCCTTGCTACCATACATGAACATCTACCTACAACATGTCCTCCTGACACAATTTTTATATACGCCAAATAGTGATTATCAATTATAAGCGATTCTCAAATCTGAAATCTACGAATTTGTTTTCCTACAGAAACTAGATTTGCAACCATGAGATTATTCTCATAAACTTAAATCATACAATTTTCAGATTTGTTTCATGCATAAGTTACAACCATGAGAACCTTCTCATAACTTTTGGCTTCTGCACATGGTAGATCCCGGTCTTGACTATGGGCTTATCCTCATTGCCATACGTAAGACTTTTCTACCTGAAAAATGAAACTTCAATCAACCAAACACGTTGTGAGTATCTATGCATATAATCCTTTCATTGCCACAACAGTCACTGAAGTGATCTCATAATTATAACACTCAATAATTCAAACACCTTCAGTGGTTAACATTTGAAATGCAATGAAATATATACATTCCTATATATGCATCATCATCACAATAAAATTGCAAGACATAGTCACACTATCCATGCAATTTAAATAAACTGTAAATACTCATTACTTCACATTCCATGCAATTCTACCCTTCCAACAAAGTGCTCTGGTAGCCCATCAACGTGTCTACCTTCTTCATGCAATCTTTCTTCTGCATTCATAGTAGCTCATGAAATGGTCTCAGGATTAACAATAGTCCACCATTTCATCTATTATCTAACTGCATTGAAACATATATATGTCACACCCGTGCATTCACACAATGCATCTCAGCATGTGCACCCACACATATGCATGCATATTCACAACATTTTCATAATCTTTTAATGTGCATTCACTCAATGCATAACCCCTTAATACAACCTTGCATTAATCCAGGAGTACTATGCATTCTAACATATTATGGCCTAACCATGCCTATCTCATAGCATGCACTACCACAACAGGACCATAAGTCCTCACTTGCTTTGGTTATTAAACTCACAACCGACATACACAAATGGCATGATATAATTTCATATGAATGCATTGAGATTTCTAAGCAATTATAGGTTGTAAGGATCATTGCCTTCACTTACTCACACCTCACCATACTTGGTAGGTTAACATTCTCATTCGGCACTCAATACCACATGCAAACCAAATCAACATAGTTTAAACATAGTTGAAGGGATCTTACCGAATCTTCTTTCAACATTCACACAATTAAGTATCGATAACCATTGCCTGCATGGCTATCATTAACATCTCTTGATGTTACCTGATCAGTTGGCCTCTTACCAAGGCTACACAGTTTTTTTGCCAAACTCATGATAACAGATTTGTTGCACCATCCTTTCTTCATAAGGTTGTTGGTCTCGTGCAACAACGTCATCAACTTTTTTAGCCATGCTCTGATTGTATTTTGTCCTACAACTAATGCGGACACAACTAATTATTAGCAACCACCATAATTATCTCAAGTGGCTCATTGCATATGTAAAACCTCACTATTTTACCAATATACAATCCTATTTATGCAAAAAAATTTCACATGCACTGTGCAATGTTTATTAATATTCCATCTGGTGCACATTCATTTCCTTTATGTAATCTCTTGCATTTTCAACATTCTTATGCCATAGTTTACATGCATGACAATTTCATAATTATAAATACGATAGCAAAACAAGGGTTAAGGAATTCTCCATTTCCAATCCCTCATCGTAGTATGGAATCCCCATTCCATATCATAGTTGGTCCGGTTTCCTTCCAGTCATGCAATTCTAGAAATTGCCCATATTGACAACAAAATTTTTGTGTCAAAATAGCCACTAGCACTCTTCTGTACCAAACATCTATGATATATGTGGGCCTCATTCAAATTCCGGTCATATTCCCTTGTTCTCCTCTGGATAAGCTTTCCAATGCTTATCCCCATGCTCCATTCTGATCCAGGACATGGAATTTACATTCTTCCAAAAATGCAAATTTTGCCCAAATTTTTGCACTTTTACACAGCCGCAATTTTATTCTGGGAGGCCAACTTCAGCTACTTGTAGAAGCAAATTTGGGAAGAATCATGAAAACTTATCTACCGGGCAAAGGTAGTCCATATAACAAGGAACACTCAGCAACCTTCAGATCTCTGTTCCGATGCACCAGTCAACTTCTATAAAATTCAGGGTTTGGCTACTCTTAACTTTCCACTTTTCCCCCAAAATCTCAAATTTGGCCAAAATTGGCTATCTCCCAATCTATGCATTTTTGGAAAATCTTCGTCTAATGGAAACTGTCTGTTTTAATGAGAAGATGAAATGTTGAGTTCAGTAAAATTTTTGATTCCAACATCTAGGGTCACTTTTATTGTCCACAAGCTTTTCAAAACCCCAAAAAAGTGGCTCGAAACAATGCTTTTTGGCCTTCTTGCACACCTCGACTCCACATCCTTTGGAGTTCGGGTCCAAGATTCCAAACTTAACACTGTGCTTGCTCCATGGCCGTGCCATATCAATTTCAACTCAATCAGACCTTCTGTCAAGCCTCAAGATATCGTCTTACAAAAGTCACTATTCTCCATTTTCTGTCAAATTGGAGCCTACTGGGTTTGAGACTCTCTTTGGTTCTTTCATGGCTTTCGTTAATGGCCTCTGAGCCCCATAGGAATCATCCCATTTTGAGCCCGACTGCTCCTTCTACACAAAAATCAAGTTTTGGGCTCTATACTTTTTTTTTTTGCTCCTCCCATCGCTGGTCGGGGCTCAACCTCTGCGACCGTCGCTGGATTTAACCTTAACTCCGCCAACCTTGGCGCTGGATTTAACCCTAAAATTGCCGTCGCATCGCAGGTTTTAACCTTAACTTTTGCGACTGTTTCGCCAGTGTCTCCGCCGACCGGCGCTGGTTTTAACCCTAATTTTTGCACCCATTTCGGTGGTTCTGGCCTTATCTCCGCCGCCCGCAAGCCTCCGTTGCTGTGACCGCGTCCCAAATTTTAAGGCTAAAATTGCCGACCATGTCACAAATTTTAAGCCTAAAGTTGCCGCTCGCGTCGCAAATTTTAAGCCTAAAGTTGCCGCCCATGTCGCAAATTTTAAGGCTATAATTGCCGCTTGCGCCGCAAATTTTAGGACTAAAATTGCCATTCACGTCGCAAATTTTAAGGCTAAAATCGCCGCCTGTTTCGGCGTTTTTGGGCTTATCTTTGCTGACAGAGTCTTTTCTCCATGACCACTTCGCCACAAAATTTAACCAAATTTCAGCCGACCTTGGCATAACAGTTATGGTTAAAATCACCGACAGAGACTTAAGCAAAATTTTCAACACTTAGAAAATTTTTCAAATTTTCAAAAACAGTTAAAAGTTTTTCTGAAATATTTCCTTTTTTTATGTTTAGTGTTGGACAAGAGGCATACTTACCTCTGCAACTGTGATAGGTATCCCATGAAGGCCCAATGTTGCAACCAGCAGCTCTGATACCATTCTGTAACGTACCCTCCCGTGGTCCCAATGCAAGGAAGGGAACATGATGCCAATCTGAGGCTTTTACACAAACTCAACCCATTCATTAAATTCACAGCAATTAAAAATCAAATGTGTGCATATGCAATTTAAAGCAAACATGCACAATAGAATAACATCATCCACACACATTACATGATGCCATTAAATTTAACACAGTCAACAAATTAATACATTTGCAGAAGTAATTACACATAAGAAAAGACTCATCTTGATGTAAGGCTATCCCAAACAACTAGCTATGTCGTTGCAACGTTCCACCCAACCATAGGCCAGTTGTGTTCATCAATTCTCTCAACACAACTACCACCCACAAGCTGGGCATGATTCTTACAAGGAAAAGGGGACATTCAAGCTCATGCACTACCAAAGTAAGAGATACCCATCTCAATCCCAACACTCACTTACACACAACAAACTCAAAACTGGGCATGGATACACATTTCCAGCAATTGGATTTACAAATAGGATAGCCATGGGTTTTCCCCAAATCATGGACACACCAAAGTGGACTGTGAAGAGGGAGATTCAACCACAGGGAGAAAACCCGATTTCTCCCACAGGTTATGAGCATTTCAAATTGCCCAAAACAGCCTCATTGAAACCCCAATCGAGCTCCCTCTTCTTCCAGTAGCTCTGCAACACAAAAACACCCTCTTCCCCATTGAAAAATAAGGAAAACACAGGAAAACATGGAGGAAAAACACCCAGGCAGCTCCAAAAACATGAGAGAGGCAAAATTGCTTGATGGGTAATGGTTTGGGTAGCAATTCATGGATGTTTTCTTGCCCAAGAAGAAAAAACACGTTTCTCCATGAAGGGTGGCTTGCTCATACTCGAATTTGGATAGCCATACCTCTCTATTCCCAAGGCATTAACTACCTCAACCCACTCTTGGGAGAAATGAATGATTGGGTACCAAATTCAACATGGGTAGTTGGGGGTTTGATGGGTTATCTCATTGACACTTGGCTAGACTTGATTGGATCAAGGGTTTGAATGTTTTCCCTCCCAATTCCTTGTAAAATCATGCCTCCATCTCTTGTTACATTGCATAGCTAGTTGTGGGTATTTTTATTAAAATGCATATTTACATGGTGTTGGAAATTCCAATGTGCCTGGCTAGCACACGAACCATATGCATCAATAAATCGATGGCGGGGCCTTTGCCTTGAGCTCCTCACCATGATTTTATAACAATATTATATTATTTACATTTTAATGCAATAGGGTCAAGATGGGGACGTTACAATCTCGTTTGGTAAGTCCTACTATATCTATTTCCATTTGAGGTTCTCATTTTATCAAGTTGACAAACCATACCAAGCTTGAGCATAAGCTTGAAGGAGCAGATAACTTCCGTTCCTAGAAGCATAGAGTGATGCTCATTCTAGAAGAGAATGAGTTGGAAAATTATATCAAAGAAGAAGTTACAAAGCCAGAGGGAGATGAAGACAAAGCCAAGCACAAGAAGAACTTGATAAAGGCCAAGAGGATCATTGCTGATTGTATCAAGGATCACTTGATCCCCCACATCTCATCTTTGAAAACTACGAAAGAGATGTTTGATGCAATGAAGAGATTGTTTGAAGGAAAGAACATTAATAGAAAGATGACCTTGAGAAATCAACTCAAGGGTGTGAAGATGCAATATCCCATAAAAGGGGTAGGAGAAGCTTCTTACAAGCTTGAATCATGAAATCCTATCAAGATGAAATATGTCTTATATGTACCAGGACTGAAGAAGAATCTACTTTCCATCTCAGCCTTAGATGCGAAAGGATTCCGAGTGGCATTTGTTGATGGCAAAGTACTTATGTGGCCTAAAGGTAAAACCTTTGATGATGCAGTAATGATTGGAGTGCAAGAGGGAGGATTGTACAGACTCAAGGGACAACCATAACAAGCATTGGTTCATGAAACTATGGAGCCAAGTGAATTATGGCATATAAGGTTTTCTCACACCAACTACAAGGCGTTTAACCGATCATGAGCTATATGGTGAATGGTCTACCCGAGATCTAGACAAGGCATGAAGGCATATGTAAAGGATGTGCAAAAGGGAAGAATGTGAAGAAACCATTTCCAAGCAGTGATAGCAAAGCCAAGGAGATATTGGAGCTTATACACTCGGACGTTTGTGGACCTATGTCTTCCAACTCACTAAGCGGGTATGCATACTATGTATCTTTTATTGATGACTATTCACCTAAAACCTGGATCTATTTCTTGAAAACTAAAGATGAAGTATTTATGAAATTCAAAGAATTCAAAGAACTTGTAGAAAATCATTTTGAAAAGAAAATAAAGACCTTAAGGTTAGATAATGGAGGTGAATTTATTTCGGGGGATTTCAAAATATTATGTAAAGAATCAGGGATTAAGAGGGAGATGAGAGCTCCCTACAATCCACAATAGAATGGTATTGCAAAAAGAAAGAATAGGACAATAATGGAAGTAGTGGAGGCTATGATCCATGATCAGGACCTTCCAATGCACTTATGGGTGGAAGAAACAAGAAAAAAAGTCTATGTACAAAATAGAATTCCACACCGTGTACTTGATAACAAGACACCTGAAGAGATGTTTATAGGTGAGAAGCAAGAAGTCAACCATCTCAGAATATTTGGATGTCCTGTTTACATACATGTTCCAAAAGAGAACAGAACCAAGTTGGAGCCTTCAAGGAAGAAGGGCATCTTCATCGGATATAGTGACTCATCAAAGGCTTATAGAGTCTACATACCGGGCTTCAAGAAGATCAAGACCAACAAAGATGTTACGTTTGATGATGATATATATTTCAGTAGATCGAGGTAAATTTACTCCGATGAAGCACATGAAGAAGAACCTGAAGCTCCTAGAGTTAGAGACACAGTTATGGAAGAGATGATTCCAGAAGAACCAGAAGGCCATGATATGACAGAGCCACAGAGACATGTAGACCCACCTTGAGAGGTGAAAACTAGCCTGGGCACGAGAGATTATTCAAGAGGCAAAGAAGTATGGTGCTCCAGAAGGGACTTCCATACAAATCAAGAGACCTCAACCATATTCCGGGTATGTAGCATTGTTGTGTGATATAATTGATGCAAGGCCTTTTAGTTATGAAGAGGCAACCAAAAGGAAAGTATGGAAGGATGCTATGATCGATGAATATCAATCAATCATGAAGAATGGTGTATGGGATATGGTTCCGATACCAGAAGGGAAGTCAATGGTATCTTCCAAATGGATCTTCAAGATAAAGCATGCAACATATGGAAGTGTCGAGAAATACAAGGAAATATTTGTGGCTCGAGGTTTCTCCCAGAAAAAAATATTATGATGAGACATTTTCTCCCGTGTCTAGATACACTTTGATCATATCTATACTTGCTATAGCCGCAGTTATGAAGTGGAAGGTACATTAGATGGATGTGAAGACTGCCTTTCTGAATCGCGTAGTAGAAGAGGAAGTGTATGTGGCAACCACTAGGATTTTGAGACACATGACCGAGGCAAACTCATGTCTGCAGATTAAAGAAGGCCTTGTATGGTTTGAAACAGGTACCCAGGATGTGATACAGCAGGATTGATGGATTTATGACGAGCTTGGGATTTACCAAGAGTAAAGTAGATTCCAAACTTTACTACAAGGTTGAAGAGGGAAATGCAATGATACTAATTTTGTATGTAGATGATATGTTTCTGACAGACGACGAGAATCTCATAGCAGAACTGAAGAGGAAGCTTGCCGTATATTTTGAGATGAAAGACCTGGGTATGATGCACTGTTTTTTGGGTCTTTAGGTGTGGCAGAATCTAGATAAACTTTTCCCGAGTCAGGGAAAATATGCGGTAGAGATACTGAAAATATTCAGGATGATGGATTGCAAGGCTATGGACACACCTATGGCATCAAATATGAAGTTGTTGTGTGATAATGCCTTAGAATTTGTGGATGCCACAATATACAGGAAAATGATTGGTTCGTTGATGTACTTAATGAACACAAGGCTAGATTTATGCTTTGCGATGAACACTCTGAGTTAGTATATGGTAGAGTCGAGATGAGTTCACTTAGTTGCGGCAAAGCATGTGTTGAGGTACCTGAGGGGTACGGTTGATTATGGCCTTAGATATGCATCAGATTAGAGGATTAACCTGCAGGATTATGTTGATGCGGATTGGGACGGTAGTGTCACGGATAGAAAGAGCACATCGGGGTGCTGCTTCAATTTGGGATCTGGTATGATCTCATGGTTCAGTAGGAAGCAAACGAGTGTGGAACTTAGTACAGCCAAAGCAGAGTATATGGAATATTGTTTAGCAAGCTGTGATGTAGTGTGGCTTCAGAAGTAGCTTTTAGGTTTGTTTGATCTTGATTTAGAGGAAACTTGTATTCTCTGTGACAACCAAAGTTGTATGAAGTTGTCTGAGAACCCGATGTTTCATGACAAGTCGAAGCACATTGAGATCAAGTATCACTATATCTAGGATATGGTGTAGAGAGGAGTAGTGAGGCTCCAGTATATAGCGACAGAGGAGCAGATAACTGATGTGTTGACCAAGCCTTTGTCAAGAGTGAAGTTTGAGTACTCCAGGGACAAGCTTAGGGTGGTCCAGATCAAGAGGGAGTGATGAGTAACATAGCACATGTGAGACAGAGGTAGTCATGGGTCATGTCACGTAATTGAGTCTCCTGGCCATCTCCACTTGAGATGTGAGTTGTAGTGGGTAGTCATGGGCCATGTGACATAATTGAGTCTCTTGGACTACACTCACGAGGTTGTAGTGGGTAGTCACAGGTTATGTGACGTAATTGAGTCTCCAGGACTACAACTCAGAGGCTGCAGTAGGTAGTGTCACTGTGTGTGACGTAATTGAGTCTCCTGACTGCAGTGCTATGTTTGACAACACACATGTCTGAAGACGCACGTTTCGGACCTGGGCTATCCTCAACATGGGGTGACATGGTAGCGGGTAGTCATGGGTTATGTGACGTAATGAAGTCTCCTAGGATACACTCACAAGGTTGTGTTGTCCCAATGTTGATATGTGAGGTGGTAGCAGGTAGTCACGGGTTATGTGACGTAATTGAGTCTCCCAGGATACACTCATGAGATGATATGGACACATGGTGAGGTAACGCAGGTGGTTTCAGTATGCAATGTAATGTACGCTCCTGGGTTGGACCCACCAGATGGATTTATTGATTTATGATACATGGTGAGGTAACACAGGTGGTCGCTGTGTGCAACGTAATGTATGCTGCCGTGATGGACCCACCGAATGATTTGATGGTTCAAAACTTCTAGTGATGTATAGATTCAAGAGATGTAGAAGTCAATGGTCAGATTACAAAAGTGCATCAGCTGGATGATGGTGATAATGACAGAATAATACCTTCCTTGTTAAGATTGAGTGTTGAAGAATGTAACTTCAGAAGATATTCTTATTTGGTTTATTTGTATTATTTATATTGTACTTCCTTCGCGAATTATTGATGTTGTATTTGATCATGTAAAATTTATTGAAAGTGTCAATGTAAACTCTAATAGTTATGTCGGCCTAGAAGAATCCTCAAAAGAATATTTTATTGTGTAATTGATAGGTCGGCCCTGTTTGAGTGGTCAAGTTGGCCCTGTTAGAGAAAAAGGTCAAGTCACTGATTAGTATAAATAGGAGGATCACCCTCCTCATTTGGTCACCTCACTCACTCATCAAGTTCGCATGAGTAGAGAGATAGAGTCAAGGAGAGTAGTTGCTATTGAAGACTTCTTGTTCTGGGTTATTGCACGAGGATTGACATTGTACTTTCTGACGAATCTATATTGAAGAAGTTTTGCTAGGTTTTCAGCCCCATGAGGGTTTCCCAGGACAAATTTTTGTTTTCTATTGTTTATGTCATGATTGTTTATATTTCAGTGATCCTTTATGTTATTGCATTTAAAATTCTAACAACACATGGGAAGGGACAGGTCGATTGATGCAAATTACAAATGACAAGCAAAGATGAAGAAAACGCCCTTGAATTGCACAAGAATAAATGGAATCCCTTGTAATGGTCGCACAAGGAGAAACAACTGGAAATAATTTTTTTTACTAGGGGGAGGTTGGTAGACAAACCAAGCAACAAAACCTATAACTAATGCATGCAATGGACATAAAAATGATAGCAGGATGAAAGAAAACGTTGTCAATGACGCATCGCATGTATACAAATGGTGATCGGTTTCGTGATAATACTAATAAGTTTCGTAGAGAAAACAACGTGGTTAGGTCCCAAATGGTGATGCACAAGGAATGAGCGAACCACAATAAAACCCATTTCCAAACCCTAATTTTGACGACACGTGACTGGTAACATATACAAATTAACGTATAACGTAGTCTAGGCACGACATACCGGTAGCTACTATAGTTCTCGTTCAACATGCATAGTTCATAGGTCTAGAATGATGACTACATACAGGGAGAATGATCACTATGATCATATATCAAACACACAAAATGGCAAGATCGACAATAATGACCCCTCCTCCACACATTGCTAGTGGTTTTTCCAAGTTGATGATGATGGATAGGGTAAATAATATGCCTTCAGATATAGGTATTCATTGAGGGATACAAGCAACAAAAGTGCGTCCAAAGAAAATCCAAAGGTCATCAGTTTTTCATTTACGTGCAAGGGTAGAGAAATGACTACACTTACTTGGGTCATCGACTTGATTTCCACTAGCACATGGGTTGTTGTCCATGGAAGGCTTTCCTCCCCATTACAACTGATTATGCATATTGTATCATTGGTCTCGAACCTTGGGATCAGTGATGAAGCATTTATATGTATCCCAAATTTTTTTAAAGGTTGAGCTGCATTTCCTCCCGGTTGATAAAAAAGAGTATGCACACATAATATCCTTCCAACACCAAGGCACTTTATGTGGACTTACTTGTTAAAGTTACAACATAATGAGTCATTCTCCAGGTCAATATTTTGTGTCAAGATTGAGCCTCGTGTGTCGAGGTAGTGCTTTATAGGATCTTGATATGGACTCACGAAACTTGGAGAAGAATCTTGAGTTGGAGTCAAGAATGGTTAAGCTTCATGTGTTGGGGCAAGTGCTTTGTATTTGAAAGTGATGATGTTGTACAGTCTTGCTAGTCAAGGCTTAGGTCTTGTGTGTCAAGACAGATCCTCATGTGTTGAGGCGATGATTTGCATGTCAAAGCATATATGGTGTGTGATGTACTACTAACCATGGTTGACTATCTATTAAGTCTCCTCTATAGACTGGTCACCTCTAGAGTGAATTACTTTAGCATATAACCACTTGGAATGATAGTGGAACAATATGGTCACATCATTGGAAAAACCTTAGTATATTTGATATGATTATAATTAAGATGGCACATATGGATCATGCAGATAAGACAAGAGATAGAGATAATATGTGATCAGATATGAGAGAATTCGAATTGCACATAAAGAATTAATTAAGAGGAATTTCGAATTGTTAAACTTCAGTAAATGAACTTGAATTAATCACTACAGTGATGTTAACAAGAAAGAATCAGTTAAGAGAGTTAACTAAGTGATAACAAAGAATATCTAGTTAACTAAGTGTTATTGCATGATGACACTTGTGTTAAACTAAAATATGACACTTCAGTTGCGACACTTGCATGACGACACTTAATTTAGCCACCTAACTAAGTGGGAAAGATTTCAGTTAAGGGGCGAGTTCATCCTAATAGTCAATTCAATGAACTAATGCATTGCATGAGAAGTGGGGCACACTTATTCATGCAAGATTGATGCATCTAGATGGAGGGCGACTTCATCTTGAAGTCAAAAGATAAAAATAGAAGTCGATGCATGAGAAGAATACATAAATATGTTATACAGGATTGATGAATCCAATGTGAAGCGAATTCTCTTCTCCCTTGAAGGCAAGGCACTTATTATTTGTGCAGGATATTATTTTGAGTCTCTTATTTATCTTTCTCTTGCTCTGTAATTGCACCGAGGGTGATTGATGTAAGAGAAATTCTCTGCTATCTATCAATATACTAAGGAAGGTTTTGTTGGGGTTTTCTCCCTCAAGTCATAGAGGTTTTCCCTATGTAAATTCATGTGTCAAATGTGATTGCTTATGTGTATGATTGCTATTTGATTTCAAGTATTATTGTAGCTCCAAATTAAAGATAAAAAATATTAACATGGTATAAGAGATCAGGGCATGAAAGAGCTAAGTTTAGCAATCAAGATTGTGCCTACACAGATCTTGAGTGTGCACAATAATTGAAGAACAATGGCCTCAATCTAAGTAAGATCGTAAGACCATCTTGAAGGAACTTCGAACTTCAATACTTGGAAGGCTAGTATTCTGAATATCATGGAAGAGCATGATTTGGATGGATATGTATCTAGTGTTATTAAAGATCCTACTTCTAATACAGGGTGCATTACCTTCAAGAAGAATCAAGCCAAGTAAAGAGAATCATTTATGATTCCATGAAATACAAATTGATGCCCGTGATCGCTCCATTTAAGATCGCAAAGGAATGCTTTGACACTTTGAAAAATATTTATGAGAAGAAGGTGCCCAGTCAAAAGAGAGCATTGAAGAACAAGCTTCGAAATTTGAAGATGGAGAAGGATGAAGATTTGGTTTCCTTCTTCATAAATATCTCTCAAGTACCCTTTCTGGATCCATTACCACTAGTGCTGAGACATGGCTGGTGGACAATGGCGTATCCAAGCATATGACTGGATATAGGAGTGCTAGCACAAACCTGAAGGAAAATAAGTTTTCCCGTAAGGTGGAGCTGAAAGATAATACCACCTATTCGATCCAAGGTATTGGATCCACTTATTTTCAGTGGGATTAAGGAGATGTACTGCATGTGGATGAAATTCCATTTTCCCCCAGATTGAAGAAGAACCTTCCTTCTTTTTTGGTTCTAGAAGATAAAGGATTCAAAGTTATATTTATGGAAAACAAAGTTCTCCTGTGGCCTAAGCATGAATACTTGAACACTGCATCTGTGATTGGAGCTAGAGAGGGAGGCCTTTACAAAGTTCCCTGAAAGCTCATTCAAGCCATGATCCGTGACACAATCAGTCTGTGTGAGCTGTGGGATGGAAGGCTTGGTTATCTCCATTTCAAAGCACTACCTAGATTGAAAAAGATGGTGAAAGGTATGCCCATATTTAAATCTAATTTTGATAGTGTTTGTAGAGGTTTCTCTCTTGGAAAGAACATTAAGAAGAGTTTTCCAAGTAGTACCAAAAGATCCAAAGGGATCCTTGACTTGATTTATTCCGATCTATGTGGTATGATGTCTGCACCCTCCTTGAGTGGTTATTTATATTATGTTCTTTTCATAGATGAATTATCTATCAAGTCATGGGTTTATTTTCTGAAGGAAAAGAGTGAAACTTTCAACAAGTTTCAAGAGTTTAAAGCATTGGTTGAGAATCATATTGGAAAGCAAATTTGTGCTTTGATATATGATAATGGAGGAGAGTTTGAGTCCCATGAATTCAATGAATTCCATCGAGATGCAGGAATAAAAAGACAGCTGACTATACCCTACAACCCCCATCGAAATGGGGTTGTTGAAAGAAATAAAAGAACAATATGTGAGGCTACAAAATCCATGATGTGTGACCAAGATCTGCACACATCCTTATGGGAAGAAACCTCCAGCACTGCTATCTATATTTAGAACAAAATCCCTCATGTTATCTTGGGAGAAAAGTCTCCTGAAGAGGTTTTTGCTGGTGAAAAACCAGATATTGGACACTTGAATATTTTTAGTTGCCATGTATACATTCATGTGCAAAAAGAGAAGAGGAAAAATATGGATCCATCCGAAAAGAAATGAACATTTGTTGGATATAGTGAATCCTCCAAAGCTTATAGAATCTATGTTCTAGGACAAAGAAACATTGAAGTCAGTAGAGATGTAACGTTTCATGAAGGGGCTGCCTTCAAGCGTTCCAAAGAAATTCAGTGTGATTCAGATATGGAGGAGCATGATACTCCTATGATGGAGGATCTAGTTTCTGATTCTCCCCTTTCAGATGTTGAGAGGGAGAATCTAGAAGAGTCCGTAGATCCACTTGATCCTGAATATCCATAGGATATGATATAAAGATCACTTGATGAACCTCCTACCAAGAGGAGATATGCATGGTGTCGAGACATTCTGCAAGAGGTAGAAAAGCATGGACCACCTCCAGGCTCATCTAGAGAGCGAAAGAGACCTGAAATATTTTCAGGATATGTAGCACAGATGAGTCACATCAGTGATTCAAAACCCTCTTCCTATGAGGAAGCCTCAAAATAGCAAGTATGGAAAGATGCCATGGTAAAAGAATACAAATCTATCATGAAGAATGATGTGTGGAAGTGGTTCCTAAACTTGATGGGAATTCCATAGTAACTTCAAAGTGGATTTATAAAATCAAGCATGTAGTTGATGGGAGTATTGAAAAGTATAAGGAAATATTTGTGGCTTGTGGTTTCTCACATAAAGAAGGGATAGAATATGATGATACATTCGATCTTGTGGCCAGGTACACTACTATCTGAACCATAATTTCCCTTTCTTCAGTTTTGGGTTGGAAACTTCACTAGATGGATGTGAATACTGCCTTCCTCAATGGTGAGGTTGAGGAAGAGGTTTACATACAACAACGTGATGGGTTTGTAGTTCTTGGGAAGGAGTCCTATGTATGCAAACTTAAGAAATCCTTGTATGGGATTAAGCAGGCCCCGAGGGCTTGGTATTCGAGTATTTATATCTATTTTCCAACCTCGGGCTTCTCTAAACGTGAAGCTGACCCCAACCTGTACTTCAAGGTTGTGAAGAACCATCCATTGATCTTGGTTTTCTATGTTGATAAATTATTCCTTATTGGAGAGGAACAACATATAGATCGGTGCAAGAGGGAGCTCACTTATGAGTTCGAAATGAAATACTTGGGTATTATTCACTACTTTCTTGGTTTAGAAGTTTGGAAAAGGAAATATGAGATCTTTCTCTCACAAGGAAATTACATAGTTGATGTGTTGCAGAGATTTGGTATGATGGACTATAAGTCCATGTCTACTCCAATGGTGTCTAATATAAAGAAGCTACATTTGTCAGATTCCAGATCGAATCTAGTGGATCCTACCATGTACATACAACTCATTGGTACCTTGATGTGTTTGATACATAGTAGATCAGACATATGTTATGCAGTGAGTATCTTGAGTCAGTTCATATGTGAGTCAAGACATAGACATTGGGTTGCTGATAAGCATGTGCTTACATACCTTCGAGGTACTATTGCTTATGGACTTAGATAAGCTTCCAGTGGTGGAGTGATGTTACTTGGATATGTCGAATCTGATTGGGGTGGTAGTTTTGTAGATTGAAAGAGTACATCCATATTTTGTTTTAGCTTGGGATCATCTATGATCTATTGGTCCAGCAGGAAGCAGGGCTCCATAGCCCAGTGTAATATAGAAGCAGAGCATATTGTATCTAGTACCACCTGTTGAGAAGTTGTGTGGATTAGGAATATACTTGTTGGGTTGTTCGGTGAGAAGATTGAGAGTACTGTCATTCGCTTTGACAATCAGAGCTACATTAAGCTCTCCGAAAACCCTATGTTTCATGACAAATTGAAACACATTGAGATGAAGTATCACTATGTCAGAGACATTGTCTAGAGAGGTTCCATAAAAATTCAGTACATTGGTGAGCAGATTGAAGATATGTCGACTAAGCCTCTGTTGACAAAGTATAGGTACTTCTGAGACAAGCTTGGCATGGTAGAGAATGCCTCCCTTGCTGAGAGGGAGTATTAAAGTTACAACATCATAAGTCATTCTCCAGGTCAATCTTGTGTTTCAATATTGAGCCTCGTGTGTCGAGGTAGTGCCTTATAGAAGCCCGAGTTGGACTCAGAAAACTTAGAGAATATTCTTGAGTTGGACTCAAGAATGGTTAAACTTCATGTGTTGAGGCAAGTGATTTTATGTCAAACTGATAATGTTGTATAGTCTTGCTAGTGAAGGCTAAGGTCTTGTGTGTCAAGATGAATCCTCATGTGTTGAGGTGATGCTTTGCATATCGAAACATGTATGGTGTGTGATGTACTACTAACCATGGTTGACTAGCTATTAAGTCTCCTCTAGAGACTGGCCACCTCTAGAGTGAATTGCTTTAGCATATAACAACTTGGAACGATAGTAGAACAATATGATCACATCATTGGGAAAAAATCCTTAGTATATTTGATATGATAATTAAGCTGGCACATATGGATCATGCATATAAGAATGTAACAATCTCGAAATTTTATAAAAATTTAAAATTTTTGATAACAACATTTATTATGACAAATTATAATTGCGGAAATATTAATTGCGATTACGACAACATTAGTTGTACAATTGTTAATACTAAGGATGCTTTATTTTTTGTATTAATAGCAATAAGATAATGACAGTTGTTAACACATAACTAGTAACATGATTATGACGACAATGAAATAAACAGGTTGGGACAAATGATATAACACTTTCTCTTTTTGCAATAATACTGACAGTTTGACTTTGCTACATAAGGGTGTCCTACGAGGTACCCTAGAGCTTACTTAGCTGCAACACTAAAGCTTATTGAATGTCCTATGTGCAGACAAGAGGTAAGAAGTTTCATGGCTGCATAGAAAAAGGTACGTGTGTGATTCGATTTCAATGTCGTAATTAGATAAAATGTTATAAAATATGTTGCGATTCACCATAAGTGAGCATGTATGGGTTTCATTACTATAATTATTGTTTGTCAGATGTTGTCTTACAATTTCATAATGTTAGAACATAACCGTCTAAATACGTCATTGTGCGGTTAGTTTTGTCACTGTAGTTCTTACTATTGTCGTAGCTGACTTAGTTGTTGTCATAAGATATCACATACCTGTACAGTATTAGTGTTGTGAATTTATTTAAATGCATTATGATAAGAGTTCGTGATATGATATTCAAAGCCATGACATGATTTTTGTACTCGTTATAACCCAATGGTCTTATTGAAATTTAAAGTGTAAAACCCTATATTTATTAAATTTTTGTTTTAAATTTTATAACGATGACAAATAATAAAGACCAAGTTATCATACTAACCTTTAAGTCAATAGAGTTTTTGCCATAAAGTAGATCAAGGTTATTCAAAATATATTATGAAGTTTCACCATTCTAAGGTGACATGAAATCTATGCTTGATACAAGGCTTAGACTTAAACCTAAAACCCTAGTTGTGATTCTAAAGTTTAAACTATTGACTATATAAATTGTTGTTTATAAACTTGAACTTTTTTATATTACTGTAAAGAATCTAATATCCAAATTATATACATAAGTCGAGATTTTGATCATGATTTGATTCATAACTACTATATAATAAACGATATTGTTATCACTTGGAAACTATATCGTGATTTTAACACTGACATGAATTTATTGTTTGACAGGATTTGAGTTGATGGTCATTAATATGACTTGATCTCGAGCTGCTGTGGAGATCACGACTCGATTCTGTAATACTACTTGGGTTCACACCTCAGCATACGGGGAATCAATGCTAGTCCACGTAATCGAAAAGTTGATGTATTATTAGCCAAATCTACCTCTATGTGATGATTTCTAAATGCATTCCTTCGCGCTGGCTATTGTCTGAACGTTTGGGTGCCAAATTGGCATTGCCATACTGGTTTCGAATGATGGAATAATAAATGCAGAGGTTGTATATCCCAATACCCTTCGTTGGCATTATCCTGATCATTGGTTACAATGAATTTGAACCGTTAGATGGCAAACCCTAACTTCAATCATCGTTTTGATTTAAGAGGTTTTGATAGTTGTTTATTAGGCTATTTTTACGGTTGGTGTGGCCGACAGGATGCCAAAAATTTCTAGGTTTTAGGAAGTAACAGGTGGTCTCGACCTCGAGTCTTGTAGGTAGGATTTGAAGTTGCAGGTTCCAACTATTTACTGTAATGGCTTTGGTTAGCAGTTTGGGAAACTTGTTTGCCAAGTCAATGGTCGAAGGTTTAAGAACTCTTCGTTTTTAGCTCGATGAGAGTTACACATTGGTGTAAAGGAACAAGAGATTTCCTATCTCGTTTATTGTGTGGAAATTGTTGAAAGTAGAAATCTTGGTCGTTCTACAGCAAGGTAAACCTTTTGTTAAGAATTCATAAATTTCTTGGTTACATTTCGTTTCTCAAATTTAAATGTATCAAAAGTCTAAATCCGAGCCAATGTTGTCAGCTTTGCAGGTTGTAAAGGAGTGGTTTGAGCTCGGGGTTTGGAAAGAGCAACGTGCTTCCAAACTGGTAAGCTCCGGGTCTTCCAAATCCTTCCTAGGTGCTCTTTGTGTGTATGTTGTAGTGGTTTCAAAGGATGAGTGGCCAGTACCATGCTCATCGTTGTCTTCAGTTGGAAAACTTAAAATGATTCTATTGTTAAACAATTGATGACTGTACAGGGCTGCAGCCTTCGTTTTGTTTGAATGATACTAAACTTTTGACTAAGATGTTTGTCTCATCGATTTGTGGATTATAAGCCCATCAGAACAAAGTGTTCCTTGTAATATTTTGGAAATATTTAAAGCTTGGGTTTGAAACCCTAAGCGTCTTCATTTTAGAAGCAAGTTGTAATCATTTTTGCTTTTGATAAAACGTTTATCCTTATTTAAGATGGAATCCTGGATGGTGTAAACAAATGAACAAATTCTACTGTTTTAAAATATGAAAAGATGAGCAGAGCCGAGGGCTCGTTTTCGGTGAAAAAAATATCTTCTCAAGATGAATGAGTATGTTATAAATTTCTGTGTAAATGTTTGAATTAATCGTCTTGGGCCGTAGGTTGATATCGTGATTTTTGACTTAATCTAGGGTTTAAGAGACTTTGTTTTTAAAAGATAGCTTGAGTGCTATTTGTTTCTATGTGGAAAATCATCTAAGTTAACAAATGTATTGCTGTAGGTTATCAATGTGGTTTTCGTTCTAAACCTAGGTTATGTGAAACTTGTCTTAGATAAAGGCTCTGTAATAAATGATGTTTTGAATAATAGTTAAGATTCGTTAGTGATGGAAACGACATGTCAAACCTTGGTTCGTGTTTAGTCTTTGGAAAACGAAAAATTTATAATATAAATATTTTCATAATAGTCCTTACATGCAGTAGGGATTGTTCTGTAGAAATCTGTGGATATAAATTACGTTTTATGATGCCATGTGTAAAAAAAAATTAGGGATTTAAAACAAAACGATCTTAGATTTAAATAGTGACACAAAACAGAGATTAGATACAAATTTAGAGATTATATTAATTCCAAATGATTATGAAGTGGTTATTATAACAATGAATGAAGTAAGAAAATACAATACGTAATATATAACGACTGTGTGAATGTTTGCATTTGCAGCATGTGGAATGATGATGAGAATACTGTTATTTTGAAACTATGATAAAATTATAGTTTGTCGATTTACATTTGAATACTGCAAAACTAATAAAGTGAGCAGACTATAATATCTATATATAGAGAAGAGAACAATATTTTTATTTTAAGAAACAATACAGTAGTTTAGGACAATTCTAAATAATCATACAGTAAGTTCTATTACTGTTAAATATAGGGCATAATAGTAAAACATAATTCAATCACTATTCTATCTATTCGAATCAATGGCATCTGCCTATCTTCTAATTTATTTTAATTTGCATATCTATACTAGAGTACGATGCTTCAAAACAGCATGTGGAAAAATATTGATATTGGTTTATCAATTTAAAATGAACATTAAAACTTAAACATTTAGACTTTAAACAAATCTAGGATGAATTCGTTTTCGAAGCAGAAAGACAGAAAATGCTAATTAAACAGAACATAATTATTAACTGATAATAAGTAGAAAATTTATAGAACCTGAGAAAATTTGTAGGGCAACAAACAGCCCAAGAAGACTGTTCCAACCAACCAATTCCTAAAAACAGTCAAGTACTGTCTGAGGACCCCCGAGCCTATTCACTGAACCAACAGGAGGAAGAAACTCAGGAAATAGGACTTCTTCTTACAGTAGCAAATGACTTCTGTATCTTCAATAACTAGCAGTCCAATAGACTTGCACCAGCACCGCTGGTTTTTCTCAGCAATATGCAGACTTAAGATTTCACTCACCACTAGCCTCCCTATTCGAATCTCTCAGTGATCACTTGATGCACATGAGAAAAATATTCTGCAGAAATATTGATTAAGAGATGCCTACTCAATTTGAATTTGCCTTTATAGGCTGCCTAGGCCTTTTCAGATTTTACTGGGTCATTAAATGAGCTACCTTCTCACTCCCTTCACCTGGGGTATAATGCCCTATTTTTAGGGGTAGTTGTCCCATAACCAACAACTAGTGGTGAAGTGAGTTTGCTGCCATCTGTCCGATACCTTCCAACAGCTTCTATTCCTCCTAGTGGGTCAGTGAACACTCATTTAACATTCCTCTTGGGTGTTTGTCTCCTAATTAATTTATTTAAATAATAATATTCATTAATTACATTCATCCATGATCAAAACTGATCATAATTACAAAAATTTGTAATTAAATTTAACATAAAGTATTTTGCAAATAAAATAATAATTTTCAGAAATTTGGGTAGGTGAGATACACCCCCCCTTAAGTCTCAACATTGTCCTCGATGTTGGTTAATCACTCCTCGAGTGTTCCTTAAATAGAGTTGGGTATGCTGCCCGCATACTACTCTACAACTCCTAGGTTGCCTCTTCTAGGCTAAGGTGCTTCCATTGCACCTTCACTTGCCCAATGCTGCGATTCTGGAGAATAGTTTCCCTCCTTCCGAGGATACAATCCGATTCCACCCGAAAATCTCCGTCTTGTCCCACCTGTACATCATTCCAGTTCACAACATGAGTAGTATCATGCACATATTTCTTTAAAAATGATATATGAAAAACATTATGTATTTTTAAGTTTGGTGGCAAAGCCAGTTGGTATGCCACTGCTCCAACCTTAGACAATATTTCAAAAGGACTGCAATACCTGGGCACCAACTTGGCACAACTTCCCAATTTCAGTGAACTCTTTTTCGGTCTTACCTGGAACTCTTTATGAGTTCTTTTTGAATCTGCTTGACTCTTTTGCCTATCTTGGGCAGCTTTTAAATGTCCTTGCACCTGTTTCACAATTAGTTCTAACTCCTGCAATAATTCAGGTCCTAAAACAACTCTATTTACTTGATCATTCCACAAAATAGGTGTATTACGTTTCCTACCATAAAGAATTTCAAAAGGACTAAGTTTGGCCGATGCATGATAGTGATTATTATAAGCAAATTCTGCTAAGTGCAAGTAGTCTTCCCACTTACTAGGCTGATCCTTAACATACATTCTTAATAAATCTTCTAAAACTTGGTTTACTCTTTCTGTCTGACCATCCATCTGTGGATGAAATGCTATACTGAAATTTAAAGTTGTGTTCAACCCTTTAAACAATGACCTCCAGAAGTTACCTGTAAACTTCGAGTCACGATCTGAAATTATTACTTTCGGTATTCCATATAGTCTAAAAATCTGTTTCATAAAAATTTCTGCAATATCTGGAGTTTTATGAGTAGTCTTCATAGGTATAAAGTGTGTTGCCTTGCTGAGTTTGTCCACTACTACCATAATATAGTCATGTTGTTTCTGATTTTTAGGCAATCCAGTAATAAAATCTATGCTGATCACTTCCCATTTCCAGCTTGGTATTGGAAATGGTTGCAATAATCCAGCAAGATGTTGGTGTTCAACCTTCACTTTTTCACAGTCCAAGCATTTTGCGATGTACTCTGCTACTTCATCCTTCATTATGGGCCAATAGTATTCTTTTCTCAGCATAGTGATGGTCTTTTGATAGCCTGGATGACCAGAATAGTGACTTTTATGCATCTTATTTAATATCAGAAATTTTATTTCTGGTATATCTGGTACATACAATCTATTCTTAAACAGTAATAAACCGTTTTCCTTCATGCTGTAATCTATCATACAATTTTTAGAATTGTTGTTTGTTGTCTTTTCCTTCATTTTTCTGTATTATTCATCTGTTTCACTCTTTTCTAGAATTTGATTTTCCAAATCAGTTGAATAAGTACTGATTGCTGAAATAAAATTTAGTTTTTCCTTGCGACTCAAGGCATCTGCAACCTTGTTTTCCTTCCCTTTAATATGCTAAATTTCGAAATCATACTCACTTAAGAACGTCAGCCATCTAGCTTGTCTAGCATTCAGGTTTGTCTGATCTAATAAATATTTCAGACCCATGTTATCTGTCAATAATGTAAATTTTCTGCCAATACGGTGGTGACGCCACATTTTTAAGGCATGAATGACTGCTAATAACTCTAAATCATAGGTAGAGTAATTCTTTTCATGTACTTTCAACTTTCTAGATTCATATGCCACTGCATGTCCTTCTTGTGTCAAGACTCCACCGAGTCCGTCATTGCATGCGTCTGTAAAAACTACAAAATCCTTGTTGGGATCTGCTATCCTCAAGATAGGTGCTGTCGTCAATAGTTCCTTTAATTTCTTAAAACTGTCGGCACATTTCTGATCCCAAACAAATTTTTTCCCTTTCTTCTGCAAGGAAGTTATGGGGTTGGCAATTTTTGAAAATTTTTCTATAAACTTTCTGTAGTACCCCGTAATGCCCGTAAATGATCTTACATCCGACACATATTTAGGAACCGACCAGTCATTAATGGCCCTTATCTTGTCGGGGTCAACCGAGATTCTTTCTGCTGAAATTATGTGTCCTAGATACTGAATTTTGTCTTTGTGGAAGTCACACTTACTAAATTTGGCATATAGTTGATGATCTCTTAATACTTGTAAGATAATTCGTAAATGTTCATCATGCTCTTCTTTAATTTTTGAGTACACTAAAATGTCGTCTATAAACACAACAACAAACTTGTCTAAGTATTTATGCAAAATGTTATTCATCAGACACATAAATACATCCGGGGCATTAGTTAAGCCAAACGGCATGACTACGAAATTGTAATGTCCATACCGATTTCAGAAAGCTGTCTTGAAAATATCTTCATCCTTAACCCGTACTTGATGATATCCTGATCTTAGATCAATCTTCAAAAATACTGTTGCTCCACGCAGCTGATCAAATAGATCATCTATGCGGGTCAACGGGTACCTATTCTTGATTGTCATCTTATTGAGTTGGCGATAATCTATGCACAGTCTCAAGGTTCCGTCTTTCTTCTTAACAAAGATGATAGGTGCTCCCCAAGGAGACACACTCGGTCTAATATACTTCTTGTCAATAGTTTCCTTCAACTGCGATTTTAATTTGTTTAACTCCAGTATGTTCATTCTGTACAGAGCTTTTGAGTTTGAACTGCTCTTGGTATCAACTCTATGGTAAAATCTAAATCTCTTTTGGGAGGTAATCCTGGAATCTCCTCAGGAAATACATCTTTAAAATCCCTTAGGACAGGTATGTCTTCTAATTTCAGTTTGTCCTCTTTGTCCATAAACTCATCATTTACCACGTTTACGGCAAACATTTGGCATCCTTTCCTAACTACCCTCTTAACTTGCATGGATGAAATCTATCTAAGGGTTACCTTCCTTGGGATGGCTTCTATTTCTATAGTTTTCCTTTCGTCATTTAAGCATGTAAAACGTTTTCCATAACAGTCCAGGATGACATGATGGGCTTCTAACCAGTCCATCCCAACTATAATATCATAAGAACCTAAGGTAGAATATTCAACTTGATTTGTATTTGTAAATGATTCATGGACAACACATAGTTTTCTATAAAGTCTGATACTTTCCTCTTTGTTCCAGTTGCTAGTCTAAGTAGCCATGATTTACTAAACTTTTTAGTTTTTAGTTTAAGACTTTCCACAATATCTGGTGATATATAACTCAAACTAGCACCTGGGTCAATTAAAACAGTAATAGGATGGTCATGTATCATACCTTCAATCTCTACCATGGAGATTTGATGATTTGCTTGCCTGTTGTCGAGTGATGCATTAATTCTCGACATCTCCCTTGCTACGTCTCCAACAGTAGGTTCAGTTTGAATAGAGTTGATGTTGTTTTCCTTATGCTTCCTTAAGGGACATTCTGATGCGTAATGGGGGCCTTGACATTCAAACCATTTAATATGTGTCTTTGGCTCACTAGTCTTGGCAGTATTAGGTGCATTTATGGGTGCTGTAGAATTCTGCTGTGAATTATTTCTGGAATTGTTCCCTTGATAATTCCAGTTCTGAGAATTTTTTCTTTGAAATCTAGAATTTCCACTGAATCTGAAATTTTTCTTTTTCTGGTCAAAATTGTTGGGCTTATGATTTTTTCAGTTTGACATTCCCTCCCTTTTCCGATTTGTGTCATAACAGAAAACTACCTTTCTCATCACCTCTTCCAATGTCTTAGGACTGTTGTACTCGATTCTGTCCTTAATACTGAAAGGCAAACAACTTATGTACCTTTGAATTTTTGGTTTCTCTTCTATGAGGTATGGTACATATCTCAGTAAGTTCAGAAACTTACTGTTCATTTCCTTCATATTCAAACCTCCCAACTTCAAATCGTAGAAATCTTTAGATTTTTCTTCATAGTAATGTTCCAATAGATACTTCTTCTTAAAATATCGTTTAAAAGCACTCCAGCTTACATATTTATCTTTGATACCTTTTACTCATTTGATGTCCTGCCACCAAATATCCGCTTTTTCGGTCAAGTTATATATAGCCATTTTTGCCTTTAAGAACTCTGAATAGTTATAGATATGGAAGTATTTCTTCATACCAGACAGCCAAGCTTCAACTGTCTCACCTTTCTCAGTTTCTCCATTGAAAGTTGGAGGTCTTATCTTCTTGAATTCTTTAGAGATCTGCTCATATTCCTTATGATTTTTCCTTCTTGGTTTGGAATCCCCTTCACTGCTGTCACTGGTATAGTTACGTTTCCTTTTGTGTACTTCAATATCATCTCCTGATGAGGTTGAGCTATCTTTTACTTCACTGATTTTTATGTTATAATTTTTGTCAGTGTGAGGCATATCCTCAACTTTGGAAATATCTTCATTGTTCTCTCTTATTCCTCTATTTGGCTGTGTTCAAACAGCACTTGATTTAGTTGTTCTTGTGCAGAATCCTTTCATTATCTTGTTTCTCAGATCTGATTTTTGCTTTTAATTCTTGAAAGGCACGTAACAGTTCTGTCGAACTGTTATTTACTTCCCCGTGACCTTCCTCTACATAGTGCTGTCCCGAACTGTGACTGTTTGGCTGAAATCTGTCGCTTAAATGTTCAGCTGAGTTATCCATACCTGTAACTGAAAATAATTTCTGGATAACATAATAATTAAATTTTCAAGTTAGTACAATTTTCTGCTATATGAAAATTTTCTGCTTCGTGTTTTGGACCTCATTCAGGCCTAGAGTTCGAATTTGAGCTCTGATACCACATGTGACATCTCGAAATTTCATAAAAATTTAAAATTTTTGATAACAACATTTATTATGACAAATTATAATTGTGGAAATATTAATTGCGATTACGATAGCATTAGTTGTACAATTGTTAATACTAAGCATGCTTTATTTTCTGTTTTAACAACAATAAGATAATGACAGTTGTTAACACATAACTAGTAACATGATTATGACGACAATGAAATAAACAGGTTGGGACAAATGATATAACACTTTCTCTTTTTGCAATAATACTGACAGTTTGACTTTGTTGCATAAGGGTGTCCTACGAGGTACCCTGGATCTTACTTAGCTGCAACGCTAAAGCTTATTGAATGTCTTATGTGCAAACGACAGGTAAGAAGTTTCATGGCTATGTAGAAACAAGTACGTGTGTGATTCGATTTCAATATCGTAATTAGATAAAATGTTATAAAATTTGTTGCGATTCACCATAAGTGAGCAGGTATGGGTTTCATTACTATAATTATTGTTTGTTAGATGTTGTCTTACAATATCATAATGTTAGAACAGAACTGTCTAAATACGTCATTGTGCTATTAGTTTTGTCACTATAGTTCTTACTATTGTCGTAGCTGACTTAGTTGTCCTCGTAAGATATCACATACCTGTATAGTATTAGTGTTGTGAATTTATTTAAATGCATTATGATAAGAGTTCGTGATATGATATTCAAAGCCATGACATGATTTTTGTACTCATTATAACCCAATGGTCTTATTGAAATTTAAAGTGTAAAACCCTATATTTATTAAATTTTTGTTTTAAATTTTATAATGATGACAAATAATAAAGACCAAGTTATCATACTAACCTTTAAGTCAATAGAGTTTTTGCCATAAAGTAGATCAAGGTTATTCAAGATATATTATGAAGTTTCACCATTCCAAGGTGACATGAAATCTATGCTTGATATAAGGCTTAGACTTAAACCTAAAAACCTAGTTGTGATTCTAAAGTTTAAACTATTGACTATATAAATCATTGTTTATAAACTTGAACTTTATTATATTACCGTAAAGAATCTAATATCCAAATTATATACATAAGTCGAGATTTCGATCATGATTTGATTCATAACTACTATATAATAAACGATATAGTTATCACTTGGAAACTATGTCGTGATTTTAACACTGGCATGAATTTAATGTTTGACAGGATTTGAGTTGATGGTCATTAATATGACTTGATCTCGAGCTGCTGTGGAGATCACATCTCAATTCTGTAATAATACTTGGGTTCACACCTCAGCATACGGGGAATCAATGCTAGTCCACATAATCAAAAAGTTGATGTATCATTAACCAAATCTACCTTTGTGTGATGATTTATAAATGCATTCCTCCGAGTTGGTTATTGTCTGAACGTTTGGGTGCCAAATTGGCATTGCCATACTGGTTTCGAATGATGGAATAATAAATGCAGATGTTGTATATCCCAATTCCTTCGTTGGCATTATCCTGATCGTTGGTTACAATGAATTTGAACCGTTAGATGGAAAACCCTAACTTCAATCGTCGTTCTGGTTTAAGAGGTTTTGATAGTTATTTATTAGGCTATTGTTACGGTTGGTGTGGCCGACAGGCTACCAAAAATTTCTAGGTTTTAGCAAGTAACAGGTGGTCTCAACCTCGAGTCCTGTAGGTAGGATTTGAAGTTGTAGTTTCCAACTATTTACTGTAATGGCTTCGGTTAGCAGTTTGGGCAACTTGTTTGCCAAGTCAATGGTCGAAGGTTTAAGAACTCTTCGTTTTTAGCTCGATGAGAGTTACACATTGGTGGAAAGGAACAAGAGATTTCCTGTCTCATTTACTACGTGGAAATTGTTGAAAGTAGAAAGCTTGGTCATTCTACAACAAGGTAAAAATTTTGTAAAGAATTCGTAAATTTCTTGGTTACATTTCGTTTCTCAAATTTAAATGTATCAAAAATCTAAATCCGAGCCAATGTTGTCAGTTTTGCAGGTTGTAAAGGAGTGGTTCGAGCCCGGGGTTTGGAAAGAGCAACGTGCTTCCAAACTGGTAAGCTCCAGGTCTTCCAAATCCTTCTTAGGTGCTCTTTGTGTGTATGTTGAAGTGGTTTCAAAGGATGAGTGGCCAGTACCATGCTCATTGTTGTCTTCAGTTGGAAAACTTAAAATGATTCTATTGTTAAACAATTGATGACTGTACAGGGCTGCGGCCTTTGTTTTGTTTGAATGATACTAAACTTTTGACTAAGATGTCTGTCTCGTTGATTTGTGGATTATAAGCCCCTCAGAACAAAGGGTTCCTTGTAATGTTTTGGAAATATTTAAAGCTTGGGTTTGAAACCCTAAGCATTTTCGTTTTAGAAGCAAGTTGTAATCGTTTTTGCTTTTGATAAAACGTTTATCCTTATTTAAGATGGAATCCTGGATGGTGTAAACAAATGAAAAAATTCTATTGTTTTAAAATATGAAAAGATGAGCAGAGCCGAGGGCTCGTTTTCGGTGAAAACAATCTCTTCTCAAGATGAATAAGTATGTTATAAATTTCTGTGTAAATGTTTGAGTTAAACGTCTTGGGCCGTAGGTTGATATTGTGATTTTCGGCTTAATCTAGGGTTTAAGAGACTTTGTTTTTAAAAGATAGCTTGAGTGCTATTTGTTTCTATGTGGAAAATCGTCTAAGTTAACAAATGTATTGCTCTAGGTTATCAATGTGGTTTTCATTCTAAACCTAGGTGATGTGAAACTTGTCTTAGATAAAAGCTCTGCAATAAATGATGTTTTGAATAATAGTTAAGATTCGTTAGTGATGGAAACGACAGGTCAAACCGTGGTTCGTGTTTAGTCTTTGGAAAATGAAAAATTTATAATATAAATATTTTCATAATAGTCCTTACATGTAGTAGGGTTTGTTCTGTAGAAATTTGTGGATATAAATTATGTTTTATGATGCCATGTGTAAAAAAAAATAGGGATTTAAAACAAAATGATCTTAGATTTAAATAGTGACACAAAACAGAGATTAGATACAAATTTAGAGATTATATTAATTCCAAATGATTATGAAGTGGTTATTCTAACAATGAATGAAGTAAGAAAATACAGTACGTAATATATAATGACTGTGTGAATGTTTGCATTTGTAGCATGTGAAATGATGATGAGAATACTGTTATTTTGAAACTATGATAAAATTATAGTTTGTCGATTTACATTTGAATACTGCAAAACTAATAAAATGAGTAGACTATAATATCTATATATAGAGAAGAGAACAATATTTTTATTTTAAGAAACAATACAGTAGCTTAGGAAAATTCTAAATAATCATACGGTAAGTTCTATTACTATTAAATATAGGGCATAATAGTAAAACATAATTCAATCACTGTTCTATCTATTCGAATCAATGGCATTTGCCTATCTTCTAATCTATTTTAATTTGCGTATCTATACTAGAGTACGATGCTTCAAAACAACATGTTGAAAAATATTGATATTGGTTTATCAATTTAAAATCAACATTAAAACTTAAACATTCAAACTTTAAACAAATCTAGGATTGAATTCTTTTTCGAAGCAGAAAGACAGAAAATGCTAATTAAACAGAATAGAATTATTAACTGAGAATAAGTAGAAAATCTACAGAACCTGAGAAAATCTGTAGGGCAACAAACAGCCCAAGAAGACTGTTCCACCCAACCAATTCCTGAAAATAGTCAAGTACTGTCTTAGGACCCCCGAGCCTGTTCACTGAACCACCAGGAGGAAGAAACTTAGGAAATAGGACTTCTTCTTGTAGTAGCAAATGACTTCTGTATCTTGCACCATCACCTTTGGTTTTTCTCAGCAACATGCAGACTTAAGATTTCACTCTCCACTAGCCTCCCTGTTCGAATCTCTCAATGATCACCTGATGCACATGAGGAAAATATTCTGCAGAAATATTGATTAAGAGCTGCCTGCTTAATTCGAATTTTCCTTTATAGGTTGCCTAAACCTTTTCAGATGTTACTGGGTCATTAAATGAGCTGCGTTCTCACTCCCTCCACCTGGGGGATAATGCCCTATTTTTAGGGGTAGTTGTCCCATAACCAACAACTAGTGGTGAAGTGACTTTGCTGCCATCTGTCCCATACCTTCCAACAACTTCCATTCCTCCTAGTGGGTCAGTGAACACTCATTTAACAGTCCTCTTGGATGTTTGTCTCCTAATTAATTTATTTAAATAATAATATTTAGTAATTACATTCATCCATGATCAAAACTGATCATAATTACAAAACTTTGTAATGAAATTTAAGATAAAGTATTTTGCAAATAAAATAATAATTTTCAGAAATTTGGGTAGGTGACAAAGACAAGAGATAAGATAATATGTGATAAGATATGAGAGAATTCGAATTGCACATAAAGAATTAATTAAGAGGAAATTTGAATTGTTAAACTTCAGTGAAATCTTCAGTAAATCAAAGGATAAATTGAATTGATTACTATAGTAATGTTAACAAGAAAGAGTCATTTAAGAGAGTTAACTAAGTGATAACAAAGAAGATGTAGTTAACTAAGTGTCATTGCACGACGGAAATTATGTTTTAAACTAACAGATGACACTTGAGTTGTGACACTTGCATGAAAACACTGAATTTAGCCGCCTAACTAAGTGGGAAAGATTTCAGTTAAGGGACAAGTTCATCCTAAGAGTATTTTCAGTGTGTTAATGCATTGCATGCGATGTGGGGCACACTTCTTCATGCAAGATTGATGCATCCAGATGGAGGGAAAGTTCATCGAGCTGAAGTCAGAAGCTAAAAATAGAAGCCGATGCATGAGAAAAATATATAAATATTTTATATAGGATTGCTGAATCCAATGTGAAGCGAATTCTCTTCTCCCTTGAAGGCAAGGCACTTCTTCTTTGTGCATGATATTATTCCGAGTCTCTCTTCTTTATCTTTCTCTTTCTCTATAATTGCACCGAAGGTGCTTGATGTAAAAGACATTCTCTTCTATCTATCAATATACTAAGGAATGTTTTGCTGCGGTTTTCTCCCTCAAGACATAGAGGATTTCCCCAGGGTAAATTCATTTTTCGAATGTGATTTCTTATGCATATGATTGTTATTTGATTTCAAGTATTATTGAGGCTCTGAATTAAAGATAAAAAATTAACATTATTTACGGTAAAACAGAGTGGATCGAATACATGACAGGAGTAAGGTCACCTCATCAAGAAAGAAAAGAGGGAAAAAACAGAGAATTGTCACTCCTAGATAATCTAAAAAAATACACATGATATCCTTATAGTTTTTAATTCCCAAATGTTCAAGGTTGAAGTTGCTTGGGGCCACCTTTCTTGTTTTTATTTACGGGACCACTTTGGGAGGTAGTTAGGCCGAGGTTCCATAAAGGTTCTATTAGGCTCTGATTTACAAGTAGAACTTGTAGGAGTGTTAGTGGAGGAACTTGGAATCTAGAAGAAGCAATTTTTGATGAAGAACTGATATGTTAATCATAGAGAGAAGCTAAAATGGTCGAGAGCATCATGAAATGATATCTAACACAAGTAATGTAATAAACATGCATCAATTTTATCTCGGAAGACTAAGCATCACAATGAGCCCATAGATGACCTATTGTTATTCTATTTTATGTGTTTTCCTCGCCTGTCTAATTTACTAAGAAACCAACTTTTGAGAAATGCTCGAAATCTGTGAAGCCGATGAAACGATTCGACTAGCTGCAAATCCTCTTTAAATATGAAGTTGCAAAAAATATCAATAAAGGGATGGTAAGGAGCAAGTATTGTAGTGTTTCCATAGTTTTTTTTTTCCCTTTTATATCCAGTCGTCCAAGATCCTAACATTGCAGTTATGGTAGGTAAGGCTACTTCAATGTCCATACACTAGGGTGAAAGCATAACATCTTTCCATTGGAGGTATGTTCTATTTAGTTGCATGTCATTTTTGTTTTCTTGTATCTTTTAAGACTAATGTCTTCATTCCTACATGTCACCTCAAGACAATTTGAGCGTTAATTAGTTACATTGCCTGGGTTTCACCCGATTGAACCTAGAATATTGAGAGAAACAAACGGTCTCAAAAACATCTTGTCCTATGGGGTCTAAAACTGGTTGTGGTTGTTTGTACTAATGGCTATCAAACTTCACTTGATTAATAAAAAATATTTTTGGGTATACCTATGTAATTGAATTCATTTTTTTGTCATTCAGATTTCTTTAATTTTCTGTTATTCAATTTTTTTATTATCAAACTATAATCAAGATTGTAAATATTATTTTATTTAACTTATAATTTTTTTGGTGAATTTTCATAGTATATGCATTTCACTTTATAATTTCCTTTTTGAAAAAACAAACTAGCTACTAGATTCAATTTTCTATGCTATTTTAACATAATGCAAATTATTAGCCTAAAATATTTCATTTTACAATAATGCTCACAACCAAAAGATTAACACCTTACCCAACAAATTTTGTACAATCACTAAATGCATTGCACATAAAGTAATAATCAATTCTACAATTTAACAATTTTGATTTTGCACTTAATAGATCTATAACATTTTTCAATTTAATAACGTTGATTTTGAGCTTAATAACATAATATTTTGCATTTATTATTCAATTTAACAATCTAATGTGCAACTATTTTGATTTCAATTACTTTTATAATGTTTCTTCTGCTTAAAGGTTAGCACTCTCATTATTTTTAGTTTATTATTTCTTTTGTTAGTTATCTTCTTTTTTAATTAATTTAGTTTCATTTCGTCAATACTAATGTTTTTTTATTTTTTTCATTAGGTTTTTTAGTCGCTTCATAACTTAGTTTGATTTTATTAATTCATATGTTAATTCAATTTATTATTGTATATATGTTTTCAACTAACATTTGTAGGTGATTTAAAACCAAGGGCTCTAAACAATACTCAAGTTTCTATCGCCATGTTCCCCTTGACCAACCCTACAAGGGTGTTCTTCACTGTTTTTTCCTGAGATATATTGAGCATCAAAATAAATTGGTGACCATACTAGGGACATTTTAAGTCAATATCCTTTCCCTTATACCTTAGTGCATGTCCTTATTGCCTAGAAAATCTCGTAAAATGAGGCGATTATTTTGAGTTTGAACCTATTACAACTCTCCATAATAGGAGAAAGGTCCTTGAGAAACTTAGGAAGCGTATAAATTAGTCTGATATCCGAGTCTCTGAACTTTGTCTATCCCCACCTTCTATTACTATGGCTTTGTTAACGCCTAAAAGTCGCACACATGCGACATTTTGACGATTCATCCAGTAAGGTGTCATCAACATACAAAATGCATATCACCACAGGCACCCTCAACAGATCCAAAACACAACATGAGTCCATAAGTACCAAGAAACAATCACAACAAAGGATAGCACAAGTAACACAGAGTTGACCCGCGCTATAGCGCAGGTTATCTAAACAATGCCCGCGTTACACTTGCACGACTTTTCCTTTGATATCCACGCTACTGTTAAAAATACAGGACCACTCACTCCCATGCATTGAAGACTCAGTCCTCCCAAAAGTTCTGAATTCGGCTCCTCACACACATGGTGGAATTAATCAACCCCTCTTGTGTACCTTGGAGCTAGTTTATGAAGGAGGAGAGTTCGCATTTGGATCTAGCTATTTGTTGGCCACTTCTTGGCCTATAAAAGGAAGCCATTGGCATGCATTTTGTAGAGAGAAATAAAGTAAGGTTATGCTGCTGGATTTGAGTTGGAGCTTCCTCATAGCCCACCATTTCCTACCATTGTAATCATTCCCAAGCTCCCTTTCCACCTTCCATCTAGGAGCGAGTGTTTCTCTCCATTGTTCTTCCATCTACTTAGCATTTAGTTTCGACAAGAAAGGCCTCCCCAAGGGAGATTTTTGGTTTCCCTTGAATCCCACACCTACTAGGTGTTGTAAAACTATTCCATTGGGCAATACAAGAGTGCTTTAGCATATCTTTGGTTGTTATTGAAGTTTTCATTCCCACCCATCTCTTTCATTTTTATTATTATCAATATTTCTATGTTTGAATCTAAACTACACTAACAATTTGTTGCAGGATCACTTGGAGGAATACCAACCCAAACCAAAAGGGGATCCAAGGAATGAGGCCTTCCTGCAACCTATAAGGATTAGCCCCTTACCAAGTGGAAGAGTGCACTTGTGTAATTTTTTCCACAATAGTTCTAATGGAAACCATACTTATTTTTGTTCATTTCTATTTAAACTAGGTTGTTTTATGCTAAGTATCTAATTCTGGGTATTTATCACTTGCAAGAGAGCATGTATTCCACCTCTTGCTTCTAGAAATTGTCCCCATTACGACCACAATTTATTTTTTTACACATCCGCGTGGTTCCCAATGTCTCTACTACGCTGACAGCTTGGAAACGACTCGGACAGTTGCGCACACAGTGCAGGTTACCAATGTTATACCTGTGCTAAACCACTCATTGCATCATTACCCCGCGCTACCAGCGCATCTGTTTTGTATTAACCCATGTGTTCCATGTGGCAGAGTGTGGTTTAGCTGCGATACTGTCATTTATTTGCTTTTTATCTTCATAGCTTAGTTTTGGCAGTCCAAATACTGCTCACTAATGAACTTAAATTAAGGCTAATTCACATTATTACTTAATTTTTTAGTAATTAGTTCAGCTAGACCAAAGTTAGGAAGTAAAGAGTTCATCTCTGTTGAAAATTACCAAGGTAACTAACTTTGAGGCTTCCAACGGGCCCCATTGTTGTCACAAGTATTCAAGACCATTTCTTGTTTATGCACCAATTGACATGTTTTTAGTAGTATTGCTAGTGTAAAATACACTTTTTGCACACAAGCAAGGACCTAAAGACCCTTGTATCCCAAAGTATGCTCTTCACCTCGCACTTCATGTGAGCTTGGTGAATCAGAAAAGGGTGAGAAGTGTGAAATACCTCCATTGCACACTTAGTTAGCATCTTTTGATTTGCAAAGCATTATTAGCTTCTTTTAGAGTTAAAAGTACGTATTACTTGATATGCTCTTCTAGTTAATTTTTCGATATCAATTTGCTTTCATAAGATGTGGTTGCACCACTATCACAAACTAAGAGACCTAAATACTCTTTTGATCCAAGTAGGCTCTTCACCCAACACTTCATGTGAGCTTGGTGAATTAGAAAGGTAGGGATTGTTAAATACCTCTCTTACACTTCATAAGTGAATATTCAAACCCCTCAAAATCAACATTGTAATTTTCTTAACCAACTAAAATCCTCCACAGGAGGTCACAGAACAATATTTTAGTTAGGTAGGATTGATTTGGATAGGAATCCATTAATACCCACCAATCTAGTTTCATTAGCAATATTTTGAAACATAACATTATTGTCTCATAGGGTACTTACAAAATCCTTCTATAAGCAAGTGTTAAAAGAAAACCCAGATTAGAAGTGCGCCGTGACCAAGGAGGTGAACGCCGAGGTATAGCTACCCTGCTCACCCCTACAAGCCACTTAGCTTGTTGTAGGGAGATGAAACTATGTCGTGCAGGCTGAACCACTGATCCACACTTTATGCAAGGCATCTTATTGGCCCAACTTAGGACATCACCAAGGAGAAATTATGAGTGAAATTGACTCTTGAAGTTATCTATTTCCTTTGGTAGGTGTTTTCAAGTCTTCTTGATTGGAACATTGGCCCCATCGTTGATAGAACTAGATCTTTGTTACCTCCACTAGTCAATTGGTGAGTGGATACCATTATCACCATCAATTGACTAAACTCGTAATAAAAAGAAACTCCATGTGGGAGCTCATGCACTAAACCGACATTGCACATATCACTCACTTATCGCACCATTTTGCATCTGTTGTGGTTGGCATATTTTTGCATTTGTTCAATTGTGTTTAAATTCCACTATCACTCTCATTTGACACAAACCATTAACCATTGAGGAAAAAAACAACATCATAAGACAGTCTCGTAGACTGCAAGGCCTATCCCCTCTCTCGAGGGGTGTTATTACACCTTCTTCCCGTGTTTCACAAGGAAGGTAGCCTAGCCGGGGCTACTCCCAGGCTACATTGATAGGATCATCTAGTCAAGCCCAAGCCTTTCTAGGTGCATTTTCTCATCTCAGAGACACTATTAATTACACCACTTCTTCCCCCATTGGAAGAGGTACCCCATTGGCTTCTCCCCTTAGAGATCCCTTGGTTCCATTCGACCCATCCTCTCTCATAGGAGGAAAACCATTGTTTGCAACACCACCCGGGTCTCCCCATCATGGAAATAAAATACCACATACAATGGAAAGACCAGTCGTCCCTAACTTACCATTTATGGATAGTTTAAATCTACTTGATTTTTCCAAACTGACTAATGATCCCATTGAGCATGATGCGACTGTTAAATTTTGAGCATTAATTCACAATAATCTAGGATCTTTGCTGAGAGAATAACATATACAGTATATCAATGCATGACAATCACAATATGACAAGCATCACAAGAATTAAAAGCATAAGAGAGAAGAGACACAGAGTTTCTGTGGGGAAAAACCTAAGGTGAAAAACCCCACAACTTCCTCAGAGATAGAGAGAGCAATGGCTCAACCAAAGTACAACCAAAATACACTAAGATATTTTCCTAGTAGCAAATGATCCTCCTCCTCACTAGTGCGCCACTTTCTGAGTGAGAGTGAGTTACTTTTCAAAGTGAGTAAAATAGAGATCTCCGATCTCTATTTATACTAACCTTTTTGCCCAGTGACCTTATGGGGCCGACTTGTCTAGTTAGGTACATCCACATTATAATATATATAATTCAGGGCCGACCCCACATGGTGGTCTAATAACCCATCGGCAAGTACACACACTTGCGACACTTGTCAATCCACATGACGACACTTCCTTATAGAGGAATAACACATCTCTAATAAGGGTACAATAAATATATATGAAATACATAGATGAAATACATTCCAAAGTTACATAGACATCAACACTCCCTCTTAACTAGGAAGGTATTTCTCGACACAGATTTGCTAGAGAAGTCTTCTTCTCGGGATCATCATTATCGATGCATCGTCATCGTCATCGTCACTACTGTTGCTATCTCAACCAATCTCTGACTCTACTCGTCATAGGAAGTTCTACAGAGCCAGTCCTTTTTCATACTGGATGTAGGCCCACCACCTGCAGGTCTTCGTCATCACTGGCCATACTGTGGAATCCTCAGGACTTATTACGTGCGTCACAAAACCTCGAAAGAGCATCCCAGGATGTTATGAGCACACGGCTCTACCTATAGGATCTCCCAGGGCCATATTATATGTGACCTCACCACAAAACCTCGCAAGAGCATCCCAGGATGTTATGAGCACGCAGCTCTACCTATAGGATCTCCCAGGGCACGAATTACATGTGGTCGTGGCAAAACCTCGCAAGAGCATCCCAGGACTTATTACGGGCACACAACCCAACCTATTGGATCTCCCAGGGACATGAATTATATGCCATAGGACAAAACCTCGAAAGAGCATCTGCCAGATATCCCAGGGCAACGAATTACATGCCATAGGAAAAACCTCGTAAGACTATCTGCAGATCTCCCAGGGCAATGAATTATATGTCCTCCTAGAGAAAAACCTCGAAAGAGCATTTGCCAGATATCCCAGGGCACCAAATTACATGCCATAGGCAAAACCTCGAAAGACTATCTGCAAATCTCCCAGGGCAACGAATTACATGCTCATCTGCACAACCTAATCCACGGCCATAGAGTATCAACTTGATACTCACCATACATCATCCTAATGTACACATGATCATCCTGATCATCATCACTGCAACATCCTGCTGCATGTCATCTGGAGCAACATCCTGAAGCTCGTCATCCATGATCATCCTGATCATATAATGCATCTACTTGATGCATACCAAGTATCTACCTGATACATATCATCATACATGATCCACCTGATCATACAATGTATCCACCTGATACAAATACAAATACATGATACATATCACCATACATGATCCACTTGATACATATACAGATACATGGTCCAAGCATCCAACATGATGCATATACAAAAATAAATACACATGATCCAACCGATCATATCCAGCATCCAACATGATGCATACATACATATAAATGATCCAACTGATCATATCCAGCATCCAACATGATGCGTACATATATATAAATGATCCAACTGATCATATCCAGCATCCAACATGCTGCATACATACATGCATAAAAATGATCCAACTGATCATATCCAGCAGAAACCAGAACATCATCTTGATGCTCATCATTTAGCGCTTACATCCACAGCCATGTGAAGGATCCTCCTTCCAACATGCTTGGAATGGCTTCAGAAAATGTGTCCATCACTTCTTCCTCGAAGTGTCCTCGATCTGAAGAACACCAAGCCTCTCTCTGAAGTACTCGAACTTCACCCTGGCTAGTGGCTTCGTTAGCACATCTGCAATCTGCTCATCCGTTGCAACATACAGGAGCTTCACAGCTCCTCTCTGCACCATATCCCTGATATAGTGATATTTGATCTCTATGTGTTTTGACCTGTCATGAAACACTGGGTTCTCGGACAACTTCACACAGATCTGGTAATGATAGAAGATACTAGTAGCATCCAACGGGAGATCAAATAACTCGGACAGTAGCTTCCGTAGCCATATTGCCTCACAACTAGTTGAACAGGATGCAACATACTCTGCCTCAGATGTACTCAGTGCTACGCAGGACTGCTTCCTGCTAAACCAAGAGATCACACCTGATCCCATACTGAAGCAGCACCCAGATGTGCTCTTCCTATCTGCAGCACTGCCAGCCCAATCTGAATCAACATAACCCTGCAGGTTAAACTTTTGATTCACCTCATACTTGAGCCCATAATCCACTGTACCTTTCAGGTACCTCAGAACATGCTTTACAGCAGCCAGGTGAACACTTCTCGGATCTATCAGGAACTGACTCAATGTGTTCACAGCAAAGCAAATGTTTGGTCTCGTGTTTGTCAGGTACATCAAGGACCCAATCATCTGATTATACATAGAGACATCAATCAGCTTAGATGAAGCATCACATAGAAGCTTCAGATTCGATGCCATAGGTGTGGCCATGGCCTTGCAATCCATCATCCCAAATCTCTTCAGGATATCCACTGTGTACTTCCCTTGACCAAGGAAGATCCCACCTGCACTCTGCCACACATCCATACCTAGGAAATAGTGCATCATTCCCAAATCTTTCATAACGAATTCAGCAGCAAGCTTCCGCTTAGTATCTGCAATCAGTCTGTCATCTCCTGTTACAAATAAGTCATCCACATACAGGAGTAGAATCACAGGATTCCCTTCCTCAACCTTGTAGTAAAGGTTGGAGTCCGCTTTACTCTTGGTAAAGCCCAAACTAGATAGGAAACTGTCCATCCTACCATACCAAGTTTTGGGAGCTTGTTTCAAGCCATACAAGGCTTTCTTTAATCTGCACACATATGACTCCCTGTCATGTATTTCGAAACTGAGCGACTGCTCCACATATACTTCCTATTCAACTACACCATTCAAGAAAGCAGTCTTGACATCCATCTGGTGTATTTTCCATTTCATAGCTGCAGCTAGGGAAAGTATTGTTCTGATGGAAGTATACCTAGCTACAGGTGCAAAAGTTTCTTCATAATCTATTCCCTCTTTTTGGGAGAAGCCACGAGCTACGAATCTTGCATTGTATTTCTCTACACTGCCATCTGCAACATGCTTGATTTTGTAGATCCATTTAGAAGTCACAACAGACTTCTCTTTAGGTCTTGGGACAACATCCCAAACATCATTCTTCATTATTGATTGGTATTCCTCAACCATGGCATCCTTCCATTCTTTCTTTTCCGTTGCTTCTTCATAACTGGAAGGCTCTTTGTTCATAATGTCACAGAGTAAAGCAACATAGCTGGTATGTGATCTGGTTCTCTTCTTTGCTCCGTGTTCTTCTTCTGGAATGCCAAATATTTCTGCATCTTGAATGAGCTCTCTAGCCCATGCAGGTTTCCTCTTGTGAGAGTTATCCTCACGGGGTGGATCTATAGGTTCTTGCGGATCTTCAAACTCACGAACAACTTCTGGAACTGCTTTAGTCATGGTAGTGTCTTGAAATCTAGTTTCCTTACGTTCTTCATAAACTTCGATAGGTGCCTTCCTTGATTTGATGAATGCTGAGTTTTCATCAAATGTTACATCCCTGCTAACATCAATCTTCTTGAACCCTGGAAAGTATATTCTGTAGGCCTTCGAGCTTTCACTGTAACCCACAAAGATACCCTTCTTTCCTGAAGGATCTAGATTAGTCCTCTTTTCCTTTGGGGCATGAGTGTATACTGGACAACCAAATATTTTGAGATGGCTGACTTCAGGTTTCTTACCAGAAAAGACCTCTTCTGGTGTCTTGTTGTCCAATATCTTGTGGGGTGTTTTGTTCTGCACATATACAGCTGTTCTAGCTGCTTCTGCCCATAGATGCATAGGTAGATCCTGGTCATGCAACATTGCCCTTGTTGCTTCCATGATAGTTCTGTTCTTCCTTTCTACAACTCCATTCTGTTGAAGATTGTAAGGAGCAGTCAACTCCCTCTTAATCCCTGAATCACTGCAAAGATTTTTGAAGTCACCTGAGGTGAATTCTCCACCATTCTCGGATCTGAATGTTTTGATCTTCTTGTCAGTTTGATTCTCCATCAAGGTTTTGAATTCCTTGAACTTATCAAACACCTCATCTTTGTTCTTCAAGAAGTATACCCAAGTCTTTCTGGAGAAGTCATCAATAAATGAGACATAGTAAACATACCCACTAAGAGAACTGGATGACATAGGACCACATACATCTGAGTGGATGATTTCCAGGATATCTTTTGCCTTGCTTTCACTGCTTGGGAAAGCCTTCTTAATGTTCTTACCTTTTGCACATCCTTTGCAAACACCTTCATGTTTGGTCTTGATTTCAGGAAGACCCTCTACAGCCTTGCTTGCAATTGGAAGTGCCCTATAGTGCATATGAGCAAGTATTCTATGCCAAAGTTCACTTGGATCCATGGATTCATGCACCATGGCATGTTCAGGTTGTCCCTTCAATTTATAAAAACCTCCCTCTTGCTCTCCAATCACTACTGTATCATCTATGTTCTTTCCCTTTGGCCACATTAGGACTTGGCCATCCACAAATGCAACCCTCATACCTTTTGCATCCAATGCAAAGATGGAGAGTAAGTTCTTCTTGAGCCCATGTACATAAAGGACTTCTTTCATTTTCAAAGATTTTCCAAAATTTAGGTTGTAGGAGGCTTCACCACTTCCTTTGATTGGGTATTGATAATCATCCCCAAGTTTCACCTTATGGGGTGATTCATGTTCAGATAGGTTCACAAAAGATTCCTTAAACCCAGTCATGTGTTTGGAAGCCCCACTGTCAATTAACCAATCATTACAACCATGGGAGATAGTACCTGTGAGAGCAGAGATCAGAACATACTCTTCTTCACTTGATGAGTCATCATCACTATCACTTTCTTCCTTAGCCTTCTTCTTTGGGGGTTCATCATATTCGGCAGCATGAGCATGAAACCTTCTTTTGATGCCCTTCTTCTTCTTACTGGAGTTGTTGTTATTATCCCTTTTGTTCTTGGGACAATCTGAAGCAAAGTGACCCTTCTCATTGCATGTGAAGCATCTTAGGTCGTTCTTACTCTTTTGATAGGATCTATTGTGGCAAGAGTGCTCCTTCTTGGTTTTGATTCTTTTGGTGTGAGATCCAAGAGCTTGATCTTCACCTCCCATCTTTTCCTCACGAGCTATAAGTCTAGCTTCTTCTTGAGAGAATTCTTCTCACAATCTGTTGAAGGAGATCAACTTCTTCCTTGCACAAATTCCTTGAATGAAGGAATCCCATGACCTGGGTAGGCCATTTAGAGTGGTCATCACCACTTCACCATTCTCCACCATTTCATCCACTGCTTCTAGTTGTTCCTTGATCTGGGAGACCCTTGAAAAATAAGATTGAATGGTTTCTCCATTCTGAAACTTTACTCCTTTCAATTGGTTCCGCAGGGTCATCTTCCGATTTATGTTCTTCCCTTCAAATAGCTTGGTCAAAGAGTCAAACATCTCTTTGGGTGTCTTAAGAGAAGACACATGGGGTATGAGATGGTCTTTGATAGAATCAGCAATGATTCTCTTTGCCTTGACCAAGTTCTTCTTATGCAATACCTTGGGCTCTTCATCCTCTAGGATAGGGATGTCTTCTTTCACATATGAGTCCAACTCATTCTCTTCCAGGATTAACCCAATCCTATACTTCCAGGCTCGGAAGTTATCAGCCCCTTCAAGCTTATCCTCAAGCTTGGTGTGGAGAGACATATTAAAGAGTACTTCAAATGGAAATAGAAAATATTTAGGTCTTACCACTTGAAATGCTGAAAATTGGATCTAGTCCCGGATTAGGGTTTGTTGGAAAAACCCTAAAAATTCAAAATGTGAATTTCAAATTTCTGAAAGGATAGAAAGATGCGCCTTGATGAGCTGATCAACCTAGTGTATTCAGAATTTGAGATCAGCAAATGTTTGCCCTTTAGAATTGCCTTTTTGTCCTCCCGGGTTCACTAGGGAGAGCCCTGAATTAGGGTTTGAGTTTCTCGAAGATCTACCCAGCCAAAAATCTCGATCCAAAGCTCTAAACTTCAATTTTTGCAAGGAGCTTCTAGCTATTCCTTCAGATTCCAGAAATTCCTATTTTTGTGGAAACCCTAATTTTTAGGGCCAAATCTGAAAATGCTTGGAATTGAATTCTGATTGGATAGATAGATGCGCCTTGATGAGTAGAGTCAATATACTATACTAATTTTCAAAAATCTATGGAGAGGAACCCAATAAACAAGGAACTCAAGCTTCCGTCACTGCAAAATGTCTTCTTCTCAGGTTAGCTCTGATACCATGTTAAATTTTGAGCATTAATTCATAATACTCTAGGATATTTGCTGAGAGAAGAACATATACAGTATATCAATGCATGACAATCACAATATGAAAAGCATCACAAGAATCAAAAGCATAAGAGACAAGAGACACAGAGTTTCTGTGGGGAAAACCCTAAGGTGAAAAACCCCACAACTTCCTCAGAGATAGAGAGAGCAATGGCTCAACCAAAGTACAACCAAAATACATTGAGATAGTCTCCTAGTAGCAGATGATCCTCCTCCTCACTAGTGCGCCACTTTCTGAGTGAGAGTGAGTTACTTTTTCGAGTGAGTAAAATAGATATCTCCAATCTCTATTTATACCAACGTTTTTGCCCAGTGACCTTATGGGGCCGACTTGTCTAGTTAGGTACATCCACATTATAATATATATAATTCAGGGCCGACCCCACATGGTGGTCTAATAACCCATCGACAAGTACACACACTTGCGACACTTGTCAATCCACATGACGACACTTCCTTATAGAGGAATAACACATCTCTAATAAGGGTATAATAAATATATATGAAATACATAGATGAAATACATTTCGAAGTTACATATACATCAACAGTGACATGGCTGATTATGCTAGACAAGCTTCATTCAGACATTCCCAAATTCGAAGGAAAATAGGGAGATGATTCTGCCAACCACGTTATGTCTTTCCACTTATGGTTTCATATAACAGTATAGTGGATGACCCTGTGAGGATTCGCCTCTTCTAGCGTACCCTAACCAGAACTGCAGCAAAATGGTACATAAACCTAACAAGTGGAACCCATTCCACATTTGTGACATTGGCCGTTGCATTTCTCACCTACTTCCAATTTCCAATTCGGCATGATCTAAGCCTCGAAATTCTCACTGAGTTTCATAAAAATAGTTCCACTCACATTGTGGACCACATCCATGAGTGGCGTAGGAGCCACACACTATGCAAGATTGAAATACAAACTCCCTTTTTGTTGGATTGGTTTATCAAATATATCCAACCCTCCATAGATAAATATGTCGCCACCTCCATGCTGCAAAGCGAGGAAGAGGCTATTTTGAAAGCACAACATTTCGATCTCATATATGCGCAATCCAACTACACTATCCTCCTTGATGCCCCTCGGCATCAATCATTGGATCCTACACCTTCGGGATTGTCACATTTGATGGATGGGATTATTGTGTCCATTTACCATTTAGGAAAGGATCCTCCTACCACATCGTCTCCATTCAACATGGTTTTGTATTACTCATCCATCCCACCTGTGTCAGCACCCCCTACAACAGTACTTACCCCACTAGTTAGTATGAGTTGTATAGTCCTACATACCTGAATGTTATCCAAGCGATGAGGGTTCCTACACCGCCAATGGAACAAGCCATTCCTATGTCCACCTCTTATGGAACGCAAACCACATTTATCCCACCTCCGGGGTATAACCCTTACTATACTTTCCCATTCCCAATTGGTCAGGGTGAAAATGCGAAGCTGGGACACAATTCCATGACAAAAACGTGAAGCTGGGAAAGAGGGTGCACGGATGAACAGGGGAAAAAAAGTCAACCTGAAACTCTCGGCCTAGAGTTTTTTAAACTCTAGGCCGAGAGTTTTGAGAGTTCAAAATCTCGGCGGAGAGTTTAAAAAAACTCTAGGCCGAGAGTTTGAACTAATCCACTGTCATGTCCAAAATTTGGCATTGGGTCACAATGGCCTAATCACATTGGCCCTATTCATTAGAGTTTGTCAAATTGATGCTAAAGGTCAAATAATTGCCAAGGAGGAAAATTACTAGTTTCCTAGGTTTGGGGTGGAAGCTTTGGGATTTGGAATAAAGGGGGATAATAAATGATGTTTGAACATTAGAATGGCATAAATATTTAATAAAGGAGCTAAATAAATATATACAAGTGAAAATCAAAGTGGCATTTGATCATGAAGACACATGGAGGAAGTGGGACCCACATATGGCTAGATTTCCCCACTACACTTGGCATCATTCTCTCACCAATTCGAATTCAAGGTGAACGGTAACATAATTTGGGGAGTCCAAAAGGTATTATTCATTGCATGACTCATCCAAGGTCGAAATATAGAGGAAGAGTAACTCCCATGGAAGAGGAAGAGGCAATTTGGAGCTAGTGAGACACTTGGGCTAGATTCCCTAGCTCTATGACAACAATGATGAAGATGCTATGACACCTATGACACAAATCAGACCTGAAGGCTGACATATGACATATATGACATGTCAGGGCTAAAAATAGACTCCAAGAGGGATCTCAAGGGTGTTAGGGTAGCTAAGATGCTTCCACATGTGATTTGGTGGAAGTGGGAGACTAGGAATTGTTGTACAAGTGGTGTTCTTTGGAATCTCTTCCCAACTTGAGTTGGCATGAGTCTCTTGGAAGGAATTTGACCCATGGAGGATATTAGAAGTTTATAAATGTCAATAACAAAGAAGGAAACCAGCTTTTGATCATTTGTATAATTTGCAATTGCATTTGTGAAGAGGGAGAGCTAGTGGATGACTAGTTTCTTGCCTTAGCCAATTTCGAGGGTGAAAGATTCCCATCCAAGTTGGTAATTGGAAAGGCCATTCAGACCTTTCATTTGGAGCTTTAATGGAGTCTTTATTTGCAGGTGTAAGCTACAGGGCAGCTCATGGTTTCTTCTATTGCAGCTCACTCCTTCAACCATTTCCAGTTTTGATGGCATATTCTTGATCCTTGAGGGAGGGCGTTTTTGGTGAGCTATTGTACTCTTTGGGGAAGATTTTAATGCCCCATTTATTTTTTAATATGAATTAAATACTCTTTTCTTAATCTCCAAAAAGTTTCAGGTCGAAATTCCAAGTAGAAATGTATAAATATCATTTTTAATGGAAGAACAATGCCATTTCCCCACTACCTTGTTGTGAACCAATGTATTGATCATAATTTCGAATGAATGGATGATTCTATGATATATTTGTGATCAATATACTTCCATGTATGTCTTCTACAAGTTTCATGTACTGTACTTGAGCATTTGAATCATTTTTACTCAGTTTAGTTGTATTGGGAGGTGAAATAGTGCCATTTCCCCAAGGGTCGAATTGAGGATTTTTGCAGTTGAATGGGAGAGGGTGAGAACAGTTGTAATAATCCATTAATGGTGCATATGAGACTTTAATAAAATAATTAACACATTACATACCTCTTTTCATAAATTTGATTGGGTTTGGAGGCATTTGGGAAGCCATTTTCAGTACTTACCCCAGGGGGATTTGAACCCCAAATCACTAGTAAAATTGCATAATTGGTCCAGAATATAAAGAGAGTTTGCAGAGGTCTTTTGGTGGACTTATTTCATCCATAAACATCATATTCAAGTTCTAATATCATTCATAAACCTTCCTTGAAGATTTGAAGGCATTTGGAGTCAATTTGAGACCTAGAGACCAATACTAGTCAAAGGGAAATCACTAGTAAAGTTACCTACATTGACCAGAATTGAAAGATTATTTGTAGAAGTGTTTTAAAGGTACAAAGGAATCCCTGAAACACACATTTATGTTCTAATATCATTCATATACCTTCTCAGAAGATTTGGGATCATTTGGGGAAAATTTGGGACCTAGAGATCGAAACTAGTCAAAGGTCGAACCAAGGAAAAAAGTGGAAAATTGCAATTTTAATAAAATTCCTAACAAGGGACTTTACAGTGGTATCAGAGCATGGTCCTTTCACCTGTGTATTAGGTACATACATTCAAGAATAATTGGCATCCATGTCTTACTATTATGATGAATCATATGAATACAATTCTTATGAGGAATATGCAGATGCTTATGAGCAATATGAAGCAGAATGTGAATGGTATGAGGAAGAGGTGCCATCATGCAACACTTATTACAATTTCAAGAGAAATGAAGATTATTCTGATGACTTTAGATCTGATGAATATGAGTGTGTCACACCAACCAAGGATAATTCTATGAGCGAGTTCCAAATATGGAGAGAAAAATATAAAACCTTGCCCCAACAATATCAAAAATATCAAGAATATCTTGCTTCGAGCAAAAATACAAAAAATGCCATTTCTTTTGAGTACTATGCTGAACATGTTTTTGAAAATAGGCCCAAAAATGAAGATGTGGAGTTAGTGAAGAAAGGTTTATGCCCTTCTTGTAAAAACCCTTGGAGCGAGTATCACATATGTGTGCATGAAATGATGTCCTCCTTGAGGAGAGCTTTTGAGATTTATTCAAGAAGAGATTCCAAATATACTGATCCTAAGGAAGACAAGGGGAAAAATGCATCAGCTTGCTTTAAAGAGCAAAAGGAAGAGACATCACAAGAGCATGAAGAAGATTCTATTGAAAATATGGAAGACCATTTCGAGACACCTTCTAGCTTAGACATGAACCAAAGAGCATCTACTGATGGATGCTTAAACTATGAAGGAGTACCTACTGATGGGTGCTCACACCTCTATGTTGGTGACATAGAGATCACTTTTGAAAGTGTTTCTACAAGTACACGTTTCATTAAGCATGATAATGAAGACTTTGTAGCAGTTGAAGAAGAACCAAGATCAACTTCCCCATCACCACTTGAGCTTCATGAAGTTGGTCCAAGAAAAAATGAAGAATATGAGGAGGTTCATTTGCAAGAACCTCATTTTCTTGAAGGGTCCTTAAAGATGAATGAAAAGAATATCCAAGAGTCCCTCAACATTCTCCATGACACTCAAGCATTGGTGTCAAATTCTTGTTGGAGAGCTATTTCATTGGAGGAAACATCCTTCCTTGAAGACATGGAGAAGATTCAAAGAGCAATGTGCCACATTAAAGGTAATTTCATGTCTTTGCTTTTTGATAGAAACCATTTGTTTGAGTTTAATGAATTGTTACATGATGCATACTTGAAGAATAATGAGGATAATCATAAGCTCACAATTCAAAATGAGCAACTTCTTGAAAAGTTGCAAGATACTTGTTTTTCCTCCTATGTTTCAGATTGTCAAATGGTAGATTGTTTGGAGGATTCTCATGACATGGTGGATCATGAGAAATGTGGAAATTTGAATGTGCTTAATGTGTTTGAAGATGAACTTGAAGAGATCCAAACACTTGATGTGGTGGAAGAGGAACTTGAAGTGTCTTTTGATGAAGCTTATGCAATTTTTAAAGAAGAGCATGATTCCTCTACATTGGAACCAATCTATGACAAAGGTTTCCCACTTTTGAAGGAGATGCATGATACTACCCACATGGATCCTTCCCATGATGAAACTTCTACACTTTTTGATCATTTGGGTGATTTAGTTCATTCTCCTACATCCTACAATTCCATGTTTTGCAACATTAGTCTCAATGAAGTATGGGTGAAAGGGTTCTTTTTGATGGTGCCACATGAAGAGTATGGAACTCCTAGATTTAACTTTCATGATGACATGGTTGGAGAACATTCTTATTCACATTTGCAGCAGCATAATTTGTCACTTTATGATGATTCACATCTACATGGATGCACCTATGATATGGATTTGAGTCACTTGAAGACTCATGGTTTTTCTTGCTCAACACTGGGTTCATTCGATGTTAGAGGAACTTCATCCAACACTTGGGTGAATAGATTTATGATGGGAGAAAATTTTTGTTGGCAGCCACATACTTTGTTACATCTTTATGATTCTCACATTCATGGATGTATGGGTGAGACTTCTTTGAGTCATTTGAAGTCTCCTTGTTTTTTCTGCTCATTATTTGGTTTAGATTTTAGTGGAGATTCTTCATTCACTTCTTGGATGAAAGAATACATGGTTGAATATTTTGATGCATATCACATCCTTTTGGAGCAGCATTATAGGACATGGGATCCTCACCTATGTCATTGGAGCAGATTTGATTGGTCACTTGAAGATTGTATGCCCTTGGAAAATCGTGGTCTACTTGCTTGGAGGTACAAGCACTTTCATGATTCTTTGATGAAGCACCTCCTTGATGTACATTTTCATTATGTAGTTATGTACTTTGATGATATATATTTTGTACTCATGATGTTTGAAAGAATGCATACAAGAAAATGGGATCCAGGAATCATCTTATCTGATGGTATGGGTTGGAGAGCACTCTTCATTGTTGGGGTGCAATACAAGCAATGGGACCCTGGAATAATTTTTATCTCATTGGTTTCATATTTTTTGGGGAAGCAAGCAGTATGGGAGATGGATTCCCCACTTAATGAAGTGATTTTAATCAGAGTAGTGCAGCAGCAAGCATGGTGGTTCCTCTCTAAAATCTTCATGGAAACTCAAAGACTCAAGGTTGGGCAATTCAATGGCAACTTCAAAGAATTATACAGAAAGCATGTTCTTCAACACGCATGTTTAAAATTGCTTGAGGACAAGCAATATTAGGAAGGGAGGATTTGTCATGTCCAAAATTTGGCATTGGGTCACAATGGCCTAATCACATTGGCCCTATTCATTATAGTTTGTCAAATTGATGCTAAAGGTCAAATAATTGCCAAGGAGGAAAATTACTAGTTTCCTAGGTTTGGGGTGGAAGCTTTGGGATTTGGAATAAAGGGGGATAATAAATGATGTTTGAACATTAGAATGGCATAAATATTTAATAAAGGAGCTAAATAAATATATACAAGTGAAAATCAAAGTGGCATTTGATCATGAAGACACATGGAGGAAGTGGGACCCACATATGGCTAGATTTCCCCACTACACTTGGCATCATTCTCTCACCAATTCGAATTCAAGGTGAATGGTAACATACTTTGGGGAGTCCAAAAGGTATTATTCATTGCATGACTCATCCAAGGTCGAAATATAGAGGAAGAGTAACTCCCATGGAAGAGGAAGAGGCAATTTGGAGCTAGTGAGACACTTGGGCTAGATTCCCTAGCTCTATGACAACAATGATGAAGATGCTATGACACCTATGACACAAATCAGACCTGAAGGCTGACATATGACATATATGACATGTCAGGGCTAAAAATAGACTCCAAGAGGGCGCTCAAGGGTGTTAGGGTATCTAAGATGCTTCCACATGTGATTTGGTGGAAGTGGGAGACTAGGAATTGTTGTACAAGTGGTGTTCTTTGGAATCTCTTCCCAACTTGAGTTGGCATGAGTCTCTTGGAAGGAATTCGAACCATGGAGGATATTAGAAGTTTATAAATGTCAATAACAAAGAAGGAAACCAGATTTTGATCATTTTTAGAATTTGCAATTGCATTTGTGAAGAGGGAGAGCTAGTGGATGACTAGTTTCTTGCCTTAGCCAATTTCGAGGGTGAAAGATTCCCATCCAAGTTGGTAATTGGAAAGGCCATTCAGACCTTTAATTTGGAGCTTTAATGGAGTCTTTATTTGTAGGTGTAAGCTACAGGGCAGCTCATGGTTTCTTCTATTGCAGCTCAGTCCTTCAACCATTTCCAGTTTTGATGGCATATTCTTGATCCTTGAGGGAGGGCGTTTTTGGTGAGCTATTGTACTCTTTGGGGAATCTTTTAATGCCCCATTTCTTTTTTAATATGAAGTAAATACTCTTTTCTTCATCTCCAAAAAGTTTCAGGTCGAAATTCCAAGTAGAAATGTATAAATATCATTTTTAATGGAAGAACAATGCCATTTCCCCACTACCTTGTTGTGAACCAATGTATTGATCATAATTTCGAATGAATGGATGATTCTATGATATATTTGTGATCAATATACTGCCATGGATGTCTTATACAATTTTCATGTACTGTACTTGAGCATTTGAATCATTTTTACTCAGTTTAGTTGTATTGGGAGGTGAAATAGTGCCATTTCCCCAAGGGTCGAATTGAGGATTTTTGCAGTTGAATGGGAGAGGGTGAGAAAAATTGTAATAATCCATTAATGGTTCATATGAGACTTTAATAAAATAATTAACACATTACATACCTCTTTTCATAAATTTGAGTGGGTTTGGAGGCATTTGGGAAGCCATTTTCAGTACTTACCCCAGGGGGATTTGAACCCCAAATCACTAGTAAAATTGCATAATTGGTCCAGAATATAAAGAGAGTTTGCAGAGGTCTTTTGGTGGAATTATTTCATCCATAAAAATCATATTCAAGTTCTAATATCATTCATAAACCTTCCTTGAAGATTTGAAGGCATTTGGAGTCAATTTGAGACCTAGAGACCAATACTAGTCAAAGGGAAATCACTAGTAAAGTTACCTACATTGACCAGAATTGAAAGATTATTTGTAGAAGTGTTTTAAAGGTACAAATGCATCAATGAAACACACATTTATGTTCTAATATCATTCATATACCTTCTCAGAAGATTTGGGATCATTTGGGGAAAATTTGGGACCTAGAGATCGAAACTAGTCAAAGGTCGAACCAAGGAAAAAAGTGGAAAATTGCAATTTTAATAAAATTCCTAACAAGGGACTTTACAGTGGTATCAGAGCATGGTCCTTGCACCTGTGTATTAGGTACATACATTCAAGAATAATTGGCATCCATGTCTTACTATTATGATGAATCATATGAGTACAATTCTTATGAGGAATATGCAGATGCTTATGAGCAATATGAAGCAGAATGTGAATGGTATGAGGAAGAGGTGCCATCATGCAACACTTATTACAATTTCAAGAGAAATGAAGATTATTCTTATGACTTTAGATCTGATGAATATGAGTGTGTCACACCAACCAAGGATAATTCTATGAGCGAGTTCCAAAGATGGAGAGAAAAATATAAAACCTTGCCCCAACAATATCAAAAATATCAAGAATATCTTGCTTCGAGCAAAAATACAAAAAATGCCATGTCTTTTGAGTACTATGCTGAACATGTTTTTGAAAATAGGCCCAAAAATGAAGATGTGGAGTTAGTGAAGAAAGGTTTATGCCCTTCTTGTAAAAACCCTTGGAGCGAGTATCACATATGTGTGCATGAAATGATGTCCTCCTTGAGGAGAGCTTTTGAGATTTATTCAAGAAGAGATTCCAAATATACTGATCCTAAGGAAGACAAGGGGAAAAATGCATCAGCTTGCTTTAAAGAGCAAAAGAAAGAGACATCACAAGAGCATGAAGAAGATTCTATTGAAAATATGGAAGACCATTTCGAGACACCTTCTAGCTTAGACATGAACCAAAGAGCATCTACTGATGGATGCTTAAACTATGAAGGAGTACCTACTGATGGGTGCTCACACCTCTATGTTGGTGACATAGAGATCACTTTTGAAAGTGTTTCTACAAGTACACGTTTCATTAAGCATGATAATGAAGACTTTGTAGCAGTTGAAGAAGAACCAAGATCAACTTCCCCATCACCACTTGAGCTTCATGAAGTTGGTCCAAGAAAAAATGAAGAATATGAGGAGGTTCATTTGCAAGAACCTCATTTTCTTGAAGGGTCCTTAAAGATGAATGAAAAGAATATCCAAGAGTCCCTCAACATTCTCCATGACACTCAATCATTGGTGTCAAATTCTTGTTGGAGAGCTATTTCATTGGAGGAAACATCCTTCCTTGAAGACATGGAGAAGATTCAAAGAGCAATGTGCCACATTAAAGGTAATTTCATGTCTTTGCTTTTTGATAGAAACCATTTGTTTGAGCTTAATGAATTGTTACATGATGCATACTTGAATAATAATGAGGATAATCATAAGCTCACAATTCAAAATGAGCAACTTCTTGAAAAGTTGCAAGATACTTGTTTTTCCTCCTATGTTTCAGATTGTCAAATGGTAGATTGTTTGGAGGATTCTCATGACATGGTGGATCATGAGAAATGTGGAAATTTGAATGTGCTTAATGTGTTTGAAGATGAACTTGAAGAGATCCAAACACTTGATGTGGTGGAAGAGGAACTTGAAGTGTCTCTTGATGAAGCTTATGCAATTTTTAAAGAAGAGCATGATTCCTCTACATTGGAACCAATCTATGACAAAGGTTTCCCACTTTTGAAGGAGCTGCATGATACTACCCACATGGATCCTTCCCATGATGAAACTTCTACACTTTTTGATCATTTGGGTGATTTAGTTCATTCTCCTACATCCTACAATTCCATGTTTTGCAACATTAGTCTCAATGAAGTATGGGTGAAAGGGTTCTTTTTGATGGTGCCACATGAAGAGTATGGAACTCCTAGATTTAACTTTCATGATGACATGGTTGGAGCACATTCTTATTCACATTTGCAGCAGCATAATTTGTCACTTTATGATGATTCACATCTACATGGATGCACCTATGATATGGATTTGAGTCACTTGAAGACTCATGGTTTTTCTTGCTCAACACTGGGTTCATTCGATGTTAGAGGAACTTCATCCAACACTTGGGTGAATAGATTTATGATGGGAGAACATTTTTGTTGGCAGCCACATACTTTGTTACATCTTTATGATTCTCACATTCATGGATGTATGGGTGAGACTTCTTTGAGTCATTTGAAGTCTCCTTGTTTTTTCTGCTCATTATTTGGTTTAGATTTTAGTGGAGATTCTTCATTCACTTCTTGGATGAAAGAATACATGGTTGAATATTTTGATGCATATCACATCCTTTTGGAGCAGCATTATAGGACATGGGATCCTCACCTATGTCATTGGAGCAGATTTGATTGGTCACTTGAAGATTGTATGCCCTTGGAAAATCGTGGTCTACTTGCTTGGAGGTACAAGCACTTTCATGATTCTTTGATGAAGCACCTCCTTGATGTACATTTTCATTATGTAGTTATGTACTTTGATGATATATATTTTGTACTCATGATGTTTGAAAGAATGCATACAAGAAAATGGGATCCAGGAATCATCTTATCTGATGGTATGGGTTGGAGAGCACTCTTCATTGTTGGGGTGCAATACAAGCAATGGGACCCTGGAATAATTTTTATCTCATTGGTTTCATATTTTTTGGGGAAGCAAGCAGTATGGGAGATGGATTCCCCACTTAATGAAGTGATTTTAATCAGAGTAGTGCAGCAGCAAGCATGGTGGTTCCTCTCTAAAATCTTCATGGAAACTCAAAGACTCAAGGTTGGGCAATTCAATGGCAACTTCAAAGAATTATACAGAAAGCATGTTCTTCAACACGCATGTTTAAAATTGCTTGAGGACAAGCAATATTAGGAAGGGAGGATTTGTCATGTCCAAAATTTGGCATTGGGTCACAATGGCCTAATCACATTGGCCCTATTCATTATAGTTTGTCAAATTGATGCTAAAGGTCAAATAATTGCCAAGGAGGAAAATTACTAGTTTCCTAGGTTTGGGGTGGAAGCTTTGGGATTTGGAATAAAGGGGGATAATAAATGATGTTTGAACATTAGAATGGCATAAATATTTAATAAAGGAGCTAAATAAATATATACAAGTGAAAATCAAAGTGGCATTTGATCATGAAGACACATGGAGGAAGTGGGACCCACATATGGCTAGATTTCCCCACTACACTTGGCATCATTCTCTCACCAATTCGAATTCAAGGTGAATGGTAACATACTTTGGGGAGTCCAAAAGGTATTATTCATTGCATGACTCATCCAAGGTCGAAATATAGAGGAAGAGTAACTCCCATGGAAGAGGAAGAGGCAATTTGGAGCTAGTGAGACACTTGGGCTAGATTCCCTAGCTCTATGACAACAATGATGAAGATGCTATGACACCTATGACACAAATCAGACCTGAAGGCTGACATATGACATATATGACATGTCAGGGCTAAAAATAGACTCCAAGAGGGCGCTCAAGGGTGTTAGGGTATCTAAGATGCTTCCACATGTGATTTGGTGGAAGTGGGAGACTAGGAATTGTTGTACAAGTGGTGTTCTTTGGAATCTCTTCCCAACTTGAGTTGGCATGAGTCTCTTGGAAGGAATTCGAACCATGGAGGATATTAGAAGTTTATAAATGTCAATAACAAAGAAGGAAACCAGATTTTGATCATTTTTAGAATTTGCAATTGCATTTGTGAAGAGGGAGAGCTAGTGGATGACTAGTTTCTTGCCTTAGCCAATTTCGAGGGTGAAAGATTCCCATCCAAGTTGGTAATTGGAAAGGCCATTCAGACCTTTCATTTGGAGCTTTAATGGAGTCTTTATTTGTAGGTGTAATCTACAGGGCAGCTCATGGTTTCTTCTATTGCAGCTCAGTCCTTCAACCATTTCCAGTTTTGATGGCATATTCTTGATCCTTGAGGGAGGGCGTTTTTGGTGAGCTATTGTACTCTTTGGGGAATCTTTTAATGCCCCATTTCTTTTTTAATATGAAGTAAATACTCTTTTCTTCATCTCCAAAAAGTTTCAGGTCGAAATTCCAAGTAGAAATGTATAAATATCATTTTTAATGGAAGAACAATGCCATTTCCCCACTACCTTGTTGTGAACCAATGTATTGATCATAATTTCGAATGAATGGATGATTCTATGATATATTTGTGATCAATATACTGCCATGGATGTCTTATACAATTTTCATGTACTGTACTTGAGCATTTGAATCATTTTTACTCAGTTTAGTTGTATTGGGAGGTGAAATAGTGCCATTTCCCCAAGGGTCGAATTGAGGATTTTTGCAGTTGAATGGGAGAGGGTGAGAAAAATTGTAATAATCCATTAATGGTTCATATGAGACTTTAATAAAATAATTAACACATTACATACCTCTTTTCATAAATTTGAGTGGGTTTGGAGGCATTTGGGAAGCCATTTTCAGTACTTACCCCAGGGGGATTTGAACCCCAAATCACTAGTAAAATTGCATAATTGGTCCAGAATATAAAGAGAGTTTGCAGAGGTCTTTTGGTGGACTTATTTCATCCATAAAAATCATATTCAAGTTCTAATATCATTCATAAACCTTCCTTGAAGATTTGAAGGCATTTGGAGTCAATTTGAGACCTAGAGACCAATACTAGTCAAAGGGAAATCACTAGTAAAGTTACCTACATTGACCAGAATTGAAAGATTATTTGTAGAAGTGTTTTAAAGGTACAAATGCATCAATGAAACACACATTTATGTTCTAATATCATTCATATACCTTCTCAGAAGATTTGGGATCATTTGGGGAAAATTTGGGACCTAGAGATCGAAACTAGTCAAAGGTCGAACCAAGGAAAAAAGTGGAAAATTGCAATTTTAATAAAATTCCTAACAAGGGACTTTACAGTGGTATCAGAGCATGGTCCTTGCACCTGTGTATTAGGTACATACATTCAAGAATAATTGGCATCCATGTCTTACTATTATGATGAATCATATGAGTACAATTCTTATGAGGAATATGCAGATGCTTATGAGCAATATGAAGCAGAATGTGAATGGTATGAGGAAGAGGTGCCATCATGCAACACTTATTACAATTTCAAGAGAAATGAAGATTATTCTTATGACTTTAGATCTGATGAATATGAGTGTGTCACACCAACCAAGGATAATTCTATGAGCGAGTTCCAAAGATGGAGAGAAAAATATAAAACCTTGCCCCAACAATATCAAAAATATCAAGAATATCTTGCTTCGAGCAAAAATACAAAAAATGCCATGTCTTTTGAGTACTATGCTGAACATGTTTTTGAAAATAGGCCCAAAAATGAAGATGTGGAGTTAGTGAAGAAAGGTTTATGCCCTTCTTGTAAAAACCCTTGGAGCGAGTATCACATATGTGTGCATGAAATGATGTCCTCCTTGAGGAGAGCTTTTGAGATTTATTCAAGAAGAGATTCCAAATATACTGATCCTAAGGAAGACAAGGGGAAAAATGCATCAGCTTGCTTTAAAGAGCAAAAGAAAGAGACATCACAAGAGCATGAAGAAGATTCTATTGAAAATATGGAAGACCATTTCGAGACACCTTCTAGCTTAGACATGAACCAAAGAGCATCTACTGATGGATGCTTAAACTATGAAGGAGTACCTACTGATGGGTGCTCACACCTCTATGTTGGTGACATAGAGATCACTTTTGAAAGTGTTTCTACAAGTACACGTTTCATTAAGCATGATAATGAAGACTTTGTAGCAGTTGAAGAAGAACCAAGATCAACTTCCCCATCACCACTTGAGCTTCATGAAGTTGGTCCAAGAAAAAATGAAGAATATGAGGAGGTTCATTTGCAAGAACCTCATTTTCTTGAAGGGTCCTTAAAGATGAATGAAAAGAATATCCAAGAGTCCCTCAACATTCTCCATGACACTCAATCATTGGTGTCAAATTCTTGTTGGAGAGCTATTTCATTGGAGGAAACATCCTTCCTTGAAGACATGGAGAAGATTCAAAGAGCAATGTGCCACATTAAAGGTAATTTCATGTCTTTGCTTTTTGATAGAAACCATTTGTTTGAGCTTAATGAATTGTTACATGATGCATACTTGAATAATAATGAGGATAATCATAAGCTCACAATTCAAAATGAGCAACTTCTTGAAAAGTTGCAAGATACTTGTTTTTCCTCCTATGTTTCAGATTGTCAAATGGTAGATTGTTTGGAGGATTCTCATGACATGGTGGATCATGAGAAATGTGGAAATTTGAATGTGCTTAATGTGTTTGAAGATGAACTTGAAGAGATCCAAACACTTGATGTGGTGGAAGAGGAACTTGAAGTGTCTCTTGATGAAGCTTATGCAATTTTTAAAGAAGAGCATGATTCCTCTACATTGGAACCAATCTATGACAAAGGTTTCCCACTTTTGAAGGAGCTGCATGATACTACCCACATGGATCCTTCCCATGATGAAACTTCTACACTTTTTGATCATTTGGGTGATTTAGTTCATTCTCCTACATCCTACAATTCCATGTTTTGCAACATTAGTCTCAATGAAGTATGGGTGAAAGGGTTCTTTTTGATGGTGCCACATGAAGAGTATGGAACTCCTAGATTTAACTTTCATGATGACATGGTTGGAGCACATTCTTATTCACATTTGCAGCAGCATAATTTGTCACTTTATGATGATTCACATCTACATGGATGCACCTATGATATGGATTTGAGTCACTTGAAGACTCATGGTTTTTCTTGCTCAACACTGGGTTCATTCGATGTTAGAGGAACTTCATCCAACACTTGGGTGAATAGATTTATGATGGGAGAACATTTTTGTTGGCAGCCACATACTTTGTTACATCTTTATGATTCTCACATTCATGGATGTATGGGTGAGACTTCTTTGAGTCATTTGAAGTCTCCTTGTTTTTTCTGCTCATTATTTGGTTTAGATTTTAGTGGAGATTCTTCATTCACTTCTTGGATGAAAGAATACATGGTTGAATATTTTGATGCATATCACATCCTTTTGGAGCAGCATTATAGGACATGGGATCCTCACCTATGTCATTGGAGCAGATTTGATTGGTCACTTGAAGATTGTATGCCCTTGGAAAATCGTGGTCTACTTGCTTGGAGGTACAAGCACTTTCATGATTCTTTGATGAAGCACCTCCTTGATGTACATTTTCATTATGTAGTTATGTACTTTGATGATATATATTTTGTACTCATGATGTTTGAAAGAATGCATACAAGAAAATGGGATCCAGGAATCATCTTATCTGATGGTATGGGTTGGAGAGCACTCTTCATTGTTGGGGTGCAATACAAGCAATGGGACCCTGGAATAATTTTTATCTCATTGGTTTCATATTTTTTGGGGAAGCAAGCAGTATGGGAGATGGATTCCCCACTTAATGAAGTGATTTTAATCAGAGTAGTGCAGCAGCAAGCATGGTGGTTCCTCTCTAAAATCTTCATGGAAACTCAAAGACTCAAGGTTGGGCAATTCAATGGCAACTTCAAAGAATTATACAGAAAGCAGGTTCTTCAACACCCATGTTTAAAATTGCTTGAGGACAAGCAATATTGGGAAGGGAGGATTTGTCATGTCCAAAATTTGGCATTGGGTCACAATGGCCTAATCACATTGGCCCTATTCATTAGAGTTTGTCAAATTGATGCTAAAGGTCAAATAATTGCCAAGGAGGAAAATTACTAGTTTCCTAGGTTTGGGGTGGAAGCTTTGGGATTTGGAATAAAGGGGGATAATAAATGATGTTTGAACATTAGAATGGCATAAATATTTAATAAAGGAGCTAAATAAATATATACAAGTGAAAATCAAAGTGGCATTTGATCATGAAGACACATGGAGGAAGTGGGACCCACATATGGCTAGATTTCCCCACTACACTTGGCATCATTCTCTCACCAATTCGAATTCAAGGTGAATGGTAACATACTTTGGGGAGTCCAAAAGGTATTATTCATTGCATGACTCATCCAAGGTCGAAATATAGAGGAAGAGTAACTCCCATGGAAGAGGAAGAGGCAATTTGGAGCTAGTGAGACACTTGGGCTAGATTCCCTAGCTCTATGACAACAATGATGAAGATGCTATGACACCTATGACACAAATCCGACCTGAAGGCTGACATATGACATATATGACATGTCAGGGCTAAAAATAGACTCCAAGAGGGCGCTCAAGGGTGTTAGGGTAGCTAAGATGCTTCCACATGTGATTTGGTGGAAGTGGGAGACTATGAATTGTTGTACAAGTGGTGTTCTTTGGAATCTCTTCCCAACTTGAGTTGGCATGAGTCTCTTGGAAGGAATTCGACCCATGGAGGATATTAGAAGTTTATAAATGTCAATAACAAAGAAGGAAACCAGATTTTGATCATTTGTAGAATTTGCAATTGCATTTGTGAAGAGGGAGAGCTAGTGGATGACTAGTTTCTTGCCTTAACCAATTTCGAGGGTGAAAGATTCCCATCCAAGTTGGTAATTGGAAAGGCCATTCAGAACTTTCATTTGGAGCTTTAATGGAGTCTTTATTTGCAGGTGTAAGCTACAGGGCAACTCATGGTTTCTTCTATTGCAGCTCACTCCTTCAACCATTTCCAGTTTTGATGGCATATTCTTGATCCTTGAGGGAGGGCGTTTTTGGTGAGCTATTGTACTCTTTGGGGAATCTTTTAATGCCCCATTTATTTTTTAATATGAAGTAAATACTCTGTTCTTCATCTCCAAAAAGTTTCAGGTCGAAATTCCAAGTAGAAATGTATAAATATCATTTTTAATGGAAGAACAATGCCATTTCCCCACTACCTTGTTGTGAACCAATGTATTGATCATAATTTCGAATGAATGGATGATTCTATGATATATTTGTGATCAATATACTACCATGGATGTCTTCTACAAGTTTCATGTACTGTACTTGAGCATTTGAATCATTTTTACTCAGTTTAGTTGTATTGGGAGGTGAAATAGTGCCATTTCTCCAAGGGTCGAATTGAGGATTTTTGCAGTTGAATGGGAGAGGGTGAGAACAGTTGTAATAATCCATTAATGGTGCATATGAGATTTTAATAAAATAATTAACACATTACATACCTATTTTCATAAATTTGAGTGGGTTTGGAGGCATTTGGGAAGCCATTTTCAGTACTTACCCCAGGGGGATTTGAACCCCAAATCACTAGTAAAATTGCATAATTGGTCCAGAATATAAAGAGAGTTTGCAGAGGTCTTTTGGTGGACTTATTTCATCCATAAACATCATATTCAAGTTCTAATATCATTCATAAACCTTCCTTGAAGATTTGAAGGCATTTGGAGTCAATTTGAGACCTAGAGACCAATACTAGTCAAAGGGAAATCACTAGTAAAGTTACCTACATTGACCAGAATTGAAAGAGTATTTGTAGAAGTGTTTTAAAGGTACAAAGGCATCCTTAAAACACACATTTATTTTATAATATCATTTATATACCTTCTAAGAAGATTTGGGATCATTTGGGGAAAATTTGGGACCTAGAGATCGAAACTAGTCAAAGGTCGAACCAAGGAAAAAAGTGGAAAATTGCAATTTTAATAAAATTCCTAACAAGGGACATTACATCCACGCGCTGTATTCTTAAAAAAAATCTTGGATGAGAGTTTGAACTAAACTCTCGGCTGAGAGTTGGGAAGACATTTTCTCGCCCGAGAGTTTCTGGTCAATAATTCCAGCACCATTTCTGCAGAATTCAGAAATGTGTCACTTTAACAAGGTCGGACCACTGCAAAACATGAGAATTACATGTCGGAGTTTATACCAGTAGATTCATCATTCAATATACTTTCTCATAATGTAATTTTTTTTGAATTTCATTTAGGATTACTATTTTTTACTAAACTTTATCATTAAAAAATTTAGTGACTAAAAAATCAGTCACAATGACAAAGCCAAAAAAATTTAAAAAATACAAGGATGTTCCTTGAAGTCTCCTCTTCAATGGGTTGGTTTTAGTTTGTTTGATAAGAGTCACATTTGAAAGAAAATGCGAATACAAAAACATGTGTCGATAATGCACCATTTTCTGAACATACGTTGTTTCGATAAATGATAAAAAATAGTTCCCAAGTCTTAAAAAACTCAAAATATAGTCCAGGATCTAGTGTAGTGTGTGTAGATTATGAGCCTACAATTTTTTCCCTAAAATGAATAACCATCTATAAAAAAACCGTCGTCAACACAGGTCACTCATTATCCATACCTAAAATTTTCAAGTATATGCCGTATGTTGACAACAAATTTGTCCCATGATAAGTCCATAATTTTTTTAAAAAAAAATACGAGTAGAAAGCTAATTCAATTCTCTAAAACCTTTGTGTTTACCTCAAGTTGAAATTCCTAAGGGAGATATGGGTTTGAAGAGGTCGAAGTTGAAAAACATAAAATTTAGCAGTTTGTTTTGTCAAAAACAAGCCAAAATTGTTTCCCAACTTCATGTTTTCACCCGTTAGCAACCTCCCCCCACATGGGGGTAAACTTAGTTCAACCTACTTATGTTCAACAAGCTCAACAATTCGAACTATTGAATGCAGTAAACCCCCAGAATCCATAGAACCAGGGGAAGAATAAAGGTAAGAACAAATTGAATCAACAATTGAGGCAAGGGGGAAACTCCCCTCCCCAACAAAACTAGAATACGAGTACCCAAAATGAAGGGACTAACAATCTCCGCAAACAAGGGAAGAATACCACCTTGAGAACCAATTATTGATGCTCCATTTTCGACGATTATGGTCACTACACACATCATTGTCCTCTTATCCTTGATTGCCAATAGTTAGTGGAAGCCAAAAATAAGACGGTGAAAAACCCTCCTCATGCAGCGAATCCTCCCCAACCACAAACCACCATGTTACACCAACCCTTTGTGAATCAAGGGGTAGTAACACAAAATTAAGAACCTCGCCCACCTGGCAATGTCTCTTTTCAAAATATCTATACATTAGACATAAACATTCATACGTGAGTGAGAGGTTATGACATGCCTTACAACCCCCAAGTGGAAGACGTCCCTATCCCCTCAGGGGGCCCTCTATAGATACCATGCCCAAATACCGAAAAACTCCCACAGATCCTAAAAGTTCCACTTCAGCGCACCCCTAATAACCCTCACATGAAAGCCGCTCACAATTACAATATTGTGGACGACTTGGCTCAATCCCCTGTAGCTATGACCACATTAGAAGTGTTACAATATTTCCCAACATAGAGAAAGGCATTACTCAATGCACTTGGTGCCTTGAACCCTTCTGTCTCACACCTCATGACCTTTGATCTTGACAAAGGTGATCCGCAACTACCATTGTCAATCGCATTTCAAGTCCTAGTTACTGTAAAGAACGTCATGATCCATCGATGTATCATCGACGAATGCACATCCACTTGTGTTATGTCTGCAAAAGTTTGGAAATGATTAGGGTCTCCTGAGTTGGTCCCCTCATCTATTTCTCTTCGCACATATGATGGGAGACCATCCCAACCAAGAGTACTGTTCCAAATTGTCTCGATAGAGTTGGGGGGAAATATGGTTATCATCTATATCAAAGTAGTCGACGCAGAACTTGACTACAACATCCTCTTGGGGTGTGTTACATGTACTCCATGAATGCGGTTGCCTCCTCAGTCTTCCATATCATGATTTTCCCCTTAAATGGGAAGGTAGTTACCCTCGACCAACTTAACTACTATGACCCTAATACCACAACCAACCTCGACAATGTCCTACCGACTATATTGGGTGATGATCAACCATATGTTGACATTTACCTCAGTATGTACAAGGAATCCAATTGGTTAGGAGTATATTTGGTACCACCACCTAATATCCCTACATCAACCGATGGCCTAATGTGCACAATTTTCACTACTGATAATGCAGTGGTCTCTACCTCAACACCATCATCAACACCATTGCCGAGTCATGGCATTGAACAAAAGTTGAGTCCATCATTACCACCGATATTTCAAAGCCCGTTCTTGTATCCTCCCACGGGTATACAAGGGACGCTGATTATAGATTAGTTAAATCTACCTTGGATAATTTTGGGAATACTGGTATGGTACCTCACACCACCATACCTATAGATGGATTCCAAACCCATATACCATTATGAATTTGTCCCTGTTTTAGCTAATATGACTGCAAGGCTCGTAACATGTTCAATTATGATATCCCAACCTATGACATCCGCAACTACACCACAATTGTCCATCGCTAAGACTGCCAATGGGGGCACCAAACAACCGAAGTTGAAAGGTCCCCTATTACCTAACCTAAAATCTAATTCAGTATAAACTGCGAATCCTATTGTAGGAGACATCAACCATCAAGATTTGAAATCCCTAGTTATGATCAATACTCCCCATCAAAGGGTCACACCGCTGTGTTCTCTTTGTGGGAAGCAAGGCCATGCAACCAATCTATGTCCTAATCTACTAGAGTTAAAGAATATGCAAAACACCCATGTTAGCATCACCCACACTCCACCAACGGTGAAAGGGGCACACCTCCCTTGCCCACATATAATTCCAAAACATTGCGTACAAGCCACGCTTGTTCCATATGCACACAGTATTAGCACTATACACACCTTTGCCACGAACTCCCTCGATACTGAGAGGTGTTGGAAAAAGTTCGTCTCACTTAAGTAACGATTGAGGAACTCCCTTTATTAACCCAAGGAGTAGCATCCATTAACATGATCACCACATCAGCGACAGCGTCAGTTGCACTTCCCACAAAAATTGCGCTAGCTGTAGAAAACATGGTAGAGCCTATAATGTCAGAAGACCCATCTAAACTTACGACGAATCCATCAGAAATTGGATGTTTTTCATGTGGGAACTCCACCCATATGCTCCCTCCTAGCGCCATCATATGCATAATGGAGAAAAAAAACACTTAAGAAGACCAAGAACGCTTCGATCCATGTGTACCAAAACCTTGCCGATCTTGTGGAGAGACCACAAAGTTCTCCTTTCAATGCCCTATCTTGCACACTGGATGACAAGCTCGTCTTGAACTAATGAGAGTACAAGATCAATTACAACCCCTCCATATAACCTACAAAGGTCACCAACCGAGGAAGTAACACTAATCTTACCAGACACTATCGATGCTGAATCTCCTTTAGTCAGTGTCCTCACTTGTAGTGATTCCTCATCTTCCAACGAAGACATAGACCATCTACAAGATTTCCCAAAAAATTAACAAATCAACAGGGGGTTTTACCCCAGTGACACAAACAAGACATCCACTAGCAAGCGTTAATATTCTTATTTGTGTAAAAAATTTACTTTCGTTTCACATTATCTTGAATTAGAAAGTAAACTACCTCTCTTCTTAAATGCAGATGTCCTCCCAGTTGGAAATCTACATAGGATATGTGGACAATGCCAATCGATGGTCCAAACATCTAGCATCTGCTTCCTGGGTTATATATTCCCCCTCCCATGTAGTCCACCACACCGGTGGGGTGTGGTTGGGGACACTAACAAACAACCAAGCCAAATACGATGTCGTAATAGGTCTATTAAGTGATGCCCTGCACCTGAGCATTCACCATCTACAAGTACAACTCGACTCACAACTTGTCGTATCACAATTGAATAATGTGTTTTGTGTCTGCAACTTGCTCCTCTTCCGGAAGTTTCTGCATGTGCAACTTCTCATTAGACAGTTTGAAACCATAACTTTCACACATATATCGAGAAACGTCAATGCATTCGTTGATTCCATCGCCAATGAGGTATTGAATTGGCACCTAGTACATAACTCGTCTGCGTAACCTACATGCAAGCATACATAAATACGTCTATGTGTTTCACCTACAACTACACATACATGTATATCATCATCATACAGTCCTAAAGTCGATAAAACATGCCCAAAACATGTCAGTATCAACTACTACATATGCATCACATCAACACATAGGCAACATAAAGCAAAATACCCATACATCACATACATAAAGAGATGCATACATCATGTTCCACCAAAATGGTATATATATATATATATATATCTCATCAAAAAATATTTGTGTCATGTACAAAAAATGGCCTTCTTGGGGCATATACATAGTAGCCTTATGGGGGATATATCAAAAACCACCTCCCATAGGATAATACAAAAATATGTATCTACAAAACTGGGGCTCATAGCCCTACATAAAATCAAGCTACCTTGTCAGTTGGTGGATCCCAGGGTCCCAAAATATCCAAAGGTTGCACAAACTCCCCTTGTTTCGGCTCTGGTCCCTACTGAGGCCTCTATCGTGGAGGAGGGGATGATCCTCCTTGCACCTCCCATGCCACGTGGCACACTACCATGACACACCACATGATCTGCCTCCAAACCGGACCACACCTAGCTAGTTTCGGAAGTGTCAATTCCACCTCATCATCCTCGAGGTTGGCCCAATATCACTCATCAACTCCAGCCGAAATCCCACCGAACTGCCTCTCTAAGTATGTTATCACAACGACCATTCAATCCCCAGCAGCTCCCCCCCTTCCACTACTCCTCCAACACCATCTCCTCCTGCTCTAGCATCCCCACCCTCGGCCGCACCTGCTCCTCCAATGGCCTGACCAACCCCAGTGGCTGGCTGATCTCTCCTCAGGATCTTCCTCCGAGGTGGTCTCACAGGACGTACATATGCATCCCAGAGGAGGAAACCATCATTAGTACCCGATAAACATATATATCATAAATGTGTAGAAATAACAGTATGTACACATATATATGCAAAAAGTAAAAACCATAACACATACCTGAACCGTAAAAACCTCCAGCATGAATGGGAAACTCCAAATCTCCCCGGTAATGCATGCCGCCCCAGGGATACCTATCCACCTGACCGATGTGGCCCTCCTAGATATCAAGCACTTGGGGCGTATAGTAGGTCCCCATGGTCCCACCACCAGCACAGGGCATAATGCGCCCCTAAAATTCCATATGGGGCTCCTGTGCCCCCTTGGTGGGAGTACTACCTATGGTCGCAACGACGGGTAATGCTCGATGAAATAGGAGCACAACACACTACCATAGTAGAAGGTTCTTTGACCCCCATGCTGATGTAGATCCGACATCTGCTGCATCATAGACTGAAGCAACACTAGACCCCACGTTAGAGGATGACCAACCATAAATCTATCAACCATGTGGAGTTGGCCCCTTATAATCCGATTGGGGGATGTCACCCCTAGTACACGCACCACGACTGTCGTAACAACCTGCAAAGGGAGAGCCCTCAGATGGATCACTAGGAATCCACCAAATTTCAAAGAACTATGGTCACCGCAACAATATCGATCCACTAAAGTATGGATCATATCCTTCACTAGCTATGGAGGAAGCAGCTCCCTCACCCATCGGTGAGTCAAACCCCTCGGTCTTGGACCCACATGTCTAGTAGTCTCCAAATAAGATAGTCTGCTGACCACATCAAGGGGCACTTGAAGAAATTCAAGAGACCCGCATCACGTGATGCCTTTCTCATTACACAGTCGGCTAGCACCCATTATTGGAGGGAATCATGCTCAATCTCTCTCCAATCAACATATCTGATGCGATCCATAAGTGGAAACCAACAAATTGCACAAGTAAATGACCACCCATTAGACTTGCAAAAAATCATCAACGCAACCTCTCCTAAAGAGCTCCACACATAGCGCGACTGTCTCAAAGATAGTCTACGCGTAGAGCGACTGTCTCAAAGATAGCCACGTGTAGCACGATAGAACTACCGTTCGATCGTGCAGAACTAGCGCACAAGAGTTATACTACTCGGTCGCGCTGGTAGCGCGGCTGACTCGCTATTTGGCTACTGTAAAACAACGTGCGATCGAGCAGTTATCGTTCTGCGTATAGTGAGGAATAGTACATTTCATTCATGTTATAATGACGTGCTATTTTGGAAAAATCCCGCTCTATAACAGTGTGAGATTCTAACGTGAGATTTTTCCAAAATCTTGCACGACAACACCCAAAAACATTAAAAGGTCCCTGGCCATCTAGGAGACCCCTAAATATAAAACTACCTGGAGAAAATTAAAAAGTACAAGGGTGAGGCATACCTGAATCATGCGACTCATTGATCGGTGCACCAGATCTCCTAGAATCTCTCAAAACACGCTCTAAGAGTTCGGTGGCACAAAGTACAAATGATTTCAAAAAGTGGGCCCCACCCCTATTTTATATTCATTTGACCCAAACTTCCAAATGATGCCACAGACAAATCGTAACTCTATTTCCAAAACATTCACACCACCATGACCAGCGCTTCGATATATTCATCATGGATCTAAATAATCCAAGACACTATTTCATTCATCAGTACCCCATAGGTACGAGATGTTTTATATGATTTCTGCATTGTCAATACCTTGGTCATGTTCTTTCCTACACTTGGGTATGTGTGCCATGTTTTCATTATCCTGACCAGGACAATCTCGGAGACTATTTCTCTTTCACTATAAGAAAAATACTCCACCCTACAACAATAGGGGTCACACACCCTAACAAAGGTATAATTTCACAACTGGCATATCGACACTATTTACCCTCCGTTTATAATGCATTTCCCAATATTCTTGCTGATAACCATAGGGCCCCCGTTCATGGCCTTGATGTGCCATCAACATCATGACTGTGAATAATATGTTCCCCCATGGGTGTGAACAACATTTCCATCCCCATCATCAATATTTGACACCCATGATGTCGACCCCCCACAACTCTGAGGAATCTGACCCAACATGAAAAGACCCTCCCTTAGAGTATCATTTTGCAATTATGCATTTACTCCACCAAGTAGAAACTTGTTAGATTCTTTGGCACATGTTACGAGAATGATTCAAAAATACCCCTCATATCTCTATGAGCACTTTTCCCTTCGCAATCTCCCTTGTATCATCACCCCCATAAAGACACCTATAGGTCCTCCACCCTCAGAAGTAACCCATTCTATTTAGTTATCCCGTAGGTATATACTGTATGGAATTAATTCATGGGGCACCTGTATTTGTGTCTGCAAATTAACCCCCACTTGATATTAGAAAGTATCCCCCGACCCACTCAAAACCGTGGGGACTTCGCCCATCATCAAATTGGTCCCCCAACACACCCAAAACCGTGGGGAACCCACCATTATTCTTTATGTACAAACATGTTCCCTCATCACCTCACATCACGGGAACACCATATTATTTTGGCAGCAACCCAAGTTCGCTTTTGATCAATGTATTTGAGTCTCCATATGTTCAATAGTATTTGTCTTGCCGGTTACCATTACTCATCATTTTGTGTCTCCGTCAAATCCCTTTCATTTGCAGTTTGTCTCCGTCCATTTCAATCTGTTCCATCCCAAAAGAAAAGATGCCATCCCTACTACCCATGTCTACATCGATCAAAGGAAGTTATGATCCCCACACTTATCAACCAGTCTTGTGTTAGGTCTATTCATCCACCAATCGGTTACAATATGATCTCATTTCTCAGGATAAGACTCTCGTTTTATCATTTGCTTCATCTCTCATCGACATCAAAATACTACATTCCGAGATTTGCAGTAGTTGCAGTTGTACCTTGGGATCCATTTCAATCACTATAAGGGATCACCTTGAACTTAGTAGGGAGAGTCATTAGGGTTCCCTAACTAAGTGGTTTCCCCTATGCTTGAAGTGAACACATCATCGCATAAGGGGAAATGTACTTTTGAAGGTATAGTGTTCACATTTGGAAATCATGGTAGCAGTCTATTTGGTATAAGTGAAGCTCTCAAGAAGATTTACATACCAGTTTGGTCCCCCACCCTAGTGGGCTTGTCATGGTCACTAGCAGTTCCACTTCATCAACACTCCATAGCAATTCCTGGGTTACTTACTCACATATGGATTGAATCCTCCTTCATCCATGTCCCAACAATATACTAGAGTCGACACCTTAGTCCTCTCTCATTGTAATCACTTTGACAAAATTTCACGAGCATGGGTATACCCGCCTCATTTGTATAAAAACTATTCTTTAGTACAAATCCAATGGTAGTCACCAACAATATTCCCCCATGGGAGAACCCTATTTTTCCACATATGATTCTTCCTACAGAAAGTGAGAGAAACAACCGAAAACATGATGCATTATCGGCTCTACAGTACCCTTCCAAACCTCATACATTAGGAGGCATCTATTAACGCCTAAAAGTCGCACACATACGACATTTCTACGATTCATCCAGTAAAGAGTCATCAACATAAATAATGCATATAACCACAAGCATCCTCAATAGATCCAAAACACCTAATCAGTCCATAAGTGCCAATGAATAGTCAAAATAAAGGGTAGCGCGGGTAACACATAGTTGACCTGCGCTATAGCGCAGGTTATCTGAACAATGCCCATGCTACACCCACGTGGATTTTCCTTTGATAGCGATGCTACTGTCAAAACGGCGGGACCACTCACCCCAGTGTCACATTGAAGAATCAATCCTCCCCAAAGATACGAATTCATCTCCTCACACACTTGGTGGCATTAATAAACCCCCCTTGTGTACCTTGGAGATAGTTCATGAAGGAGAAGAGTTCACATTTGGATCTAGTTATTTGTTGGATACCTCTTGGCCTATAAAAGGAATCCATTGGCATGCATTTTGTAGAGAGAAATCAGAGTAAGGTTATGCTGCTGGATTTGAGTTGGATCTTCCTCATAGCCCACCATTTCCTACTATTGTAAGCATTCCCAAGCTCCCTTGCAACCTTCCATCTAGGGGAAGTGTTTCTCTCCATAGTTATTCCATTTACTTAGCATTTAGTTTGGACAAGAAAGGCCTCCCTAGGGGAGATTATTGGATTCCCTTGAATTCCACACCTCCTAGGTGTTGTACAACTATTCCATTGGGAAATACAAGAGTGGTTTAGCATATATTTTGTTGTTGTTGAAGTTTGCATTCTCCCCCCATCTCTTTCATTTTGTTTTTATCAATATTTCTATGTTTGAATGTGAAATACACTAACAATCTCTTGTAGGATCACTTGGAGGAATACCAACCCAAACCAAAAGGGTCTCCAAGGAATGAGGCCTTGCTACAACCTACAAGTCTTAGCCCCTTACCAAGTGGAAGAGTGCACTTGTGCAATTTTTTCCATAATTGGCTTCTTCTAGCAGTGTTGGATTTGGCACTAACGCCACTACAACTGGTTCCTTGATATTAGGGAGTATGCTTAGTCAGAAAAATCCCATTACAAACCTCACCAATCCATAGAAAGTCATCAAAAAGTTGGACATTTACTAGTATGAGGTTGATGTTGATGCCGCGCCATTGTGAGTATCTTCACCTTTGAATCTAGCTCTAGCCACCACTCCTCTCTCTAAATTCAAATACCATATTCCCAAGGTTTTTGGAAACAACATGACATCTGGTAATGAACATCTATCCACCTTTTCCAAAGCATGTGAAAATATCGATGAAATGATAATGATACCTGCATGCACATGTTCATCAATTTGTTATAAGGGAGGGATGCCACTGAATTTTTTGACCTACATGACAATATTTTTACCACCTGGTTTGAGCTCATGACCCAATTTAAGTACATGTTTCAGAGCATTGAGAACCCACTTGAATACCCGAGGAGTTTTAATGGATTGTATTTCAAAGAAAACGAGATTATACAAGCCTTTAAACTTAGGTTTATGAAGCTTATGATAATAAGATTCCTTGAGTTATTTGACCGTCCCAACAAGTTTCCATGGTCCAATACTACAACAATATTCCTCCTACTTATCAACACCAATTAGAAGAGAGGAATGTGAATTGTCTTGGTTCTGCCCTATAGACTTGTATTGAATGTGAAGAGCAGAACCAAAGAACATGATTACCCTTGGTCCAATATGGCTCCAAAATTGATATGTCTTCCATGCTTTAAATGATGTAGGATATGTATAACAGATGATTTCATTTGAGCATAGGCTTATGAATGAGTCTCAACCATCTTTCTCTTATCCTCCTCACCTTTTGACCTGACCTAAGACTATGCAATCTGGCTAATATTCTATGCACCATTGGTGAAATTTTTGCGACGAGGCCCCCTTTGAATTGTGAACCTTTTCGGTTAGCGAAAGAGCGATCTAAAGGGGAAAATGGTATTCTTATGGTAGTCATGATTGAAGAAGAACCCATTGATGAAGTCTATGCTTCTGTGATGAGGTATTATTCTCAATTTATACCAAAAGACTTATCTGACTCTAAATTTTCAATGAATAAGGTGAATCCTAATGAAAATATTGTTTCATCATCTATCCTTGAGACGAGACCCCCACCTGTTATTCAAGCCAATCATTCTAGTGGCGCATCCCAATATGCACCTACCTTTCCCAAAAATTATGTTCCTTACAATGTGGCCACTGATTTAGAGACCTTGAAGGCCAACACCAGCTTCTTAGACATTCTTAGAGCACCTGAGCAACAACAGAACTTGAATAGAGCTATTGCTACCCCTTTCACGTCCATGAATTCTCCCAGAATGACCATGCAATACAATATTGATATGGTTAATTTTGATGATAAATTTGGAAAAGAAGTCAATGCGAAGGCCATGGAGAGATCCTAATCTAGATATCCACCTTTCCATGTCTCGATGAAAATGATGGGTAGAATTGCTCATTCATGCCTTATTGACGAGGGCTATTGTCCCAACATCATGTCCAAAGTGATCACATAGCAACTTGGCTTAACTTGCACAAGTGAAGCCAGGAGATTGCTCACATTTAACAAAAAAACCAATCCACTATCACCCATATTAAAGACCTCACCCTTACCATATGTGCTCATCCCAAGGTCAAAACCACAAACAATTTTCTAGTCGTGGATATGGAGGTTGACAATTTTTCCATGGTCTTAGGACATGAATGGAAATGATTGACTAGGGGTTATCTTAGCCTTGACAAAACCCATATCATTATTCACCATGATAGAAAGAACCTAATCATCAAGAGTTACCCTTGAATCTTGGCTTATATTGAAAACGTCCCTAGTCTAGAGATCGATTATATTGAGACTGGTATTAGTACTTACTTTGTCTTTATAGAGGAAGGAAAGAAGCATTTTCTTGGCCAAAAATTGGAGATGATCAAGTCTAGCATATGAAGTTTGATGGATCCAACCTTAGTGAAGGCCGTGGTGTCATTGTCATTTTTGTTTCAACTTCTGACAAGCCTTACCATCCTTCCTTCCGCTTGAACTTCAAATGCACGAATAATGTTGCGGAATTCAGAGCTCTTGTCGTAGGTCTCTAGAAAGCCCCAAAATTAGGTTGTCATCATTTGCATGTTTTTGGAGACTCTGAGTTGGGAATTAATATGATTAAGAAGACTTATCAACCATCTAAGAAGGTTTTTTGAAGGTATATCCAGGTTAGCGATCACCTCATGGAGGTATTCCTTTCGCTTAAGGGTGAAAATGAGAATTTGGGAAACACTTTTTTGCAAAAGGAGCAGAGGATAAAAGAAGCACACATGAGAAAACATGCAAAACAAGTCAACATAAACTCTTGGAGGAGAGTTTAAAAAACTCTAGGATGAGAGTTTGAGAAAGTTCAAACTCTAGGATGAGAGTTTATTAAAACTCTTGGCCAAGAGTTTGAACCACTCACAACCCTGTATTTAAAAAAAACTCTTGGTGAAGAGTTTGATCTTGACCGAGAGTTTGTGGTCAACAAAACCTGCAAAAATCTCTTGCATCTCTTTGGAACCTGCAACTTCGGCAAGGTTGAACCCCTACAAATTTTAAAGATAATTTGTCGGACTTGGTACCAGTGGATTCATCTCTGAATGTAGTTTCTAATAATATAAGAATTGTTTCATTTCATTAAGAATTTCTATTTATTAATAGATTTTTTCTAAATCTTATCCCTTAATAATTTTATCGCTCTAAAAATCACTTGAAATGAAAATTCAATATCGTAAACAAGAAATAGAAAAAAATTGGAAAAAATCATAGGGATCTTCCTTACCTTGTCCTCTTCAAATGGGTAGTTTTAGTTTGTTTCATAAGAGTCGCATTAGAAATAAAATACAAGGACACCAACATGTGTCGATAAGGAACCATTTCTTTAACATATGCTATTTTGATAAATAATAAAAAATAATGCTTAAGTATGGAAATCTTCAAAATATAGTCCATTCTCAAGTGAAGTCTGTGTAGATTATAAGCATACATTTTTTCCCTAAAATGAATAACCATCTCTCAAAAAAACCAGTGGGCACATAGATCACTCATTATTCATACCTAAAATTTTAAAGTATATGTCGTTGGTGCCCACTAAACTTTTCCCATTATGTGTCCATAAAAAAAAATGATTACGAAGCTAATACAATTCTCTAAGAGTCTTGTGTTTACTTCAAGGTGAAATTCCTAAGGGAGATATGGGTTTAAAGGGGTTGAAGTTGAAAAACACAAAATTTTGTAGTTTTTTTGTCAAAGAACAAGCAAAAGTGTTACCCGACTTCATGTTTCCACCCTTTCAACATGCGCACCAAGTTTGAATCATGGAAAATCTTTGAGGATGATGAGGATATTTGTTTCTTTATGATCTATCATGGAGATGAAATGCCTCCTCCTCCTGGTATCATTGACCTTAATAATAATGTCTATCCCAAAGGATTAGTGTCAATTGAGGGTATGCTATCATTAGATGATGTTCCTAAGAGTCCAAGTCCAAATCCTAAACACCCCAATTGCAAAATTGGCCCTATTGTTCTCGTCAATGTTGGTTATGAGGAAGATCCAAAATTCTTATAAATAGGAGCCCAATGTACCCAAGAGGAGAAATAGAAATTTCTCACCCTTTTCCATGAATTCAAGGATATCTTTGCATGGTCATATAAATACATTTGAGGTTTTTATCTGTGTATTATCCATCATTCTATTCCATTAAAAAAAGGAGCCACTCCTATATGACAAAAGAAACACCAAGTAAATCCAAATATTGATGCCATCATAAGAAAATAATTGGATAAAATGCTTGAGGCCAACATTATCTTTCTAGTATGTTATCTAAATGGGTCACCAATCTTGTTCCAGTTTGAAAAAAAATGGTGGCATTCACCTTGGCATAGAATTGCGAGACCTCAATAATATTAGCGTCAAGCACAATTTTCCATTAGCTTTTATGGACGCTATCCTACAACAAGTTGCTGGTTCTGATATGATGTCAATTTTAGATGGATTTTCAGGGTATAATTAGATTAATATCAACCCAAAGGATTGATACAAGACTACCTTTACCACTAAATTGGGTACATTTTCTTACCATAGTATGCTTTTTAGCTTGATAATCACCATCGCCACTTTCCAAAGGGAGATGCATATTGATTTTGATGACTTGATAGGGGTCATTATCTAGATTTTCCTAGACGACCTTCCTATTCATTCTAAGAAAAGAATTGACCATTTTGATCTCCTTTGTTAGGTTTTCCTCAGATGTAGGAAATTCAACATTTATGTGAACCCCAACAAGTCTATTTTTGGTGCTACCAAAAGGAAGCTATTAGGGAATATCATTTTTGAGCAGGGCGTGAGGATTGACCCCGAAAGAATATCTACCATCCAAAATATCCCTTCTACTACAACCAAGAAATCCGTCCAAGCATTTATGGGTAAAATCAATTTTGTACGATGGTTTGTGCCCAATTTGACTAAAATTATCAATCCTATCAATGTGTTGTTGTGAAAAGACATGGCATTCAATTGGAACGATGAAGCACAATCTTCCTTTCGGGCTATAAAAAAAGATATTGTCTTTTCTCTCGTTCTAGCCAAGTTTGACTTTGATCATGACTTTCTGATATATACTAATGCGACTAAACATGTTATTACCACCATCCTTATCCAGCTTGACTTTGATGATCACAAGAATCCTATTTCATTTATGAGTCCAAGATTATTTGAGGCCGAGGTCATGTTTCCTTTGGTAAAAAAGAACACAATGTCCTTAGTCGTTGCCCTAAATAAAATTTTCCATTACATTCTCAGAAGGCATGGCACACGGTTGTAAAAGTCACTCTCCTTGCCATGAAGTACCTCTTGTATGAAACTTACTTGCAGGGAAAGCTATCAAATTGGTTGGAAAAAATCCAAGAGTTCAACCTCGAGTTCACTATTTCCAAGGCTATTAAAGGTCATGACTTATCTCTCCTTCTAGCTGAGCACCTTGACCTTGATTTCCCAAACATTGAGGAGGATTATGAGTTGTTATTCTCAATATTTTCCATTGAATATGATGACATGGATTATAACATGGTATCTCTTTCCTAGTATGAGGGTATCATCCGCTACCTTGATACAAAAACCTTCCCTACCCATATGCAACCCAATGAGAGAAGGAATCTAGGCTCGAAAGTAGCAAGTACTTCATACCTTTTTCATCGACATTCCAATGATATGCTCCTTTGATGCCTTGGTAGAGACTAGTCTTGGACCATCCTCCATGAGTTTCATGGTGAATTTCATCTCCAGTTTCATTCCAGTGGACATTTTTATGCTAAGGAAACTTCCCACAAGATCATGCACTATGGGTTCCATTGGCTTACTATTTTCTGCAGCACTTTTGAATATGTACGAATTTGTGATCATTGTCAATACACCACAAGCGATCAGAAACTCACCGCTTTACCTTTACACCTAGTGATTGGCCTTATCCCCTTCTTGAAGTGGGGTTTAGATTTAATTAGACCTATCTCTTTGATTTTTCTACTTCGCATATATTTATTCTTACTGCGAATGATTACTTTACTCGGTGGGATGAGGCTATTCCTTTAAATAATGCTAAAGACAAACAATTGGCAGCATTCCTCCAAGAGAAAATATTTTCTTGTTTTAGATTATCACTTGAGATTTTCAATGAAAATGGGGATGCTTTTGTGTTGAAAGAGGTTATTGGTTTGTGTCAAAAGTACAATATCATTTTCTCTACCTATTCACCTTACTATCCTCAGGGGATGGCTTATCCGAGTTAAAAAAAAGAACCTTATCAAGCTTATCAATTGAATGATTGGGGAAAATCCTAGAGAGTGGCACTTACATTTGACTTATGCTTTGTTGGCTGATCATACCATTACCAAGGTCATCCATGGCAAAACCCATTTCATGCTTGTCTATGGGAAATAAGTTGTTATGCCAGTCAAAATTGAGATTGTGACTTATTACCTAACCTTCCAGAACAAGGAGCTAGACAATAGACCCATTGTCCAAAGATTTAATGTCATCTTAGCTCTCGAGGAACAAAGGGAATTTGTAATTGAAAGTATGAAAAAATGATAAGAAATCATTAAGAAATAATATGATAAGAAAGCCAAGGTGAGAATCTTTCACGTTGGATATAGACTACTCTTGTGGGACTTTGCTCATGAGGACAAGGGAAAGCATACCACGTTTCAAAAATTATGGCTTGGCCCTTTTACTGTCGCGCAAAATCTCAGGAATAATGCTTATCATCTGAAGGACTTCCAAGAGAGATTATTTTCCAATTCTATAAATAACGCGGTCCTAAAACCATACTATTGTTTAAATCCCTTTGAACAATAACTAACTTCTATAACAAAAAATAAAATAAATGAATAACCATAAAAATACAAAAAAATGAAAAAGAAAAAATGCAGTTACTTTTTTTTTTCTCTGAAATTTCTTTACACTAGTTAGAATTGTTTCTTGTGTATTTTATTCAATTCTTTTGCATCTCTATTTTGTGTCATTTACTTTACAAGATTGCTTAATTAGTTTCCAAGGAGTTTGATGTCTTTCATAACTATACACCACTATTCTCTCTCTTTAGGTTGTTTAAATGTTAATATCTATGACATGACGATGTTTATCCATGATATACAAGAGAGGACATTACGTGGAGGGAGCATAAATATCAAGTAGTTCCTAGTGATCAGCCTTGGTACATTGAATTGTTTTTTCTTTCTGTTATTGGTTTTCCCAACACTTCTTCTTATCCCTCTGCTTCATTCATTGTGTGACACTAGCCCTACTCGATTCAATCCATTCCCTTTTTGGGGATGAATATGAGTGCATGTACCTACTTCATGGTTATTGTTTCATGTATACATCATGTTGTTCATTTGTTATCGAGTTGTCATGCCTAATAGTATTATCGTTTTTTTGTTATATCTTGATGTCCAACATCAGCATGATTACGAAGCGTTGTAACATGAGGTCAAGGAAAACAACCTTAATGATGTCATAATCATATTCTTCCTCAAACATAGTGTTAGGAGAGAATTCCTCTTCATGTCCATATTTAGTTTCACCATATGTGTCATTATTTGATCTCTACGTCACTCTCCCAAAATTTTGTTATGTTAGAATCATGTTTATCTTGTCATGTCAATTATTTTTAATAAAGGTCGAATATATTCTTTCAATTCGCGTCATTTCCATCAACACCTCTATAAAGAAAAAGATTCCCCTCTTTAATCCCTCAGCTATAAAATTTCTCTCCTCTAGTAAAGTTTTCTCGACATGAAAAGATTGGTCATTTAAAAAAAATAAGATATAATATGTTCTTGTACATTTTTTCTGAAGCCAAAGAAGTTGATTTTATTCCCTCACTTCCTTCCATTTTTTACCTCTTTACTCTCACTCATCCCCATATTTTATTTCTATTCCCCATTATCCTTCTCCCAAAAAAAAAAAAAAACCTCCCCTCTTTTTTTTCTCAAGCCTCACTTGAATAATTTTCCATTAAGAAACAAAAAAGGGAGTTCCCTTTTCAATAAGTTTACATTAAAGATATGCTCCTCGATATTTTTATATATACAAGTTTTAATGTACCAATATATTTTAAAAAAACAAGAGCCACGAGGTGGCAATGTCCCCGACATTGCCACTGGGGCTAAAAGCATTGAACAAATAGCACTATCCGAAGAAATAACAATATTGGAATAATGATTCTTTAGTATCGCAAATTATCCATTAATGAAAATAAAGATTATAATGTTGCTTCTAGTAACTATGTTGTTTATGCAAGCACCGTGATGAAAAAATATTTGTGGATATGCTCCACTTAGATTGGAAAAATTCAAAGGCATGGCCAATGCCCTCATTGTGTAGCATATTAATGCAAAGGCATATGCATCATTTATGCTATTAGTGCTTAGTTCATTGACTTTGACAATTAGATTTTTTTGTTTAAAAACTTAATAAAATAAACTTTTTACAATAATAAAATAAAACTTTCTATAATTTTATAAATTTTAAATTGTCTTTTTATCTTGAATTTTGACAATGCAAACATAAACGTAGATTTAGCTTAGAATATTATTATTTAGTGTTAGAATATTATTATATTAGTATTTTCTGAACTAAATTAGTGCTTTCTCTAGATATATTTGCTATGGGTGCAATTGAGAAAAATCCTTTGGGAGAAAAAAAGTGACTTCATTGAGTTGCTAGAAATTTAGAGGCTCATAAACCTATAAGAGAGATCATTTCAATTTTACTAAAAATATACACTTAAACATAAATATATACCCTTTCCAATATTCAAAATTCAATTCATCCAAGAAAATGAAAATCAATGCAAACAGATGAATATTATCTTATATTTAGTTTGTCCATTAAAATTGACGCTAACCTGTGTACAAGTTGAAAGTCGTGCAATAATCAGAAAGGAAATAAAGAATAATCAGAAAGGAAATAAAGGCAAGTTGAAAGTCGTGCAATAATCATAATATTTGATTGTATTTGTGACATTAAGGGAAATGCATAAGCTCTTTGAGTAGTCTCTTGCAAAGTTGAATGCATTATAGGCACGGTTTAATAGGATCCTATATATGGGTATAGTAATTTATTGTTTTGATATGGTATTTTTTATAAGTCAAAATAAAAAACTAAGTAACTTGTCGCTATTAATCATCATATATCTTATCTGGAAACAATGGATTATTCCACATGTATACTCTTTTAATAAAGTTTTTTATTTTGCAAAAATTGAATTTAACTGTGTTTTGGAAATTAGATTTTTTTTGTTGCATGGAATGGACTTGAATAAATAAAATTCAATTCTCAACCAATAAACATGAACATTTTCTTGAGAAGTATTTTCCCATGCATTCTCAATAATCTTTTGATAAATAATATAGCACAGTATTGTATATCAACACTTTTTATAGAGAAATTCAGTAATGTGAAGATTACAAGGTCATCATCACCCCTCTCTTCCCAATGTCAAAAATCCATGTAGTGATTTAAAAATATGGAAAAGGAGGCTACTGTATTAAGTGCACCACTACAGTTTAAGACTATTAATATGGATCAAGTCTGTGCATCGTTTACTTGCAGTGAAAACAAGTATAGGGAATGGAAAAAATGCTGTGGTGAAAATCATCTACTGAATCAGTAAGAAACATATATTGGTAAACACAAGACCCTTTCAGCTGAAACCAGTAGATAAATCACATACATGATCACATACTAACTTTAAATATTAACCATATAAGTAATACCAGACAATGTGCCCAGCATTATATCATCAAGCTTAATTGATTGCATTTTACATTATTTTTTGTACCTGGAGCTATATCAACTGTGGGAAACATACCTTGAATAAATTTGTTCCTAAAATGGATCTGGCATGGGTATGTAGAATGGATATGTTTTTTTGTGAACCTCGTAATTTTGTGAAGTATGATTCCTTTCTGTATCAAAAACCATTGTTATAAAGTGTAATGCAAAAGCCACAAAATGAATATCACTAATCTGTAAACAAGAAGAAAAATTCAATTTTAAAAAGAGCAACCAGTTCTCTAAGCAATGCACGTCTATTGGAAATATAGAAGCCTCTATGCAAAGCAGAAAGGTGACCAAGGTATTATATCATAATACACTTATTTTAATCGTCCAGGAAAAAGATACTTTGCCGAAAAAGATACTTTACCTACATCGGGAGGTGGAGATCCTGGGATGCAATTGATTTTCCCTCTGCAAATGATTTCATCTTTATTGCATCCAACACCCAAAATGCATGCATATTTTTCTAGAGCACTTAAATCAATCAAATTTTTAGACCTTGCAGATTCTTGCCAGGATATGTTTCTAGCTTCACTTGTTCTATATGAATCATACACTCTCCTTTGTGCAGTCCACACAACCGTCTTGTCACCTTCATTAGTAGCTAGATTGTTTCTTGCATTTAAGTGATCTCCTGCAGGTCCATATATAATGGGATTACAATCCACCTCCTTGACTATAAGCTTTGTATATGTTGCATGGTCTAACAAAATTTTCTGACCTAATGACTGATTATTCGTTGTTCCAATTTTAGGAGAAATCTCATCCGGAGAAAGTAGATGCCTCCGAATAGCATTGATTTTTGAAGCATCAGACATAATATAGCTGTCTAGAACTATCACCATGACAAAAGTAGAAATGTGAAAACAATGGAGAAGAGATTATCTGAATCTATCCTACTTCAGTCTAATTTCTTTAGATTAAAGAAGTGATATTGATTAACTAAATTTCCATAGTTAATTGAGAAGTGAGAATCCCTAATCCCTATATTCTTAGGAATAAACATAGGAGAAGAGTAGAGATCAGTGGTTGGTGGTGTGTGAAATGAGAAAAGCAGATTCCACTAAAGTAAAAATAGCCAGAACACTAACCGCCAGTTCGCAGAAAAAGACTAAGTCATGTAATAATACGGCATTACGCAAAAAAGAAAAAGTGATTTCTTTTCTTTTTTCACCCTTCTTCTTTCACACAGTCCAGCATTTTTCCCCTTTCATCTTTAGACTGTCCCTCATTTTCATGGCAACTCCATTGACGTGTGTGATCATGGCTGTCCCACGTCGCTGCGGTAAACTATAATCTGCTTCTAAACTCCAGAGCATCTGAAATTTCAGCTATTCTCTGGCTTAATCGTATCGATCCTTACCGACCATTGACAGTTATCTTGTAGCCATGAATTCCCATACAATTCTCAGGCCTTCATTCCCTTCAGCTTCTGCTACCTCTGCTTCTCGGCTTTCCAATTTAAACCATGCCCTCTTTGCATCCATTGTTTCATCGGACATGCAAAGGCTAATAATTTCACAATATCAGCAAAGGATTAATTGGAACAGGAAACCACATAATGGACTGGGTATGATGAAGGCCATGAAAGAAAGGGTACCCCCTGTCAAAAGCTCAGCGTTCCAGACCGAGTCCCTATCGAGCACGGTGGAAGCCCTAGACATCCAAGAGCCAACTGAGCCAAATATCTTTGAGGCATCGAAGTTCGAGAGGAATCTGGCAAACATATGGAGGGAAATCCAGGGTGCCAACAACTGGGAAGGGTTGCTTGATCCCATGTACGACATATTGTGAAAGGAGATTATCAGGTATGGAGAGTTCGCCCAAGGCAAGGAAAATCTATGAATGAAGTCCATGGATAAGAAACGAGCACAAACCACAAATTAGAAATCCACCCGCACCTTCATGGATGAAATATGCTTCTTCAAGCGTGGACATGGGATATTACATTTAGCGTGCATCGACTGCACATGACCAATACATGTAGCTTGCCACACATGTGCATCGACTGCAGCACAAACGGCCTACCCGATGCATCGACTGTAAAAATTCTAGCTCTCTATCGACGCCATTAAACCCTTGATTGTCTTTACAACGATTAAAGAAAGTGGTCTTGCATAGTTTTTCCCTGACCTGATTTGACCTGACTTGCTCAAAGAATGCTATCATTAATGTCATCCCGTTTGGTGAGTAAGTGACAAGCTAGAGGGATAGTGAGTAGGTGACAAGCCAAAGAGATAGGAAGCTACATGGGTTACCTCAAACAGGTTTGTACAACATTAATAATAGAGCATTAATAACAGATGACGCAGGCTCCATCGTCGAACTAGGAAAGGATTTTCGAGGAAGACGTCATCAACTCATATACAATCAGAATGTAACAAATTTGTATTATTTAAAAAGTTCATATAAATAATTTTTTTTAACTATACATAGACCACTTAAAACTATAGACTGCTGGAAAAATTCATAGACCCTATGAACAAATTAATAGGGGATGTCCGATATATACATGATCCCCTTCAGGGACATAAAAAGGGGGCCATATCATGAGTCGACTTTCTTTTGTCTTATCCAAAGTGGTAAAATCAAAGAAAAATTTAAGTATATTGTGGGAAGTTCCATTGTGGTTGATACAAATGAACAATTAAAAAAGGGAAATGCATTTGAGGAATTTTAATTAGTTCCCATGACTATCCGATGGAAGGGCCATCATCAAAGAAGAAGGCCCACATTGACAGTTGACGATACACACAAGCATGGACAGGTCGGTTGATGCAAATTGCAAATGACAAACAGAGATAAATAAAACACCCTCGAATTGTTCATAATACACCTTGGGAGAAAGGTATTCACTGAGAGAGATGAACAGTGAAAGTGCATCCAAGGAAAATCCAAAGGTCATAGTATTAATTGGTTTTTCATTAATGCGTAGGGGAAGATAAATGACTACACTTGCTTGGGTCACTGACTAAATTTCCAGTAGCACATGGGTTGTTTTCCATGGAAATTATGCCTCCTCATTACAACCGATTATGCATATACTCTGTCAATGGCCCCAAAATGGTTGCGACTGTTTGTACTGATGACTGTCAAACTTCAGTTGATTAATAAAAAGTATTTTTGGGTATACCTGCATCCTTGAATTCATTTTTTTATCATTCAAATTTCTTTCATTTTATGTTATTCAACTAATTTTTAACAAGCTATAAGGATTGTAAATATTCTTTTATTTAACTTGTACAATTTTTTTGACCAATTTTCACAATATAGGCATTTCACTTTTTGATTTCCTTTTTGCAAAGCAAATTAGCTGCTAGATTCACTCTTCTCTACTCTTTAACAAGGTATATTATTAACCTAAAACATTACATTTTACAATAACACTCACAACCAAAAGATTAACACCTCACACAACGAATTTTGTACAATCACTAAATGAATTGCACATAAAGTAAATAATCAATTCTACAATTTAACAATTCTGATTTTGTACTTAATAGATATAACATTTTTTAATTTAATAGCACTAATTTTGAGCTTAATAACGTAATATTTTGCATTTATTATTAAGTTTAATAATCTATCGTGCAACTATTTCGATTCCGATTACTTTTATAATGTTTGCTTCCTCATTCTCTTTACTTTATTTATATCTTTAGTTAGTTATCTTATTTTTTAAATTAATTTAGTTTCATTTTGCCAATACTAAAATTTTTGTATTTCTTTCATTAGCTTTTTCAATTGCTTCGTAACTTTGTTTGATTTCATTTAATTCATGTCAGTTCAATTTATTATTGTATATATGTTTTTGACTAACATTCGTAGGTGATTTAAAATCGAGGGCTCTAAACAATACCCGGGTTTTCATCCCCATCTTCCCCTTATTCCCCTTGACCAACCCTCCAAGGGTGTCCTTCACTGTTTTTTCTTGAGTAATATTGAGCATCAACAAGTACCCCCCCCCCCCATGGTTCTTTTGAATTCATCATATCAAAGAAATAATTTTATGAACAGAGCTTGGTTACAAATTATTAGGAACTTAATAGAATTGTAGTCAAGAATAGGTATCCTCTGCCTTGCATTAAAGACTCACTAGATGACCTTGCGGGCTCGTGCTACTTTACCAATATGGATCTAATTGTGGGATATGACCAAGTTGCATGAATTCCAATGACAACTAGAAAACTAACTTCAAGACTAAATTTGGTTTGTAGGAATGGTTTCTTATTCCATTTGGGTTCACCAACCCTACAATGACCTTCTTGTGGTTTATTATACCTAAAATTGGAAGGGTTCCGGGATAACTAGAGAATGTACATTATAACCTTTTACAATTTATATGCACTTTGGGTTAGTGATTTCTAACCATAGAGGGGAATCCATATGCAATATAGAACCACATTATGGGCCTTACAAACCAAGGAACATTTCCAAACTATGTGAAATGATTGATGTAATATGAAATATAAGACCTTCAAATTGTATTAAAACACCAAAAAAAACAAGCAACAATACATAATTATACATAAGGATGTAATTATGACTTGGGAAATGCATAAGTTTTTTGTTAGGACACAAAAACTGCCCTTAAAAGCGCAGTCTGACCTGTCAAAATGCAAAAAGAAAAACAATTTTAAAGATGGAAATTATGCATTATGATTGCAATGCCCTGAATCCTATGGGTTATGGAGTTAGAAAATTGATTAAGAGGGATTGATTCTCTATGTTGACGATTCATATATTGAAGAAAAGCAAGATACACAATAAAAAAGTGATATATAAAAGAAAAATATATGTTACCTTTATCCCAAGTTGCAAGTACTACAAGTTTGGGGATATAGGTTTAAACTAAAAAGCACATAAGGGGAATTAAACCATTTCCAAATCACTTTTTCGCACCAATTTTCAAGGATGAATTCACATGAACAAGGTGGTGGGAAAAACATCTCTTTCTAATTAAAGACTATGATCTCTCACACTCACTCCAACCAGAAAGTAGGGTGTGAAAATAAGATAACTCAGGGTGTGAAGACAAGATAAGTCAAAGTGTGAAGACAAGATAACTCAAGTAAACTCAACAATCAATAATAATATACCACCCTTATCCTCTCTAGATTTCTTTCCTCTATAGAATAGTCATAGAGGCCTACAAAAATTAACATAGCTTTCCATAGAGAATAAATCCACCCCATGCCACAAAAAGGATCTTTGGAATAGTTCATATAGGCTCTTAAGAGGAAAACACTATCCTAATCCAACTTTTATTCTAGTCAAAGCTTTTCTCTCCCTGCACTTTCTTTTTTGAGGAAGGTGGCTCATGCAACAATAGGCAAGCCCACACAAGTAACCCTCTTCCAAGAAACAAAACATCTTTTCAAGGCATGTGCTTGAGTAGAATGATAAAACACTTAAGTTTCAGCCAAGGAAGAAAATGCATGCCACATGCTTTAAGGAAACATTTGTGTTTTCTTCCTTGGGTTAAAATAACATGTGCAAAGAAAAAATTCGAGAGAAGATGGGAAAAGTCCACAAAAGAGGGCTTTTGTGGATGCATGGACATTCTTCCTTCACACAAGCCTCCTCAAGCTATGCACTCCACTCCTTCACCATGAAAACCATGTGTATGTAGTCCCTATGAATTTCTCTAATGCGGTGCAAATCAACGTAAGGATGAAATACCAAAATAGAAAGTATATGCCTACTCATTAACAAGTGCACCCCACTCAAAACCTCATAGGATTCTCCGAAACTATCGAATTTGTCTATAAATAGAACTTTTGGAATGGGATGAAATCAATCCATATGCTATATGCCATATTGGGTTTATAAAATGTGTCAAATATTGAAAATGCACACTACAAAAAAAATAGCCAAAAAATCAATAGTCTTTGATTGCCACCAAATTTCACCCCTATATCGTACTCGACATTGGGTCTATGAAAATGTGATCTTTAAAATTTATATTTATAGGATTTGGGTTTGATAAACTTTAACGAGCATCCACCGAGGCTTAAAAAATGTTGGAACTTCAAAAAAATAGAATCCCATGTTCATCTATCTAATGCATATCCAAATCAATTTTCAGATTTCAAGAAAGATGAAATTTATAAAAATATAAAATTTTCAAGATTGTGAATCTTGAAAATTTGAAAGTACCCATTTGAAGGACTCATTATTTGGTCACCCAAATTGTCGTTGATTCCTAAAAAAAATCAAGTTTCTAAAGATAGATATTTATAAAAATAATGGAATAAAAATATGAAAGTTCCCATGTAATTATTCTCCATTGTCATTATTCTTCCAAAAATTGAATGTAAATTTGACACATGGGAAAAATACTAAAAATAGAAAGCTATAACCCTAACTGAAAATATGCTAAACATAACACTAAATGTGCTACTCCTTAAAACATTGATCTCTAAAGAATCCCCAAAACTCATACATTACAACTCTAGAACAAGGTTGGTTGGAACAAATCATTGCAACAAATTATCCATATGGCTAAGGTACTCATGAAGCCTCAATGTCAAATGATGGACTTTGTAATCTTGAGTCCATCCTATACAATGTTCATGAACTGTTGACATTGAATACTAAACTTTATAACGTTGAGCTCACTCTAATAATAACTATAAACATATGATGGAAAGTGACACTCGGATTAATGTAGGGAAATCTGGTGTAAACATGACTCATCAATGATATTTTCACCCTAAACTGGGGTGATTTGTCATCATTTATCTCAATGGAAACCTATTTTTCAACAAGACACTAGAGGATCGCATGGGAGGAGCATGTCTAACATCTCTACCAAGTATTGAACATTCCACACTCTAATAAGCTACAAGTAAAGCACACAAAGTCTACTTTTGGGTAGTGCTATATTGAATATCTTGGGTTTGCCATTGATGCAACATGTGTTTGTGTAGATCCTTGTAATGTTGCAACACTATTGAATGGCCTTTGCCTCACACAACCTCAAATCTGAAGAGTTTTTTGGGTGGTATGAAATTCTACAACAAATTTATTTTTTCATTATTCCAAGATTGCCCATCCACTGCATCAATTATCAAATTAGAAGCATTTTCACTAGACCCTAGAGATGAAACATGCATTTGTTTTCATTCAAGATAAAAAAAAATTCATCTTAGTATGTGAATGGGGTCATGCTTAAACAAAGGGGCAACCCATTGCTTATTATTTTGAGATCCTTCTCATTGCTTTAAAATGGATTGCAAAACTTATTATAAATATTTTTATGCTTTGTTTAGACCCTTGAACATTAACATCACTATCTGGATGGAAAAGAAAAAGAACTACATATAGATAACCATCCACTTAACTCTCAATCAAAAGTATAGGACCAATTACACTTCAAATGGGTTTCCTACTTCAACAATTCTACTTGGTTTTTAAGTGCAGAAAGGACTGTGCAAATAAGGTCGCTGAATAGTTGAGTCACCCCCTATGTGTGCCTTCTCTATTATTGACATGAAGGTGTCTGCATATGACAAATGGAATAATCATATGCAACATTCTTAATAGATAATACCAACCAACTTTGGTAAATCAAACCCATTCCTTGGACTATGCTTGGTTGTATAAACACAATCAACTTAAATTGTGTCACCAACACCCTTTCTTGGCTATTATTTATTTGACATACCCATTCATCCATATATGGGAAACATTTTGGCTGAAACAACTCATTGCAACATGTACATAGGTTTTGTTTTTCCCATTGTGAAGAAGCATGCCAATAAATTCAAACATCATTTCTCACTATGTTGTCAAAGCAAGCTAGCCACTCACAAGTTGGGTCTTTAGTAACCATTGTTAGTTCCTTCCAAGCCTATAGAGATCATTTCCATGGAATTCATTAATGGATTTCCGATGACCCTATAGAAGCTTGACAAAGTGTTCATGGTAGTTTGAATATTTTCCAATATGGCCCTTTTTGTGCCTTGCTTCAAGATCATCAACATAGAAAACAACTAATTTATTCTTTAGACAAACATGGTCTCAATTTGGGTTTCCCTTGATTATGATTTATGATTGGTATGTCCATTTATCAATAATTTTTGGAAGGAATTATGGTAGTTACTAGATTGCAAACTCCAATATTTAACCACATTCCTCCCCCAAATAAATGGATATACATAAGTTGTTAATCACACATTGGTACAACTCCTTTGCATTTATTATGTCTAGAATAAATAATGGGAGATGTCCCTCCATATTCTCTAGAAATATTACGACATAACAATGCACTCTTTAATCAAACATTCACCATTTGTGGTTTTCTCTAATTAACAACCATTGGATTCATATGAATACTCTCCTTCCTCAAGCCACTTTGGAACCCAATAACTTAGTGGTAAATATAAATCCACTTCATTGTGTACCACTACAAGAAAAAGGCCTATGGTGATGGGTGGAAAATGTCACCATAACCTCATTGGTGATGGTCAAAAAGGCCTTCGTCACCAAAACCCTAACGTCACCAACAATAGCGTAACTAAAAGTGAAAGGATATATGGAGGCACGCTAAGTCCATCTCCAATTTCAAAGTACAATAGCAACATAGATTTAATGACATTCACCATAAACTCATTGTTGATGGTAAAAATGGCTCTTGTCACCAAAAACTGAATGTCGCCAAACACAACGTAGCCAAAAGTGAGGAGATATGGAGACGCGCAATGTTCGTCACCAATAAACATCAATCATGATGGTCAGAGATCGTCACTAATTACAAAGGACAACATTGACATAGTTATAAAGAATGCACCATAACCATATTGGTGATGGTTAACATGGCCCAATCACCAAAAAACCAAACGTCGCCAAACACAATGAAGCCAAAAATGAGGAGATATAAAGACACTCTATGTCTGTCATTGATAAGAATCAGTCATGATGGTCGAAGACCATCGCCAATTCCGAAGGACAACAATGACATATATTTAATGACCGTCACCATAACCTAATTGGCGATGGTTAAAATGCCCCCCACCACAAAAAATTGAACGTTTCCAAAGGCAGTGTATCCAGTAGAGGATATATAGAGATGCGCTATGTCTGTCACCAATAAATAATTATTACAACAATGACCATCATCGTAACCTCATTTGGCGATGCGCAGTAAACGATTGTCACCATTTCCATTCAAATTAAAAAAAAATTTGTTACGAACCTTCAAGGATAGTCACCGAAGTTTCATTAATGGTGACGCGCATAGAATTAAATGTCACCATTGAATTTTTCAATGGTGACGGTCACAAAATTAAACATCACCATTAATTTTTTCAATGGTGATGTGCAGGGAATTAAATGTCACCTCTAATTCAAAATTTAAAGTGAAATTTTGGGGCTATGAATTTTTTTGTCTATTTCAGTGTGAGTTTAGAAGTGACTTTGTGGTGTAGCCCTACAGGGTTCCAAAACAAAGCAAGCACATTGCAAGACTGCAGCAACACAAAGCGCACAATCTATTTCAAGAAAAAATTTCAAACAGTCTTCTAAACATAGAAAAGACCATTAAAATTTATCATTCAACTATTAAAATTTGCTCAAAAAATGTCATATTACATGGCAATTACAAAGTTTGAGAGGAACTCTTGATTCACAGAAAACTTTAAAATTCCCCCTCGGGTCTCAGTCTCAGGTAGGGTTTACAATTTATCAACCATAATTCAAAGTCAGGAAATTATTACAGATATTTGGTCTCGGCTGCTCTGCCTGCTCTTCCCTTTCATGTTCTTCCTCTATGCTCTTCTCTATGATCCATATTCTCTTCTTCTGCCCTGAAATTTATCACCAGTAGTTATACATAGGAGGTAGGTATACAATCTGGAATTTTCCTTTCCTTGAACCCAAATTAAATAGGGAAATAAATTTTAGAATCATCTAATTCATAGCCACATGAAGACTGAAAAATACAAGTTATCCAATCCTGATTAGATACTACAAATAAAATTATTATGAAAATACAATTTATCCAATCATGATTACATACTACAAATAAATTTTTTTGGTCATAGAAGATACCATTAATACCTTTTATAAATTAGCTATTCAGATGGTTGGTCGAATGCTGATAAGAATATACCAATAAATTTCTCAATTGTCAGTCACTTGATGTATTTTGGAGTCCCAAAGACCTAATTTGGTAGTTTGTGGACTTTAATACCATCCAACTTCAATTAGGAAAAGCCCACATTAAAAATATTGCACATGTACATGTTTCCATAAATTCAATATGGGCAGTTCGGCCAATAAAATTGTTCAAACTTCTAGCCTGATAAGAGGTATCAAAGTTCATGTCACAACTTGGAAATAGATGATTAGTTGTAGCAACCACGATAATTTCATTTTGGCATTTTTTAAGCATGGCCCTATAAATTCGTCATTTATTGTAGTCCCGTGTCGCTGCATGACGCAACTAAATCCGTGCTGAATGATATGGGACATATAAATCTTGATTGGTCATGACTGCATTATCCTAGGTTTAATTAGTCCTTGCATGTTTTATGAGACATCAAGTTTGTAGAAATTCACACAACATGAGAAAGATAAGATCAATAAACTACCCATGGAGAGGAAAGTAAAATTATATTTTGAAAATACTCGAATATTTTTCTCCTGAAACAAAGATACCATAAAAAATTTAGACTTGCAAGGTTCTCTATACAACCAAATAGTAAAACAATCTAAAAAACCACATTTTACCTCCATATTTATAGACTAAACATGTAATTTGCCAATATTTCTAAAACAGTTAAAATGAGAAGCATGGATTGTGATGTAACACCTGGCTTAACTTGAGTCTTGAAATAGCTGCAAAGTAAATCATATCCTTCTGTGATCTTGAATGGAAAAAAATAAGCCCCATATGAGTTTGTGCCATCAATGATCCAGATTAAAAGCGCAAAAAGTAGAAAATAGATCTCAACCGTTGGCGATAGCTAGATAGAAAATTAAATCATATAAGAGAGCTACCATACCAATGGATTGATCAATATTTTAAAGAATATCTACATCGTTCATGGGAGATCATACCTTCACCGGAAAATTAATATTTCCGGGTAGAACTTGGCACCGACTTAAATCTCCATTGAAAAAAGTAAGTCTACACTTGGCTTAGCTTGAGTCTAGCAATAGCTACAATGTAAATCATAGCCATCCACAATGTTGAATGGAAAAAAACAATTCGCATATGATTTTGTGCCATCAATGATCCATATTAAAAGCGCAACAAGTAGAAAATAGATCTTAACAATTGGTGATAGCTAGATAGAAAATTAAAGCATATAAGAGAGCTAGATAACTAAATAGAAAATAGATCATTTATAAAAGAAGATCTCGGTGAGAGAATTTTTTTCTACTTTTTTTTGCACTACCCTATTATTATATCACTGGGAATATAGGGTATCACAGGCCCTCCCCCAAAATGGACCCCCGAACCTATAATCCCCCCCACCATAGGTGTCGTTGTGGCACTCCATCAGGCCCAAGAGACTGCAACAACAATTTTCTTTAAAATGAAAAATCTCTTGCAAGCTCGGTGATATATAATTTTTCTGGTTGCATGTTGGGTGCTTGCCTAGAGATACAATAGACTACTTGAAATATTTTGTTTGAAAATGCAAGTTGTCAGTTATGCAAGCCTTAAATTCCACATAATGTTGCCATCAAAGAGTTGGGAATTCTTTCTCTATGAAGGAAGATTTTGATAGTTTGTTACTTTTTTTCCTTTCAAAAAGAATTACTATTTTGAACACTCCGCTGTAGCAGCTTTCTCAAGTCATGAAGGTTAAGGACGTGAAATTACTATTGGAGGTTGTGATGTTCCAAAGTTGTTTTAGAGCTGGATGGTGGATTTTTCCCGTCCTTGTGCACAAAAAATAGATCCAAAATCATAGCTTTAAATATGATATTGATTTTATTGGTTTATTGGTTATGGTTTCATTTCATGGAGGGATTATAGAGATACGTATGGTGTCATGTTGTTTATAAAAAATCTAGAAAAACTAAATGCAACAGTTGATCCACAATATGAGTTTTTCACCACTCATAGTCAAAATATGCTCAATGAATGCAATTATTTGGGGATTATAGGAGTTTTTCATAGAAATTAAGTCTAAGAAACATCAATTAGGGAAAAAATTCATATCTGTTGTCTTGTGACATTGTTTAAATCACTGGATCCATTATTGGTGCACAAATAACCTAATCATGTTTACCAAAATATTCTTGGAGGCAATTGCTAACCCGACAAAGTTCTAATGTAGTGGTTTGAGGACAAGTCATGATGCTTTTGTCTAATAAGAAAGGTTTAGTATATGAGGCTCTTGTTTCCCACCTCTAAATATTGTCATGGACAGTGGTAATCCATGATAACGAAGACCTCTTAATGGTACATATATTCAAATCACATGTGAAAGAATATTTAAAAAGAACAATGTCGTTATTCAACTAAGTGTTGTTAATTATGCTTGAAATCGAGAAAATTTAAATAAGACTTAAGATAATTACTCCCTTCCTAACAATATTTTTCCCTCAACACATATTTACAATGCACAAAACAATTCATAATACATGTATCCCACTTATTGGCCAATCCTTTTCAAGTTTGTACATCCTAAATGAAAAAAATCTAGTTCAATAAATATATTTAAGAAATGCAAAAAGTAATTATTGAAATGATACTTAAGACAACCTAATAGAATTTATTTAAAATATAGATTGTAATTTTGATAAATAATCAAATCTTGGTGTTCAAAAAGTGTCACAAAAATGTAAATAATTCTACCAAACACTTTGATTTTATCAATCCAAAGCACCTTCTACTATTGTGTACACATTGTGCACCATCTACTATTATAGACAACTTGTCTACGTCAAAAAATGAATCTTTTCACATAAATCACATCCAACACTATTTTGTTCTAAACAAGAATCGCACTCTACACTTTTTTCTTACCAATGCCCTATAAACAAGTCCGATATGAGTTTGTGCTGTCAGTGATCTAGATTAAATGTGCAACAAGCAGAAAATAGATCTCAACCGTTGGAAATAACTAGATAGAAAATTAAAGCATATACGAGAGGTAGCACACCAATGGATTGATCGATATTTTAAAGAATATCTACACCATTCACGGGATATCAGACCTTCAGGGGAAAAGTAATATTTCTAGGTAGAACTTGGCACCAACTTAAATCTCCATCGAAAAAAGTAAGTTAGAATGTTCATCAAGATATGTCCTTACCGTCATCTGTAATGATTTTCATGATATATAAGTTTGGAGTAAGCTACGGTGCGTCAGATAAATAACAACTAAAACGCCCCGTTTTTCTGGAGGGTTTTAGAACCAAAATATTTCTTGAAAATTATAAGATTTGCAAATATGCAATTTCAACAATTAGAAATACACGATCTAGGATAAATGACGGATTTTGGAACTACCCAAATCGTCGAAATTGTGATTTGAATTGTGGAAATTGCGATATAAACAATTGTTCCTTTTCCGGATTTTGGTGAAGGGGGGCGTTTTCGTTGTTCCATATAAGGCTAGACCATTTGCACCAACTATTTGGCCAAATTTCTGACTATAAGTTCCCCTAATCTGGAAAAGTTGTTAGTCACGATACTGACACTTAAATGGCCATTAGTGAAGAATTTAAGGATCTCAAAAGATTAAAATTTTAATAATAACAAAAGAAAAACTCATAGTTGATATCTCTAAACTATGAAGAGCATTAGAATTGAGCATTTGCCATTTTATATGCTTCTAAGTCCGAGGGCGCAGGATATCAGAAAATACATTCAAGCCTCCAGTTTAGACAATTGCAATCTATCCAAGTAAGTAAAAATTTTCATCTTTTTCGTCCGATAATCACCTGTAATGGCTACATAGTTCCTCAAAATATCAGCTCCTAATTTCCCAATATCCTCCGTATCTGCTATCCTCGTATCTTTCTCCCTTTTTAGCGCTTAAAATCACAATTGATTCTGTGGTGACATAAAAACCTTAAAATGGGTAGGAAGAAGGCTGCTCCATCCCAGTCGACCTCTTCCGCATCCCTTTCAAACCAGTCAGACCTTTCTGACACCTCTTCAACTCGTTTACCATATTTTATAGACCAGTGGGACGAGGATGGTCCTCCTTGTACCAAAATATCAGCCAAAAATTAGATAGGATCAGCCCTCGGGAAACTTCAAAATGTTAAAGGAAAATCACCCAAAATGGCTAGATTTTGGGATTCCTAGCTTTCCTAACATTTAGTTCCTGATGTTTTCCCATTTCCTGAATTCAATTAGTTATGCACCGGTAATTATGATAGTGCAAAGGGAGTCATCAAGGCTAATGATGGAATAATCCTCTTTGATATTTCTCCTAAATCCACCGCATACATGTTGGGAACTACAATTGATGTGACTCAACCATTTTCCCTAGAAAAACAAGCTGAATATTATGCAAAGCAAGATCCCTATCATAAAGAGAAGATAAAAATATGCCTCGTACATGTACCAAAACAGCATATGGATCATCTTCATCCCTGGATGCGTGCCAACTTGTCACCATGGAACCAACAAACTCTATCTTCCTTTACCATCATATTGGGTAAATATTTTGATGAGAAGCTTGATGACAGAATGGTGGCTTTGATTGATTGATATAATAATGATAATATTCCAATCTCAATTATGCAAAATCCTTGTAAGTAGAGATAAGAAACCACTTAGCAACGTTTGAAAAAACTGAGGTTTTTCAGATATTATTCCTACCTAGTTTACTTGTTGATTTTCTATCAATCTCACCATTTTGAGAACCTTGAGCTATGCAGAGTTAAGGATGGAGGACCAAACAGAGTGTATAATTGGATTCCTTGGATAAATCAAGAAGGAAAGGATGTCTCCAGGATAAAACAAGAAGGAAAGGATGTCTCCTAGATAAAATTTGTATCCATATTTATGTATCAGGAGTTTACTGTAATTCAAGGGAAAGAACCTAAATGCATGCCTCAAGAAATCAGGTCATATTTGCAGCTTGGAGAAGCTACGAAAAAAGGCGATTGGTACCTGCAAGAAGAGTACACAGTGATAAGGTTACATGGAACTGAATCACCTCCTCACAAATTACCTAAACTCCTTACCCCCAGGAATTTTATCCTTGAATATATAAGTCAGATGATAGAGGTAGATAATCGTCATTTTATGAAATCTAAGAAGAAGGGAAGATATGAATTCCTAGTATCAATGGGAGGATATGCTATTAATCATAACAGAGGTTTTAAGGCAGTTGTAAAAATTATTGAAGATCTTGATCTGCCTCTAGACTCACCATGGAAGTATGACCCAAATTTCATTATTGGTCAAGAAAAGGGGAGAAACATGGTGAACCTAGAAGATCATGAGCGTAGACCTGAAGTAGAAAATATATCAAATAAAGACTCTTTCGAAGAAGTACAAAAAATTATTCAAGAAGTAAAAAATCTCGCTGTAGTGATCATGCAAGCATTTCCTGATCATTTTCCTCAAGAGCACATTGAATTTCCACCTTATTACACCTTCTACAGACCTAAATGGGAACCAGTCCCCAAGGAGGAATTGAAATTCACTGCTCCCATACAAATAAGGAGTAATGATTACACTAGAGTACATGGTACAAAAGATCAGAATAGATTGGCATGGATTGGTTGGATGCACACCATGCCATATTGGATTGTCATAATAAAACTTATACTTGTTTGGATGAAGAAGGAAACTGAGTGACAGTCAAAGGTATACCTAGACCCATATCCCTAAGGCAGGTCACAACGCTACAATTGAAGAAATGTCTCAGAATGGGATGCCAGTTATATGCCATTCATATGGAAGAGTCAAAAGAAGGAAAAGATCCAGAAATGCAGGATTATCTAGTACTACAAGGATTTGTAGATATATTTCAAGAACCGTCAGGAATGATTCCTAAGAGGGACATTGATTTTTCTATCGACTTGGTGCCAGGTACAATACCTTCATCTAAAGCACCTTATAGAATGAGTACTCTAGTGTTAAATGAATTACATATGCAACTAGAGATACTAAAGAAATGTTACATAAGACCTAGTGCTTCACCTTGGGGAGATCCTATGTTATTTGTGAAGAAGAAGGATGGAAATTTAAGATTTTGCATAGACTATGGACAATTGAACAAAGTAACAATTAAAAGCAAGTACCCCTTGCCAAGTATTGATGACTTGTTTGATCAGTTGACAGGAGCCAAAGTGTTTTCGAAGATATATTTGAGATCGGGATACCACAAGATTAGGATTAAGGATGAATATATTAGTAAGAAAACATTCAGAACAAGGTATGGACATTATGAGTTCACCGTGGTACCTTTTGGGTTAACAAATGCAGCTGCAATATTCATGATAGTGATGAATGGGGATTTTATAAAATACTTAGATAAGTTTGTGATTGTATTCATGGATGACATCCTTATTTATTCCAATACAGAAGAAGAGCATGAAGAACATCTAAGACTTGTAATGCAAGTGCTTAGAGAACATCAGTTGTATGCCAAGACAAGCAAGTGTTATTTTTATCAGGGCATAATTCATTACTTAGGACATATTATATCTGAAGAAGGTGTTTTAGTAGATATTGAAAATATAAGAGCCATTATGGAATGGCCAACACCTAAGAATGTATCAAAAGTAAGATCTTTCATGGGATTAGCTGGTTACTACCAAAGGTTCATTGAAGGATTCTTGAATTTAGCTCATCCTATCACATCTTTACAGAAGAAGGGTGTGAAGTTCGATTGGAATCCTAAGTGTGAATATATTTTTCAAAGACTTAAGGAAATGCTTACTAGTGCACATGTTCTAAAGATTGCAGATCCTGAAGGAAACTTTGTTGTGTGCACAGATGCATGTAAGCAAGGCATTGGTGGATTATTGATGCAGGATGGATAGGTGATCAATTATGAATATAGAAAGTTAAAGGAAAATGAGAAGAACTATGCCACCCATGACTTAGAGCTTGCGGCTATCATCCATGCTTTGAAGATGTGGAGACATTATTTAATGGGTAAGAAGTTTGAGTTAAGAACTGATCATGATGGGTTAAAGTACTTGTTTGAGGAACCTAATTTGAATGCAAGAAAAAGTATATGGATGGAGTTATTATGTGAATATGAATTTGAAATCAAGCATATAAAAGGTAACGAAAATAAGGTAGTTTATGCACTTAGTAGGAAGATACATGTGATGCATGTAGCAGCTATCCACACTAGTATATCATATTTAAAGGATAAGATCATTGAAGCCAGTGTTACAGATGAAATTTATCAACATGTAAAAGAAGGATTGTAACAACAGAAAATTCCATAGAAATTTGATAAGTATAATTGAAAGAAAATGGGATCCTCATGCACAGAGATAGAGTTTATGTTCCCAATGTTGGAGATATAAGGAAGATGGTTCTGAAGGAAATGCATGATGTTCCTTATGCCATACATTTGGGTTATTAGAAGACAATAAAAATAGTAAGGAAACAATACTATTGGCCAGGAATGAAGAATGATGTTTCCGAATATATATCTAGGTGCATGGAATGTCGTAAAGTTAACTTTGAGCATCAACATCCAATGGGGTTGTTGTAGGCCTTGCCAATAGTAGAATGTAAATGGGATGTAGTGATGATGGATTTCATCACCAAGTTTCCTAGGACAAGATTGGAAAATGATGCCATCATGGTTGTGGTAGATAAGTTGACTAAGGTAGCACACTTCATTCCAGTAAATACAATTCATAAAGAAAATAACATTGCAGATATTTACATGAGAGAAGTAGCCATATTGCATGGTATTCCCAAGGCTATAGTATCAGACAAAGATTCTAAATTTATTTCTAACTTTTGGAAAGGATTGTTTGAGGGGTTTGGCAAAAGTCTAAACATGAGTACATCATACCACCCTCAGACAGATGGACGGACATAAAGAGTTAACCAAGTGATTGAAGATATGTTGAGGATGTATGTGATGGATCAACCATGTAAGCGGGAAGATTATTTACACTTGGTGGAATTTTCTTATAACAATGGATATCATTCCTCTTTGAATATGAGTCCTTTCGAGACCATGTATGGAAGGAAGTGCAATACTCCCATCAGTTGGGATAACACAATAGATAGAGTCATTATTGGACTATAATGATTAAAGGATATGGAGGATCATGTTAGAACAGTAACCACACTTAGTACCATAATCCATAAATTTTAATTGCCCATGTGCTTAATTAAACCATGTTTTGGATTAAGTGACTATAGTTGGTCAAAAACCCACTTTGAGAGTGTTCACACCCACTTCTGAGCAAACCAGTTCACCCAGCCTCCAGTTTTGTCCACAAGTGCGCCCTCATTTATTGCTGGTGCGCCCTCTCTCCTTGTTTTGGGGAATTTAGTTGACCAAGGGCGCTAGGGTGGATTTTTGCCCACTTTTGGCTAGATTTGGAGCATTTAATGCTCCCTTGGGCCCCCAAACCTCCTCTATTTGCTCACCCACGCCTGCCTTGAGCTAATTAATGACTCAGCATGCTTCAGCCACCTCCACACCAGAATTCGTAGCTGTTTGGGATGATTGGGATTGAGTTGGACCCACCTAGGGGGGATTGAGGCCAATTTGGCATTGATGACTTGTACACTCAGCTTGAGCCACCTAATGCTCTCGATTTTCTCATGGATGTAATAAAAACCTGTTACTAACATTTTCACATGTTAGACAGTCAGTTAATCAAAGATTTGAGTATACATTGTGTGTAAATTTATCTCTTTTTTCAAGTTTTTCCACAGTTTTTGCAAACTAATTCGATTTTGTGAGGTTCTCCATAGCTCCTCGATCTTCTGTGATCAAAATACTCACAGATCAGATGGATAAGATAAAGAAAAATCTAAAGGCATATCAAGATAGGCATAAAGGCTATGCAGATCAAAATAGGACTTCTAGACAGTTTCAAGTTGGATATCACATGTTCTTGAAAGTTATAACTAAGAAGAGTTCCATAAACTTGAGAAATTGCTCCAAGCTAGCTTCCAGATATTTTGGACCTTTTGAGGTCTTAGCTAAAATATGACCTGTTGCTTATGAGTTGGCTCTACCTGCTTGCATTAGAGTACAAAATCTATTTCACGTCTCTTTATTGAAAATGTATATACCTGATGCTAACCATGTAATTGATTGGAATGTGATAAAGGTAATTATAGTTCTTTTATTTTCTTTATTTATATATATATGTATGTACATTGTACTAATTGTGTGATCGAATGGAATTATGATCTAGGTGGAACTGGAAGGGGATTTTCTGGTACAACCTGTTTCCATTTTGGGAAGTAAGGTCAAGCTGCTTCGGAATCGAGAGATCAGGTAGGTAAAGGTCCAATAGACCCATTACATCCATGAGGATGTGACTTGGGAGCTGGAAGATGCTATGAGGGAAGCATACCCTCATCTATTTTGAAATTTTGGTGTTTACGACATGTATGTAATAAATATGCATCGATGACGGTGCATTGTTTAAGGGGGAGGGGGATGTAATACCCCAGTTGTTAAGCCCTGGACTTATGATATTTTATCTGACCATGGAATTATGTTCTATTTGTTAATGTGACCATGGAATTATGCTCATTTTTTTGATGATGTGATTATGGAATTTGGAATTATTATTATTAATGTTAATGTTGTTTTTGTTATTTCTATTGTCATTATTGTTATCTTTGAATGATTGTTTCTATTAATTAAATAAACAACTGGCTGAGCAAAGTAAACTAAAAGAGTATGGGAGACCATGGATATCACGGAGTGAGGGGTAATGGGGGACATCCCTATAACCTTATATCTTGTTGTTGGATGGTAGTTTTTGGCATCCTAGTTCATTTTGTGCCTTGGTGACTTTAATAGTGTTGGACAGTTGGTCACCCAAACATTGTACAACGGAATCCATTTTCATTTTTTATGAACTATAGAGTTATTATTGCACCTTATACATACTTTAGTGGGACCCTCTTTCCTAGTGCACCCTCCTAGGGAGAAATTCCCTCCTATTTATGTGTTTTTGTCACTTATGAGCCATCTTCCTAGATTCTAGGAGTTGTAAGCTAGAATTTAGCTTCCACCTCCTTAATTTGTGCCTCCACCTCCATAAGTGCACCCTACTCCTCCATTCATCCCTATTTTTGTGCTTACATGATATTTATGACCCTATTGGATTCCCCCTCTCACCAAATTTTCCCTCCTTCATGTTTTGTAATCCCCTTATGCATTAGTGCACCTCCTTGTGCTCTTCATGGCTCCACTCCTTGGTTTTTGGTAACTCCTCCTCATGGTGCTAATAAGGGAAAGGTAATCTCCTGCTAACTAGGACACCACTCCACTAATTTGAGTTAAGTCTCCATGATGAATCCAAATCACACTCAAAATCCATTCTAGTTGGCCACCTTTGGTTTGAATTTCCCTCCTTAAGCTATTTATACATGTACTCTCTCCTTGTTGAAGCTAATCTTGAGATTTGGATCACTTGTCTTGTGTTATCTCACCATGTTGGGAATGTTGTTAGTATCGATAGTATGTTGATACTTAGATATAATCTAGTTGTTCCCTTTTCTTCCATTATATCACTCTACTAGTCCATGTTCTCACACAGGAAGCAAGGAAATGGGTTGGTGAGAGGAGTCACATCGCATAGGCGGTGGAGATGGACAAGAAAGTAGTAGTGGGAAGCATTGTGGTTCTCAAAAGAGGTAGTTCCAAGAGTTGATAGATTAAGTGTGCCTCTACTCATGGATCCAAGGTATTAGCTCAGGGGTGAACTACTCAAGCAAGGAAGGCTTGATGGTGTCTACGGATGGGAGGAAAGTTGTCCTATTGCAGCCAGTTTCCCCTATTTTGAGATAAGTATATCTCTTATGTTTCATTTTTATTATATTATTTTATTTGGTATATGTGCAATGGTGGATAAATTGGTTGTCTGCATGTTCATGTATTGTATTCCATGATCTATATGTAGGAAGGATGAATTTTATATAATATGTTTCTACTATCCTTCTTTCTATTCTTCTTTCTCTTAATCACAAATTGTAATTTTGGCTTGATGTATTGAGAGGGGCGTAACCATAGGTTCTGGGTTGCCTATTTTTTTATCATTTATGAGTCATAATAAATGTTTCATTGCGTCTGGAGTAGCATTTCCAGTAAGGATTGCCTTTCGTTTCATCGAAAAAGCTTTCCGGATGACTAAGATATGTCTATTTTGGTCCAATAGTTTTGCTAGTGCGAGGATGAGCGCACCAGTTGTTAGATTGAAAATGTTATGTGCGTGGATCTACTCCTAATTTCAGATCTGAATTTGAATAATGTAATCTGAAAGTAATATTGATTGATAGCTGGAGGGAGGAAACCATACAATCGAAAATTTATTAGTGAAAAATGGTTGTAGGGGACAACCATCGGGAGTTGATTTTGTGGGCTGTGATTGCAGTCGGTGCCTTTTGTTTTGCTTGAATGTGGTGTGGCTGTAGGTTATTGCCTATAGATGTTTATTGATGTGTTATTTTATTACTATTCAGCCTCACCAATAGCACACACATAACAAAACTAGAAATTAACTCAGTTTGTGGGAAAACTGATAACAACAATATTCAATTATTTAACAATTGTGGTTTCAACACCTTATAATGCATGAATGGGTTTTAGGACCTTATTCTCACTAAATATTCTGAATGTTATTCCTTAATCATGTTTTGATGCAATTACGACAGTTGGTAATTAACTTAGTTAACTGTCACAATTAACTTAATTAAGTAATTAATTAAATATCGCAACTTTAACAAATAATTTGACTTTTAAATGTGTAGTTGGATTATTTGAAATGTTGAATAATATTATTTAGTCTCAATATGTTGTGCTTAACTTAACTTAATATTATCACCCTTAACCTTAGTTAAGGTCGGGGACATTACAGTATACACGAAACATAGCCCATTGCATGAAAGAGATCAAGAAATTGAATCCAATGGTGTGAATAGTCCATAAAATGGAGCTCCTAAGCTCCTATATGGGCCAACATAATATTAGGATGAACCCTATAAGCTTAACCCTATAAATAAGGACGGGAATTAAAATTGAAATCATTAACACATTTTCAATTTTGTAAGTTAGTTGGTGCCCTAAAACTTTTAGAGCTCACAACATCAAATTAGACCACCAGAATTTGATTCCATGACCACCAAGTGAGAGGCCTCATCATTATTGTCACTTTCATCCATTTAATTTTCTAGATTATGTCTCTAACAAAAGTACCAAACACATTTAGGGTTTTCCATCGGGTTGCATGGATGTTAAGGGAAAAACCATGTACTGTCATGGCTATTCCTTGTATAGTCACACAATGCACCGACACAAAGTTTATCGATTGTGCTTGTAATTTGTATGATTGTTCAAGATGAACAATCATGTGAAGAGAAAAACTATTTAATGAAAAATTGCATGGCCATGTAATGGAGAATACTCATGGCATTGAGATTAAACAACACACCTATCTATGGGACTAGTGCGTGTGATCATGCAAAATATTCGTGGAGTGATTGCATGATCACACAACCCTTCTGTGAATGGGACACACTCCTAAATAATGCATGAATACTGCTAGGTTCTTGCACAATGGTGCCACTATTTTGATAAAAAATGGCACGAATGGTATAATAAATGAAGGCATAATCAATTTGTGGTTGAAAAACAATTTCCTTTTGTTGTTTGGTAGGTGAGGAGAGTTGCATGTGAGCGGGAGAGAGTGATATTATGATTAGTTTCAAATGTAGGTGATTTTTCCACCCAAAAGTGTCGAGGTAGTGGGAATATTATGGGATACTCAAGTTCTTTGAGTACCTACGTTTTTTTTTGAATGAGGGGTTATTGCAACAGATTGTCTAGAAGTGACACTCAAACAAGGGGTATTTTGATGTGAGGTGTCAGCAACTAGAGTTTATCCTTCTAGACATATATTTTGTGATAGTAATCCCAGTTATAAAGTGAGGGCATAGCTACATCCTACTTGGCGAAGGTGAAGTTTATAATTGATCAACTAATTACTAAGCATTGCTGAGATGTATCATCTAAAGTGGGTGGGGAAATTTTTGTTGTAATATTAGGGATTTGGGGACAATATCCATTGCAAATAAAATGGTTCCAGTGCTAAGATCTCATTGTCCACATAGGATTTTGAGAGAGTAGATAATGCTCATGGGTAGGTGATCATGGAGACTCATTTTGCATGGGATTAAATGTTGTTGATAGTGCTATGGTTAGAGATGACTATATGATTTGATCATGATGGTATAATTTTACTTTGGTTCCCCCATTTTTTCATTTTTATTTGAGCACATGCCCTCAATCTACTTGTATTAGGTGATTGGGGATGGAGGCTCACAATAGTTGAGGGTGCATTGATAGGGTGATATGATAACTTTCCTAGGTAGTGGTGCCCCTGTATATGCTTTTATTTTGACCTTTTTTTTTCTTTTCTTACGGGGAGTAGTAGCTAGTCAATACAAAGGAGTACTTTTTATGAACCAATATCCTTAAATTTATCATAAGAGACAAGAGTACACACAATGTAAAAAAATGAAAACGTGGAGCACAACTCCAATATAGATAGGAAAGATAAGTTATACAATAAATCCTTCTCCAATTACCCAAATACATTCACATAATCATTTCACATGTTCCTCAACAATGACTACAATACCCTTATATATACATATCCACACATTTCACATGAGGCCCCTTCATTAGGCCAACCCTATTACATATGCAATTAGACCCATATATTCTCTCCTTGGGTCATATTATATACATATAACATCATATTTTCCCCCCTTGGTTCATATGATATACATTCAACCACATATATGAACCCCCTAGGGTCATATCATGGTACCCTCCTTCACAAATCTTCGTCCTCAAAGATTTGCAGTTAATGGATTTACATGTGTTGCAACCAAGTAATATGATTTCCTTATATTCCTTCTTTCTTGTTTCTATTGATGATGATCCATCCATCCAAATTCAATTCTTTTTGGTCTCAATCCTTGATAGTTGGTTGTTGCATAATTTGGATTCAATGTGCTATGATTGTGGGTTCCCCAATTTGTTGTAGTTTTTGGTATTTGATAATATCTTATTGGATAATAGTTTTCTGATGCCCTATACCATAAATATTGTCGAGTATTGTTCCATCTTCTTCCTTGATAGTGTCTTTGTATATCTTCTTGTCTTTCTTGGAATATTTCATGGTAATGAGGATGCCGATATGGTTTCACACTTGATGGTTTCTCTTCCTTCTGCACACCCATATCATCAATCTTATTTTCATAGATAATGACATCCTCTATCCTTTGTGCTTATTCTTTGATCACTCATGCTTTTGAGATAATACCCTCATATTTTACATGTACATCTGTATTTAGAGTTTCTTCAACCTTCTTACAAATTTCCTCTTCAAATATTTTGGTGGTCTCTTCATCCAAGATTCTTCTTTTTCTTGAATTTGACCATGCTTCTTTTCTTCTTTCAGTATTTTGACCCCATTCAATTTATTTTTATTATTATTTCTCAACTTGCATATTTCTTCATCCTTCTCTTTCGATTCTTCCCCTAAATCCCATTTTCCTTTCCCATTCTTTTCCTTTTTCAAGTTATGAACCTCTTTACCAAGTGATTCATTAAGGGTATGCACCTTAGAGAACTCCTCACCTTTCTTGTTGAGTTCCTCTTTTGATTCTTTCAATTCATCTCTTCTATTTTTGAGTCATTGATCCATCTTTTTGAGAATAGTTCTTCAAATACTTACCATGTAGCATTTAGTATATTAAATAAACTATGACTTTTCCACCACCTTATAGATTCACCTTCAAGATACCAACCTTCCCTAATATGCTTCAAATCATTTTCCTTGATCACCCTCAACCATTCCTTGGGATTTATTTCATCTTTATCTTCATTTGCATTAAATGTAGGTATTATCATGACATTGGCAAGTTTCAACAAGAGCATTGCATATCACTTTGCATGTTAGACAAAAAATGATCAAGAAGTCATATCAAATTGCCGATGAGATATGCTTGATGCATCAAAAGATGTTTAGAGATAGAAAAATAACAACAAACTTCAAACTATCTACAACTAACCTATCTAACTAAAAGAAATCAAGAACAACTATTTATGTTGAAAACAAATCCAAATTAAATGAAAATGTAGTTGTACAAGATAATGACTAAGAGGGCTAGTCAGCTATGTTAATGAGCATAAAATTGAATTTATTAAATAGAAAATGAAACCAATAAAGAAATCTATTAGTCATACTCCTATCCTAACCTACACTGGATGTTCATCCTCATGTAAAATCGTAAATCTAGTATAACCATCATATGATGGCCATACCTATCAAAATGTCATAGTGATGCATAGGTATGAAAAGTTGGTAAAGTCAGTGATTTTTTATCGCTAGCATTGTGGTAGTAAGCATATTGTTCTTGGTGTAGAATATATGGTGGTATGGAGGCTTTGAACCCCTTGACTATTCCATCCATGATTCAACAAAATATTAAAAGTGATTATTACATGATTGAGAATAGAGATTGTATCATAATGATTGATGACCAACCTTATCTATCATGCTATTATAGCACTTAGACTGAATGAATGATTCATCTCTGGGCTGATTTTTATTTTGGTCATGCTTATCCATTAGTTAGACTGGGATCCTCATACAGAGAAACATAATGTGTAATTGTTGAAACTCACTCATTTTGATTCTCTTGTGTCTCAAAATGCAAAATTTGATCGAGCTTTACTATTTGAGAAGGCAAATTCTCTTTACCATAGATGTATGTGTTTGGAAGGGGTGTATCATTATCATTACCTTTTATGAAACACATCTAACCTTAAATTCTCTTGTTGGTGTGCAACATTTTCCAAGTTAATATGTTCCCACACAACCATATGTTTTTGGCAGATCTCATTAGAACAAGCCTCAACCTCTTTCAGTTCCAATTCTAGAGACTCGATTTATCATGTGTACCATTGGAATGAGTATGTCAATGTGGGGAGACTAGGGATTAGTCTTATAGCTCTTTGTTCAATATATCACTTTCAAAATGAATTGAAAGGTAGTCGTTGAGTCTATTCCATCTTCTCCTTCCACTAATATCAATAAATGGTCATTGGGATCAAGTTTATTGTTATTGAAATTGGAATAGGATGAAGCATATAAATCTGATATCAATTCATAACTTGAAAAGTTAGGACTATTAAATGTCAATGGTACATCCTCTCCACTTGATAATTCATGCAAAAATGGTTCATCATCCTCTTCTATAACTACATGATTGAAATGAGTATGACTGAGACTTGACATAAAACATTCACCCACCATAGGGTTATTGGAAAAAAAGAATTATGATAATATTTATTTATCAAGCTTATGATAGGACCTCACTTAGCTTTCAAAAGAGTTTGTAAAGAGTTTGTAACTTACATGATGGATGTAATCAATATCTTGACATTGTACCCATTCTTTCGTTGGTTCTTCCTTGTGAACACACAAACCTATAATCATCTCTTACAACATGGTTTCTTTATTTAATCGGTTTTGATACAATTAATTTGACTTCATAAAGAATCGGTTTTGATACCATTAATTTGACTTCATAACTTTTTATGTCAGTGCCATCAAAGGAGTAAGACAAAGTGATAAGATGCTGTTTCAGATCTCTAGCAAGGATTTGAGACTCGGGCGGGTGTAACAGTTCCAACCTCTTTATTCGTTGTATAAGTACTAATTCAATATGAATGCAACAACATTCCACCGAATACTCTTGTCTTTTTTATGGATATCTATGTGTGCTTATTATGTTGTGCTTGAATGCCGAGGGTTTACATATTGGTGTCGTTTCCTCCTCCATCTTGTCTGGGTGACAATAGCAACGGATGTGGGAAGTTCGAATCCAAAAAGAGATCGTGAGAGACTGCAAGATAAAATATATTGCTTGAGGAATTGAATTGCTATCAAATATGCTCGTGGATGAACGCTCAGGATCGGGTAAACAGAACTTTGCAAGTCAAAGATGCTCAGAAAGAAGCCTTGCAAAATGATATAAATGGAGGATGCTGCTTTACTCCAAAATTGAGGGTGTTGAGATGATGATGCTAAGAAATAAATTCACTCGACCAGTCAGAAAATCTATCATCCATCACTAGACATGCCCATCGATTGGAAGTTTGTTCAAATATAATAGCCTATCAATCATCTAGTACTGAGAAGCCAATCAAGAGTTTTATGGCTGATCAAGAACCATTTTTCGGTTGGAGCCTCCGTTTATCCATTGAGCACACCAGTCCATAAATTCAATGACCAAATATTTCATCGATTTGAGTATTTGTTGCCTGAGTATTGAACAACCTAAAATCTACATAAAAGAAATGAGTAGACACCATAGTAGCATAATTCGGTTGTATTGGTACTTCGTGTACGGAAATTCAAAATAAATTTGAATTAGTCGAATATTCGGTGTAGGTGTAATAAGGATACAGATTATTAGTGAAGAATTCAATTTTGAAAACTAATATAAAGAAAGAAAAAAAAACATTAATTATTTAAACACTATAAAACAAAAATACTATTCAATTTCATGCTTACTTATTAAAATAACTATAAATAAGTAGTTTCGTGTCTCACTTCCATATCTGAGGTTAGATTTTATATTTTTGTTTTTTAAATATATGTTAAGTTTTATTATATAAATGTCTATGTATATTTATGGTATATTTGTGAATATTTGATTAAAAATATTATATATAAGCAAGCTACTTCCGTATTTTATTCGTACTAGATATTTTCATTACGTCTTTTTTCCGTATCGAACTGTATTCGTACTCAAATTATGCTACTATGGTAGACACTATTACTAACATGGTAATAACTTGTTTCAATAATTTTTTTTGAAGTCCTGTGTTAAGTTATTTCCTCAAAATGCTTTTGGTTGCCAACAAAAAGAATTAGTTATGTCATCAATACTGACCAGCACTTGCATCGACCAACAGTCTGCGAACCAACAATCCATTGACTTCATGATTATCAACTGATTTCTGATAATTGACAGATTTAAATGATTACACCTCGTTGACGGAAGATCCAAACGATCGCAGCACCGACCATGGAGGGATTAACTTGTTGAAGAAACTTCAGTGTTGGAGACCAAACCTGACTGTGTGGAGTTGACCGCTAAATAAAAAAGAGCCTGGCTACATGTTCCTAAGATTGACATATTGAATATTCACTTTTAAGCCGAAGCAAAATTATATGTTACTTTATGGTCGATGGTATTTGTTTTGTAAAATGTAGCCGATCGTTAGTTTGGTTGAGTCTTCATTATGGTCAGCAAGTCAAATATAATTGAATTCAACCAATATCAAGTCGACCTACTCACAAATCTTTATAAGTGAATTTAATTTAAATTTTTGAAGTCAAGAGGTGTTGAAACGTGAGTCTTCTTTCAAGTCAATCGAGTCCAAAGCAGTCAATGAGGACCAACAAAATATGCACATGAGAAGGAAGTCCAATGAAACTTGTAGGCATTTTTTTCCTCATGACAGAAGAAGACAATGAAGACAACATTCAAGCAAAAGACATTCTACAAATGTACAAAAAATATCTTAACATAAAGATGATGACACAAAGAACACTTGAATTGATTGAGCCCCCGGTGCAAAAATGTAGAAGCAGTTCTTGGGTGGTGACTTTGGAAGTTAGAAGGAAGAAAAATGGTACATAAAGATGTAAGCCAAAAGACATGTAGTTTTGATTTGATGGAGATAAATTCCAACCACATGATAAAAGGGTGAGGCTTTGACCATGGATGCTCCTGCATACTCTTGTTCTCTTGAGGACGAATAATATTTTTGGGTTGGGGGATATTTTGGAGGGACCCTTTGGTCCCTTAACTATCATTATTTTATGTAATGCATTTAATGAATGAGTAGTTGGACTGGGTGTAACCACTCCAACCCCTTCATCCTTTGCATAAATACCAATTCAAGATGAATGCAACATGGCTGAACGTTCCACCCAATACTCTTGTCTTCTTGATGGGTGAATGTGTGTGATTATTATGCTATGCTTGAATGATGGTTGAAACCAAGGGTTTCAACAAGATTAATTAAAATCACTTACCCCTTTTTGTAAAATAAACATAGCTATTGTTTGAGGGATAAAGTTTACATACCATTCACACATTATTGAAGATGAAGGTTTGTGGTTGTCATGAAGGCGATAATAGGCTTGACAAAATCTCATGTTGAAGTCTTAGATGGAATCTCCCTCTTCCAATTTGATTTCAAAAGGTCCCCAATACATTCCATGCACACTGAAATCTTCATCATAAGCATTTTGAAACACTTTATTAAAATCATAACAATTTTGAATTGTGCTAATGGGTAAGACATCATACTAGCTTGAAGCTTTACCTTTAAAAGTGAAAGGAAACAATTTCCAAACAATTTATTGATTAGAAATATTAAGCAAATGTAAAGTACATTCATACTTCCTAATATGCTCAAATGCTATTGTGTTTCCTTCACCATTTAATTTTGGAAAAATATCATCTACCTTTCTTGGGAAGTCATGCAGAGGTCCTTGAAGGAGCAATGTGGTGTTGGCCCCAACATAGAGATTTAAGGTAGAGCCATAATAATTCATACAGAAGGAGAATGTAGTTCTACACAAGGAAACATGCCATGCCCTCCTTATAGCGCCAAAATTGTTGACATGATAGAATTTTCCCTATGCAAATAGTATGGGTTGCCCTCAGTGAAAGGTCCTAATTAGACTTGACACCAATGTGACCATAGCACCAAATATGTCGATGTATTAATCTTCAATAAACAATTACTGCATGAGGAAGAAAAAAAACATAGAATAATATTGATAAATGAAAAGGTGATTATAGTACTATGCCCATGGATATAGCGTAAGCATTCTAGAGACAAATTACAGAAAGAAATGCTAATTTTCTACAATATTGGAAAACATTCTCAAAACAATTCTAGAATACAACAACTTAGCAGAAATAGGCAGGGATAATTTTAAGAACCCCCCCTAAATTTATATGTATAAAAAATGGGCGAATCTCCCCGATATATAGGAAAACTTGAAGGCGATTTTATCAATAATATAATATGTATATATAATTTTTTGGCGAATATTTCATTTCAATTATATAATGCTGTAAAATCTTGGCGAATCTTTCACTAAATTATAAGATATTGTAAAATCCTGGCGAATATTTCACTTAATTATAAAAAATTGTAAAAACTTGGCGAATCTTTCAATGATTTATAAAATATAGTAAAAATTTGGCGAATATTTTGCCAATAAAACTCAAGCTTTTGATTATGTACATTACTAAGGTAGTGCGACAGAAGAGCATACACCGAAGATCAACTTTTGACTCTCTTGACTCCTAGACTCTCGAATGAACAAGTGTATGAATGAGGAGAGGATGGATTTATTTATACATTTCACAAGCAATATTTAACCACTCACAACTAGAAGGTGTCGAAAAAACACGACTGCACTAACTAGATTCAGGGCAAGTAGGGACTGTACTTGTTATCTCATCCTTTAATGGTCCAATGGACATGTGGGGTCATGAATCTTGACAGGCCAACAAACTAATACAATTACGTGAATATCCTAGTAGCGGGCCACTTCCTTTATATAGAGAGATAGTTCTTGGACCAATTCCAAGATTCCAACCAATATTCTCACCAAACTTTCTTCTGTTTGGTGTCGAATGGTAGGAGAGTTGCATATTTGTCAATGAATACTTAAAATGGCTCAATCCACACAAATTTTCCTTGGCAAGTGATAACTTCACCCATCACTGTTTTAAAACATCCCAACACTATAAAAGCATCCATAAATTGATAAATAACAAACCCATGCACTTCTAAATTCACCCAGTGATGAGAATAACGCCCCATGCACTTCTAAATTCACCCAGTGATGAGAAAAACGCCCCAAACACTTCAATACTTTCCCCGGGCACTTCAAAATTCTCCCAAAGATGATAAAAATGCCCTAAGAACTTCAATATTTTCCCAGGAACTTCTAAATTCTCCCAAGGATGATAAAAACTCCCCATGCACTTCAATAGTTTCCCCAAGCACTTCAAAATTCCCTCGAGTCACTTCAATACTTATCCCATGCACTTCAAGATTGACCCAATGATGATAGAAGCACACCATGCACTTCAATACTTGCCTCAGCCACTTCAAAATTCTCCCAACAATGATAAAAACACCCAGACACTTCAATATTTGCCCCAAGCACTTCAAAATCCCCCCCGCAAAGATAAAAACACTCCCATCCACTTCCATGATTTCCCAGGCACTTCATTACTTGCCTCGGACACTTCAAAATTCGTCCAATGATGATAAAGATGCCCTATGCACTTCAATAGTTTCCCTAGGAAAGGGAGAAAAATACCCAACAATGATATAATCACCTAGACAATCACACAAATGTCTCAATCCACACAAATTTTCCCTGGCAAGTGATAACTTTGCCCATCACTATTTTAAAACGTCCCAACACCATAAAAGCATTCATACATTGATCAATAACAACCCCAAGCACTTCTAAATTCATGCAGTGAGGAGAAAAACGACCCATGCACTTTTAAATTCACCTGGTGATGAGAAAAGTGTCCCATGCACTTCTAAATTCACCCAGTGACGAGAAAAACACCCCAGGCACTACAATACTTGCCCCGGGCATGTAAACTTTTCTGAAGGATGATCAAATTGCCCTAAGAACTTCGATATTTTCCCAAGTACTTGTAAATTCTCCCAAGGATGATAAAAACTCACCATGCACTTCAATATTTTCTCAAAGCACTTCAAAATTCCCCCGAGTCACTTCAATACTTGCCACATGCACTTCTAAGTTGACCCAATGATGATAGAAATGCCCCATGCACTTCAATACTTGCCTTGACCACTTCAAAATTCTCCAAACGATGATAAAAACACTCAGACACTTCAATATTTTCCCCATGCACTTCATAATTCTCTCAACGAAGATAAAAAATGCCCCCATCCACTTCTAAATTTACCCAATGATGAGAAAAATGCACCATGCACTTTTAAATCCACCCAATGATGAGAAAAACACCCCATGCACTTCTAAATCCACCTAGTGATGAGAAAAACACCCCATGCACTTCTAAATTTACCCAATGAGGAGAAAAATGCCCCAGGCACTTCAATACTTTCCCTGGGCACTTGCACTTCAAAATTCTCCCAGAGAAGATAAAAATTCCCTAAGCACTTCAGTATTTTCCGAGGCACTTCAAAATTATCCCAAGGATGATAAAAACTCCCCAAGCACTTCAATATTTTCCCCAAGCACTTCAAAATCCCCCCAAGGCACTTCAATACTTGCCCCATGCACTTCTAAATTCACTTAGTGATTAGAAAAATGCCCCGCGCACTTCAATACTTTCCTCGACCACTTGAAATTGTCCCAACGATGATAAAAACACCCATACACTTCAATATTTTCCCCAAGCATTTCAAAATTCACGCGGAGAAGATAAATAACGCCCCCATCCACTTCCATGTTTTCCCAGGCACTTCATTACTTTCCCTAGACACTTCAAAATTCATCCAATGACGATAAAGATGCCCTAGACAAGAGAGAAAAACACCCGACAATGATATAATCACCCAAGCAATCACAAAAATGCCTCAATCCGCACAAATTTACCTCGGCAAGTGATAAATTTTCCCATCACTGTTTGAAAAAGTCCCAACACTATAGAAGCATCCATACATTGATAAACAACAGCCGTAGGCACTTCTAAATTCACCTAGTGATATGCCCCATACACTTCTAAATTCACCAAGTGACGAGAACAATGCCCCATGCACTTCAATACTTGCCCCGGGCACTTCAAAATTCTCCGAAAGATGATAAAAACACCCTAAGCACTTCAATATTTTCCCAGGCACTTCAAAATTCTCCCAAGCATGATCAAAACTCCCCATGCACTTCAATATGTTCCCCAAGCACTTCAAAATTCCCTCAAGGCACTTCAATACTTGCCCCATGCACTTCTAAATTCACCCAGTGATGAGAAAAACGCCCCGCACACTTCAATACTTTCCTCAGCCACTTCAAAATTCCTCCAACGCTGATAAAAACACACATACACTTCAATATTTTCCCCAAGCACTTGAAAATTCTCGCGGCAAAGATAAAAACGCCTCATCCACGTCCATGTTTGCCCATGCACTTCATTACTTGCCCTAGACACTTCATTATGTTCTGAAAGGATATAAAGACAACATTAACACAATGACCCAAACTTCCAAGCATTAACAACATGTAATATATATTTGCAAACACAATGACCCAAACTTTCAAGCATTAACAACATGTAATATATATTTGCAAACACAATGACCCAAACTTCCAAGCACTAACAACATTTATTTATATACTTGCAAATATTTCAAATAAACTTATATTTACACCACTACTACTTAAAAGGAATATTTCAATGTTTATGAAGCCTTCCCTTCATAATGGGATTCTTATCCATGTCAGATAAAGTCTAATGCAAAAGCCAGAAAATGAATACCACTAAGCTGTAAACAAGAATACAAATCCAATTTCGAAAAGAGCAATTAGTTGGCTGAGCATTAAATCGTATCATAGCCATGACAATCTACGGCTATTGGCACATATAGAAGCCTATATACAAAGACATTGCAAAATATGACTTGCAGCCCACTTATCTTCACTATTGTTTGGAATATCAGCATACATTGACAAATACATAATGTTATAGAAGATAAATATAGCTGAGGCACCTATAAAATTGACAAGGGATGACCTGCATTAAGGAGAATATGGGGCTGACCTGTCCTGTGCACAGAAATGTTGGGCCAACATGTTAATCATTTGTCATAATGAGTATTTATACGTTCATTTAAGGCATTTCTTTTGATGTATTTCCTGGAAAATTTGAGGTAGTAGCAGAGTAAGGATTAGATCCATGGTTAGGAGACAACAATAACCTGGACCAACACTTAGCATGGGTTGTCTTACATCATTAAAAAAATTGTCCTAACATAAGAAAAAATAAAGATACCCACCTATAGCAGATGGAGCTGCCTTAAGGAAGGCATGTCTCAAACCTGTAATAGTCATCTACAACAACAAACCTTTATTGTAACATATATGGAGTCATAAGGGAGGCGAAAAACATTTTAAAACAATCCTAATCAGTCCATAGAAGCATGCAAAGGAGATTTTCTAGGAGTTCCAGGTTGGTCGCATCCCAAAATAAGATGGTCAGACAAATAGCTACCCTGTAGCAGCTTGGAGAGAAGTTGTTATCTTGTTTTGGGGGTTTTACTCTGTCCTAGTGATTTCTATGTTGAGGAAGTTTTGCGGGGTTTTCTCCCTTGTGGTTTCCCCGAGGAAAATCTTGTGTTCTCTGTGTTGTTGTGCTTGTCTTTGTTTCAGTGATCCTATTGTTGCAAATGTTTTAAATGTTATTATGCTAAACAAGTAAAAACTTAACAATTGTCAGCATGGAAATATTCAGAGGACTACAACAAAGAAGTTTGGTAGGGATACAAGCATCAGTCATCTCTGTTTATGGGATTGAGCAGACAGAAAACAAAGCAAATTACAGGAATTCCTGGGTGTGTGAGAATATATGCATATCCTTGTGTAGGCTTGCCACGAATAAATGTCCATTGTCCATGTTGAATCTGTATCATGATCTTCCAAGGAGGTTGTTGTTTGTGAGGGCCACTATAACTATACAACAGATAGCTTTTGTTGAATGTGTATCATGATCTTCCAATTAGGTTTTTGTTTGTGAGGGCCACCATACCTATACATCAGTTAGCTTTCCCTGAGGATCAATCAGTCTCGAATATTGATTGTGCATGCTATATTCAGAATCCCCTTAGTGGTGACATCAAAAGATGATGATATGTCTCCTGTAGCATTACTCCAATTAAATTATTAATAACCCATTGAAGATGAGCCTCTTGATTATAACACAAACTATCACCTTTGTATGCCACACTGTCCCAATATTCACCAATAGCAACAGCCGGATGTGATTTTTCATTCCACCTCATAAATATCCTAACAGCAACTATTCCTCTGACCCACAACTAAGTTGGGGCTGCCTCCTTTGAGGCAGATTGTGTGTTAACACTTTCCAAGAATGTTCTAATGATATACACGATACAACAAGCTATGCTATATTTCACACGTGTTAATGTGGCTTGGTTTAGTATCAAAAGTTGAAAACCTATATTGAATTGCTTTCAGAGTTGCAAATTCACAGTTGGAATTTGCTTAGCTTCTAACTGACTAGGTGTCATAGGTTTACCACTTAATTTGGAATCTTAATTTTTGTTTTGAAATCAAAATATAAGGACTCATGTACAAAACCAGAGGATTAATATATTGATAGATTAGTCTGAATTATGTCAAGTACAAAGTTGGTTAGAAGATCTACATTTCTTGCTATAAAAGCTGCTTTTAAGAATGTATTGCTTCTTTTGATGCCTGTGTGCAAACAACATTTTGGAAAAACAGGAAGAATTGACATTTTGTCTTGCAAGACAGATATCCTTACTCTATGGTTAACTAAATTACATACCATGATATTTCTGTAGAGCAAGATGCAACTTTTCATATGTTCCCAAGGCTCTTCACATATACATCAAATTAATATATATAGTTTCCAAAACTTTTCATGGAATCTGTGACAGCATTCAACTAACATACATATCTCCATAGTCCTTCAATTTGATTATTTTTCTCTTCTCATTCTCCAAGGTCAAAATTCAACTAAGGAACACCCCACCACTTTTGACATCATAGAAGAGGTATCCAATGGACGTGTTTTGAGGAGATTACCACATTGTTAAGCCCTGGAAACATTTCAACCCAAAACAAGTTGTGCAGAAACACTAGTTCTGGAGGTAACAAGGCTGACTCAGACTTGAGGATCTAACTCAACTTGGTTTCCTTGCATGCAAAGAATTGCAGTTAATTGTCAGAAGTTAGAACTGTTACTTCAAAATGCACATGTCCTTTGTATTTCCATTATTGAAAACAAGATACCTAATATCTAATCAATTGAAACATGATACATCTTCTAGTGATGTTGAAAGGTTAAAGACTATAGAAATCAACACAACAACAATGACAAGACAAGTAATTCAAGCTGAATACAAATAGGCTTTTCCCAGAATGTGCTTGCATAAACAATGTTCATATATATATATATAGCCACACTAAAGCAAGTGTATAAGCATAGCATAGAGAGAAGAAAAATAATAAATATGTATTAAATTTTAATGTTTTCAAATAGCCACAAATAAGCAATGTCAAAAGCAAGTGAACTGCAATGAAAGAAATTTGTAAGCAGCCAATGTAGATCTCCCAAGCCATGGTGAGAACACAGGTTCCCAATAAAGAACAAAGTAACTTTTGTGCCCTGAGCTTTACCAGCTCAAAATCAAAAGTTAGAGAAACTTGAAGGTACAACAAATATTCATAAAGCAAAAGAGTGCATAAGGCAATTCCGGAGTAGTTTCCTTATCACTCATTTCACCAATCATATGCACCATTGAAGCACTTTGAATAAGCATAAATAAGGTGTGACAGATACAACCTTATTGCATACATAAGCACTACTGACATAATCCTAAATGGATAAAAGCCTTTGACACCGTATAAGAAAGGTCTCATTCTCTTCTCTTCCTAGTGCCCACAGGGTAATAATGGAGAAAAGCAAGCTAATGTTGCAGAATAAATCAAGGGTGAATCTATTGAAAACTTCCCAGTCCTGAAACGTTTAAATCCCTAAAACTTTTAAACCCATAGAATTTTTATGGGATATGAAAATCTACTTTCTTCATATGAAGTGCTATGAGGTTGGAACCACTCTCAAACATACTGGAATAATTAATGGCAATATTAAATTATTAATATATTTAAGTATACAGATAGAAAAAGAAAGATAAAAGAGAATGCTAACTTTGACTTTAAAAAATTATTATTACCAGTTATGGCTTCCAGCATATTCAACAGACAAATATGCCTCGCTTTTCCCTTTATATTTTTTGGCCAAATTGGCAAGGTGGGTTTGCAAGCTGGTGACTGGTAAAGGTTGGAACTGACTGGTGTGGGACAGAATGAGATTGTTGGTTCTACAACAGGTCTGGGTCCTACCTCACAAGAATGGTATAATTGCTAGCAATTGACAAAACTTATATGGTAATTTAATTATTTTCCTTGGATCCTTATGATAGGCTAGGTAAGCCTTACTAGACATTCACAAACAAGAGCATCGGATTTTGTTGAGAAAAGCAAGCAGCCCTCCCCTATTTAGGCATGACTAAAATCAAACTTTGAAAACTATAGTTAGGCATGTTTTTGATAAAGTTATTTTTGGAGAAGCCAAAAACAATATAAGCCAGTTGATACTGTAACAACAGGAAAATACAAATGCAAACCAATTGTATGCATTACTGATTTCTGAACTCAATCATAGTTCATGAACTGATTATATACCTTTTTGGTGCCACCACATTGCTTCAGAGTCCATTCAGGATACCTGTCACTATACTCGGCTGCTGCAAAGCATGGAAATACACCTCCACCACATCTGGAAATTGTAAATGCACTTCCAATTAAATTTGAAATATATAAAAGATGTTGCTTTGCAATGTAGAAAATCTCTTCTCAATTAAATTTGTTTCATGCCTCCTGTGTCCCAAACAGAGGATGAAAAAATAACAGTCAATAATAAGTCCAAATAGCAATAAAATCAAAATGACAAACTTAAAAGAGAAAACAAAGCCTGCCACCACATTACTTAATGAATATGTAATATTGATGAAATTTTCATAATCTTGAATGAGGCCAACCCTTCAATACCTTCAATAGGTCAAACACCTTCTCAGCGATATATTTATGTTGGATAGTTGCACCTTTCAATGGGACTGCTGAGCACAATGATGTTAGAGAATTGTCCCTTTCTATATTTCTGTATTAAAAAAGAAAATCAGAAATTCTTTTGTCAGAATCGAGTCAACAGCGCTCCTTCCAGGTACTAGATAATGATGGATGAGAAGATTGGGAAACTTATCTCTGACTGGGTATTCCAGTAGTACATCCAAAATTCAAATACACCAAAACAGTGTATCTTTACTGGCATGTCAAGGAACTCATTGCATGCAGAATTGAGAACAGAGAAACTTGGGAGAATGCTATTACACAGAGCCTGGACCAACTGGACAGTAAGTATGGTGCTTTTATTACAAACATCTGCTGTTTGGAAGTTGGAAATGCTAAAGCAAATGGGGAAGCTACAGTGGCAAAAGCAGAGGATGTTGAAGCAGCAGAAATGGATGAAGATGCCCGTGCCAATAACGTGACAGCATGCCAGTGATCCCAATTGATATAGATACAGAATCTGAGAACTTATCCTCAGACATACGATGTTCTGGTGCACTTGTTATCTTTTGCTTTTATCACTATTTTGATTTTGGCCCTTGCATTGTTTATGTTAAGGTTTAAAGAACTTAGACTTCAGTTAATGCAAGAACTTAGACTCTTAGATGACACAGCATGTCTGCTCAGAGAACACAAGACTTCGTTTTTTGAATATCTGGGTGGCAGGGTCTCCTCTAGACAACCTAACAATCAGTCAGCGTGTATTTTTCCTGTGAATATGAATAGATGAGTAGCTAAATTATGAAAATTTACATTTGTAAGGCTCAAAAGATGTTGTCAATTCCTCTATTTAATACAAAATGTTTTCTATGCAGATCCTTAATAATAATTTTTTTAAAGCTGGCTTTCAGGGTTTAGTAATGCTCTATACTCATACAGTATCATGAGCTCATTCCGTAAGAATCACTTGAGCCACATTCATGCCAGGCATCAACACGAATATCTACCAACGATTCCTTTGGATGCTGTCATGACCAAAATGAATTTATCTGTTTTGTAAACAAAACCATGCTGTTTTAGCATATAAATCTAAAAGCACATCCAAAAAATATGCAATAAAATTTTATTATACAACTGTATAATACAAGAAATATATTTGCGGTGCACAAAACCATCGATCATAAATTTATTCGGCTGCATAAATCCCAATATTGTTCCTATTCCAATGAGGGAAAGATATTTATTTCTTCATTATCAAAAAAGACATATCCTTGAGTGCACATCATTACCATATTATGTAGTGATAGTAACGTAGAGCTACCATCCATAGCAGAGAGTTGCTTAGACCACTCTGAAATATTCAACATATATATTAAACTCAAGCTATTTCCATATAACATCTAGTAATGATTTAAACCAATTTACATTTCTGGAATTCCACATGGCTGTCCTGAATACTATGGAAAAAATAAATAAACTTGCACAATATTAGATCAACGTTGAAATGAGATTGAATAGGATCCAGAATTGGGGTCTTTGACAGCCTTGAAGTTATCAACGCTCATGCCAAAGATAACAAGTGCACCAGAACATCGTATGTCTGAGGATAAGTTCTCAGATTCCGTATCTATATCAATTGGGATCACTAGCATGCTGTCACGTTATTGGCACGGGCATCTTCATCCGTTTCTGCTGCTTCAACATCCTCTACTTTTGCCACTGTAGCTTCCCCATTTGCTTTAGCATTTCCAGCTTCCAAACAACACATGTTTGTAATAAAAGCACCATACTTACTGTCCAGTTGGTCTAGGCTCTGTGTAATAGCATTCTCCCAAGTTTCTCTGTTCTCAATTCTGCATGCAATGAGTTCCTTGACATGCCAGTAAAGATACACTGTTTTGGTGTATTTGAATTTTGGATGTACTACTGGAATACCCAGTCAGAGATAAGTTTCAGCAAATGTTTCAGTAGACATCTCCCAATTTTCTCATTAACCACGAAATGGGGAGGTCAAGACTCCAAAACAGCATCGAATTCAACCGAAAACCTCGAATCCAGGGCGAAATAACCAACGAAAATGCCCTATGGTCCATGAAAACCTCGAATCCAGGGCGTAATAACCAGTGAAAATGCCCTATGTTCCATAAATCGGGGCGAAAAAACTAACAATCCCCTCTATGAATGAAAACCATGGGCGAACGAACTGCTCACGCCTCCATTAATGAAAATTTACTGGCGAACCCACTACCTTTGGACTCCATTACGGGAATGAAGGGGGCGAACAGACCATTTCCTTCATCTTTCACTGGGCTAAATCGCGTTTTCCCTCTCTCGCTGGGTGGGCTATCCGATTTTTCACCATGTGGGGTTTCATAAAATGTGGGCTAATTTCTTAAATTTCAAAAAACCCGTTTAATATTAAAAATTCGCCCATGGTTTCTTGGTGACCCCTATAATTTCGCCCATGGGCTATAATTCGCCCCTAAAATTTTCCATGGAAATAGGTTCCATGCATTAAGGTCATAGAGTTGAACTTCATCTAAAAAATAACTAGGTCGGGAATGGCAATTTCTTATTAGAATTGCAAAAAGGGTTTTACATAAATTTTATAAGAAGAAGATCCCTTAGAGGTAAAGCTCCTCTTCCTCCAAATGAGATAAAGAGTACATCTTATATAGTATAGCAACAACTCTTAGTTTCTCAATGACATTTGGACTTACAAGTGACTCTTGGTCTTCCTCCGTGAATTTTCAAATTCCTCATTGATTTGTCATTTTATCTAATTCTAATTTTACATAAAATTTACTTTCATGAGATTAATTCAAATGATTTTGTCATTTTCCTCATTTGAATATCCAATACCTATTTGAAATAATGAAGGGGTGAGGGGTTGGTCGATTTTTGTTCAAAGACTATGAGATTTCGTCAAGGGTGAGGTCAACTAGATCATCTACAGTCTAAAATAAGGTTTATTCTTTAATACAAGTCTATCTTATTTTGAAACAATGATGAGTATAGTTTCTCTTCCTGATATTTTTGAATAGGGGAATGTAATTTCTAAGTGTTTCACATGTCTGTTACAAGTATTCATCTTTTATCATTTGGTTGTATGTCCTCCTCCATTCAAATTCTTTCATTTCTTTTCATTTCCTTATGAGTACGAACCCTCTAGATACCATTGGTGCATTCACTATTGTATATTGGTGGGGATCCCTTTACCATTGTGTCTAGAAACTATGTCTTTTCTATTCATTCTTTAGTGTCTAATAATATTACTTAGCACCAATACCTAGGTAACATCACAACAATATGCATAAGTTAAGAATACATACAAAATTTAAATCACACTTTAGCCTTGAGTCCAATGACCTTTATTTCTTTTATTTGTGTTACCAATTTTTTGGGCCATTCCACAAGTTACTCAACTTGGTCCTTTTTGGCCATGAAAAATGTGCCCTTCTTTCAATTTCAATTCATGAGCCTTTTAGTAGGTCATCTGAAAAAACTTATAATAGAAAAATTGTAGATCTCACTAAGAACTTTCCAACTTTATAAAGAATTCCCAAAACGGATGTCGGAGTACATTTTTTGACGAAAATCATGTGGTCACCTTTTGCAGTGTTGGCCGGAAACAAACATTTTAGTGTGACATGTCAACTAGAAATAACATGAAAATATGAACGCAAAATCCGACGGCATATATGTCTGATTTTTGACATCACGCTGTCGACAATCCTACAAACTTCTCTTTTTTTAAACGTAGGTTCAACTTCGGCGGATATCCGACAGCAAGAAGCTCTCGTTGGATATACGACACTAAAATGTCGATTAACCAACACCAGAAGACGTCGAACTTTCCGTCGCATATCCGACATACCTTATATAGGGAAGGGTCATATATGCTACCAAGAAGACGTCGGAATTTCCGTTGCATATCCGTCCTAACTTACATAGGGAAGGGTCAGATATATGACTAAGTAGACGTTAGACTTTCCATCGCATATCCGACCTAGCTTATTTAGGGAAGGGTCAGATATCCGACCAAGAAGACATCAGAGTTTCCGTCGCATATCCGACGTAACTTAGATAGGGAAGGGTTAGATATCTGACCAAGAAGATGTCATATATCCTACAAATATTACATAATCCTAAGTCGGATATCCGACGAAGGAGGCGTCAAAATTCCAATAGAAGTAACCACATACACAAGAAAAGGTATGACGGAATTTGTCGTCGGAGGTATGTCCCCATCGTCGGATTTACTGCGGGTTCCGTCGGATATAATATGACATTGGGGAATTTAAAAAAAAAAGTAGTTCCAAACGGGCTTCACCTCTTCCAAATATTGTAACTAACATAAAAATATAAAATGCTATTGTTTTTTTTGCTCATGAAACCTCTCATTCAAAGGCTAAAATCGCAAGTCTAAGAAGGTCAAGTGTGCCTACTACAATAATATTGGGCATGAATAACACAAGTGCATGAAGAAACAAATTTCTAATCTTACTCATCTCCTCAAGAAGAATAGTATCAAGCTACTTGATTATGTCAATTGAAGGTCATTGACTGAATAATCATCAAAGGAATAGGAAAATGAAGGGGGAAAGGGTGCAACATATGCACTTGTAGCAGTGGCATCTCAATCATATTCTTGTGTACTTTATTTGGGTGCTTCACATCACAAGGATTCATCTCAAAATGGATTTGCATCTTTGGATCCTTTTACTACTTTGAATATATTAATGGGGGATAACACTCCTGTTGAAGTCTACAGGAGGGGATCTAATGATGTAGATGGATGGAAATTCTAACCAATATCATATCCTTTATTATCAACCAATATCATATCCAGCTACCAAATCACTCATTTTGGTTCAGGAAAGTAAGTTGATTTCACACCCAATTTCATGGTCATTAGTGAGATGACAAAAATGCTACAATTGTTGTTGGTAAAATTTATTACTAGTCAATGTTGTACTTGTTCTAAAAAATTGTTTCCAAAGTTCCTTCTACTATCAGTCTCACTCATTTAGATGAAGTGAATAGATTTTTGAATGAATGGTTTGACTATCTCAACTACCAGTATTTGTAGTATCTCAACAAGCAGAACACATTTATAGGCTTATCAAATGACAAATTTTATGATGGTGTCTATCAATGTTTCAACATGGAAAGCATCCAAAGGAAAAGTTTGACAAAGGTGAACTGTGGAGAGCAATTGAAGTGCTAGAGCTTGTTCAAAACAATATGATGGGTCCATTTCCTCATCCATTATTGAACAGAGCCAAATATGTCTGGAATTTCATTGACGAATAGGCATACTTGGGTGTTTTTTCTCAAGAAAATATCAGAGTTTTTAGAGCACTTTCAGGACTTTAAATCTCTTGCAGAGAAGAAATTTGAAAAGGTCATTAAAATTCCGTGTATAGAAAATGAGGGAGAATATGTGAACAAAAAATTTGGGTAGTTTTGTGCCTTTGAAAGCATTGAGTTGTAGTAGAATATCCCATATACTCCTTAGTAGAATGATGTGGCAAAGTGCAAGAACAAATAGTTGAAGGAAATGGAAAATTACATGCTATAATCCAAATTTCTTACTTCATGGTTATGGGTAGAATCCATAAATTGGACTTGTTATATCCAAAATAGAGTACCTCATTCTCTATTAACAACCACAAATTTCATAATGGGAGGTCAAAATTCACCTACACACTTGATGCACATAAGTCTTTGGGTATAGTGAAGGGACCGAGCCAAAACTCGTGAATCCAAACAAAATTATTGGACTCGAAGGATAGGGATGATAAGTATAGTCTATTATCGGACTTTCCGTATCTGATTGTGACTTGCATAGTGATTTTTACATGCCAGTTGGGCAGTTCCTCTCTAACAGATATGACACAAGAATTTTTGTTTGCAATCCTTTGCATTCATGGGTTTTTTTTCTAATCTCACATTATGTCATGCCCATGGCATTGGTACTTGTATATGTATAAAAAAAAGACCAAGAAGAATAATTTTTTCATTCCCAAATACTGACTAAGCTTTTCCTTCATTTCCTTCTTTCTGATGTGCATTTCCACACAAAAACTGCCACAAGTAACCACACCATAATCTTGAATGGATCCATGAGACAAAATTATCCAGGTGATTAGATATAATTTGGAGGGATTCTTTTCCTAAGAGAGACTGGGAAGTATACAAACCTCACCAGAACTAGACTTACTTTAAATTCTTTAGTTATGGGATTTAACTCTGGGCGCCATGCATAGATTTTTGTGTCCCTGCTACTAGGGTCCTTCTTGGAGGATGACATACCTGCATATTATTTTACAAAAGTGATATAAATGAATCCTATAGTGAAAAATTTGCATTTACATTCTATAACTAGATTGCATCGAGTTTCCTCCATTCAATTGATGCAACTATCAGCCATTGGCCAAAAAATTTTAAATATGCAAATTAAGCCTTTTCTTGAAAGATCTTTGACTTGTGTGTGAGAAAGAGTTCTTGTTATTTCAAGGGGAAGAGGGGGATTCCATACGAATGCAATTTCACTAATGGGAGTTTGGAGGATGGAATAAACAAGGATACCCCCATTTAATGTATTCCCAAGCAGGGAAAGCATGCCCCAAGTACATCTTGACCATAGCTTCAGTGCCTAGGTTGAGGCAAATCTCCATGGAGAATGGACAACCATAACCCATAAAAAGATATATATAAAACAATTTTCTTGAAAAATAAAAGCAATTCCATTCTTCAATTGTAAAATACATATGAGAAAGTTTGCACCTGAATACCATTCTACTGGAATGTCTTCAGGAAACAAATATATTCGAGCATGGGATTATGTTGCTAGAATTTATTACAGGATAGAAAAGATGAGATGAGACATTTTTATTAATGTCCACACCTGACCAAATAAATATGTCATGGGAATAGAGAGAATTTTATGTTTAAGTTTTGTTTGGAATCTCTATTTACTTACAGGATGGAAGATGAATTTGTTGCAGTCATTGTAGGGTTACAACTTATACAATTTGCATTTGGCTGATCAATGGAAGGAATTCTAGTGGAACTCCATTGAATTTCATATTTCTATTGACTTGTACTACTGATTTAGTATTTGTCTTTATTCTAGTTCTCCAACATTGAACTATGATAACTCTCTGTAATTGAATCATGATTAGGAAATAAGCCAACAATCGATTTATTTACTACTAACTTTCACTGGTTGTGGATATAATTACATTTTTCAATAATTTTCCCATTTTTCTGTTTATCACTGGGCATAGATTTATTGAGATTTTGTTTTCATCAATGAAATTTCATCTTATATCCTTCTAATTTGATGAGTTGATTTCATGTGACAGTCATATGTGAATACCAGTGTACAGTGAGCTCTCATAGGTAAAGTTTCACCTAGAATGGATATCCGTTGAAGAGCAGGATATTTAGAAATATGTAGTATAATTGGACAATCATCTAATATAGTTTTAGACTGCATGAGATTTTATTTTGGACAATGATATGATGCATACATTGCATATAAGTTATTGTGTATTCATCATGTTTCATACAACTCTTGGCATGCCCATAAATCTAGGTGTATTTGATATGATAATGCCAACTAGGTTCACAAAGATACAATTTATATTTAGGACTCGGGAGATTAGAAAGCATGTCTGTCTTTGCTTTCATTATTTTCCATGTTTCAAGATTATATATGTGTGTCTGTGTAAAAACAAATAAGAATATTGATTAGCCATATATGCAGTGGATATGGGTTGGGCATTATAGAGGTTATGAGGTAGAGGCATAGTCAGAAGGACGTTTCCTCCTCTCAGCAAAAAAAACTGAGCAATTGGGCCAGTAGGTTTTTTCCACCTTTTTTTGCATTTGGTCTAGAGCTCCAATTTAGTGATTGGTTATGAAAGATTTTATTAAAGGACAAATGGGCATATCAATGCCATGCATTTTATCAGAAAACTATGAGGAAACTTCCTTAGATATGAGAAATTAATGAATAGTTTCATACTTTATGGCATGTAAACCTATCAGTGAGGAATCACAAGACATTTCATGCTTAATTAAAGACCCCAATGTATCCTTGACTTAAGTACTGGTGTGGAAAATCCATACCTGAAAGATCATATTTCCATCTATACTCTTGGATCATCATATGTCTGTGACAGATTGCCTCTATGTGTACTTTTCTATTATATAATATAAAAGGTGATATTTTTTTCTAGGGAAAATAAATTAATAATTATGTATGAAAATGTGTGTGTGTACCAGCTGTACTCTTGTACTAGCATATCCAAATTTTGGAGATACATACATACAATGTTCAAATTTTTCCAAGTTTCATCCTTAAATTTCTCTATGCTTTTGAGAGGCAATATGTGCTTAAAATCAAATGGATTTGAACATTCAAATTGTGTGCAAATTTTCTCATTCATTCCATTGATGTATGTCTGATAAAAAACCATGCATCTCTTTGCCAAAGGAGATGTGTAGTAGATAGGAACATCATGAAGCTCTATATGTGCTTCCCAATATTCATCAAGAATAAATAGAATTTCCTGTGCATGGTTCAGTGCAAATGCAGGAATTAGAACCCTTCCACCCTGAGACACAACTCTCTGTACAACATCAGTAAGTATTTTCTATCAAACAGCTCTGGATGATGAAGTTACACATTATAAGTTGACTCAATAATAAAAATATCAGGGGAAAACTGAGGAGGTTTCGATTTCTGAATCTTGTTCAAGTTCTTCAATGCACCTTAGTTTCTATTTCTGAATTCTGTTCAAGTTCTTCAATTGTCAGCGTTCATTCTTGTGGAGGTTGAGTCAATTTTTCTTCACCACCTTATGCCAATTTTTTTTAAGCTTTAGCAGTGGTTCCACTGGAAAGAAATAACCAGAGGAAGGAGTGAGATTACAAACCTCTGGAGTCTAAAATAGTGATGTTGTAGGTTATGAGGCAACATTTTTATCTAGCAAAGATAGGTATTTTATTCCCATGGTTACTAACTTGCTAGACATGTAATGGAGTGTTTAGGTCCGACATTAGGATGTTGAATGAGGCATTTTCAATGTTGTGAGGGGGAAATGATTTTTCTAAATAGGGTTCATTTCAGAGAAAGGCAGATGTTGTTACAATGCTAGAGATATCCAGGGGATAATTGGAGAAAGATGCATTAGCACAAAAGACAATAACAAAAGAAAACAAATATGTGGTAGAAATTTATTCCTACGGATAAGAAGAGGTTCTCTTAGATCAAGCCGGGGTTACACACACCTAATCTAAGACATTATATAACAAATGCACCCTTGAAATCCTAAATCAAACTCATACACCAAGATTAAACGTACTTGAAAATGGAGAATGAATGCCACTCACCTTAAATCAGACGTTCGTCCTGCAGATGGATTTAGTCTTGAAGCTCCCAAGTTGGATTTGTCAGGATCAAACAAAGACAAACAAACGATCTTCCAAATACCTTGAAATACAAGTTAGATCTAAATCCTATCGAATACACTTCATGGAAATGACTGAAACATAATACACACAAAGTGGGAAACAAGACAAGTTATTATTGATAAGAAACTTGAAGACACTTACAAAGAGTTCCTTGATGTCCAAGCAATATCCAGCTCCAAAGCTTCCTCCCTCTTGCTATCTCTACAAACCTTCTAAGTTCAAAGGTTTGATACCCCAAATTGTCCTCTATTTGGATCATGGATGACCTCTCCTTTATAGCACTTGGGAAGCTAACCATAGGGAGAGGAAGGTGGATCTAGGGAGAGTTTAGTGGTTCAACTAGGCTAAACAAAGAGAAGAGGTTGAGATTGAATCAAGTGAGTCAATCCGAAGGAAATCTCTTGGGATTTGAAGATCCCACATCCATGCATAAAGGATATTATGAGAATTTTCACACCCTGGAAACTGAGCATAACGTGAAAATCTTGACATTTTCGCGCCCCAACTGTTGATGTATATGTAACTTCGGAATGTATTATATATATATTTATTGTACCCTTATAAGAGATGTGTTATTCCTCTATAAGGAAGTGTCGTCATTTGTATTGACAAGTGTCGCAAGTGGATTAACTTGCCGATGGGTTACTAGACTACCTGATGTGGGTGTCAGCTCGATATATATGTAACTGGGGTTATTAGGATGAGTTAGACAAGTTGGCCCCATAAGTAATTAGGCAGGTCAGGACAAGTATAAATAGAGAGTCGGGATTCTCTATTTTGATCATCTCAGAACTCACTCTTCTCTCACTCAGAAAGTGGCGCACATTGGAGGAGGAGGATCAGATGCATAGTAGGAGACTATATATTATACTTTGGTTGTACTTTGGTTGAGCCATTGCTCTATCTATCTCTGAGGAAGTTGTGGGGTTTTTCACCTTAGGGTTTTCCCCACGAAAAAATCTGTGTGTCCATTGTCTCATGCTTTTGATTCTTGTGATGCTTGACATGCTTGATATGATTGTTATGCATTGATATACTGTACATGTTATTCTCTCAGTGAAGATCCTATAGCATATTGAATTAATGCTTAAAATCTAACATGGTATCAGAGCTAACTTGAGAAGAAGACACTATGCAGTTGCGGAAGCTAGGGCTTCTTGTTTTTGGGTTTCTCTCCACATATTTTGGAAAAGAAATATGATGGATTGACTCTCCTCAGCAAGGTGAATCTATCTGTCCAATCAGAATTCAATTCTGAGCACTTTCAGTTTTGGCCCTAAAAATTAGGGTTTCCTCAAAAATAGGAATTTCTGAAATCTGAAGACACAGCTGGAAGCTCCTTGGAAAATCAGAAGGTTGGAGGTTTGGATCAAGATTTTTGGTTGTGTATATCTCTGGGAAACTCAAACCCTAATCCGACACCAGATCTAGTTTTCAGCAACAAGTGGTAAGACCTAAATCTTTTCTATTTCCATTTGAAGTACTCTTTAAAGATGTCTCACCACACCAAGCTTGAGGATAAGCTTGAAGGAGCTGATAAATTCCGAGCATGGAAGTATAGGATTGGATTAATCCTTGAAGAAAATGAGTTGGATACTTATATAAGTGAAGAGGTCCCTATCCCAGAGGGAGAAGAGGATAAAGCTCTTCACAAGAGGAATTTGGTTAAGGAAAAGAGGATCATTGCTAATTCTATTAAATATCATCTCATTCCCCATGTGTCATCCCTAAAGACACCAAAAGAGATGTTTGATTCCTTGACCAAATTATTTGAAGGCAAGAACATAAATCAGAAGATGACCCTAAGGAATCAATTGAAGAATATCAAGATCCAGAATGCAAAGAATATGTAGTCATATTTCTCAAGGGTCTCCCACATAAAAGTACAACTTGAAGCTGTGGGTGAAGATATAGAAAATGGAGAAGTGGTGATGACCACTCTTAATGGCCTCCCTAGGTCATGGGATTCCTTCATCTAAGGAATTTGTGCTAGAAAGAAACTTATCTCTTTTAGTAGACTGTGGGAAGAATGCTCACAGGAAGAAGCTCGAATTGTAGCTAGAGAAGAGGAGATGGGGAGTGAAGACCAAGCACTCACAACTCACTCCAAAAGGCATGGTGACAAGAAAGCTCACCATCATGGCAAGAAAGGAAAATATCAGAATCAAAGAAGTAGTCCCAGACATCGAAGGGACATGACCCATGTCCGTTGCTATACATGTGATGATAAGGGACACTATGCCATAGATTGTCCTAAGAATAAGAAAGAGGGTTCTCACAAGAAGAAGAACTTCAAAAGAAGACATCATGCTCATGCTGCAGAGGATGATGAACCTCCCAGGAAGAGGGCTAGAGAAGATAGTGAAGATTCTTCAAGTGATGAAGAATATGTTTTGATTTCTTCTCTCATCGGAACCATTACTCATGGAAGTAATGATTGTCTCATAGATAGTGGGGCTTCCAAACATATGACAAGATTCAAAGAATACTTTGTGAATCTATCTGAACATGATTCACCCCACAAGGTGAAGCTTGGAGATGACTACCAATATCCCATAAAAGGGAGTGGTGAAGCCTCCTGTACACTAGACTCTGGAAAGTCTATGAAGATGAAAGATGTACTCTATGTTCCAGGTCTCAAGAAGAATCTACTCTCAATATTTGCATTGGATGCAAAAGGCATGAGGGTTGCATTTATAGATGGCCAAGTCCTAATGTGGCCTAAGGGTAAGACTATAGATGATGCAGTTGTGATTGGAGAGCAAGAGGGAGGATTATACAAATTGAAGGGCTATCCAGAACAAGCCATGGTCCATGATTCTATAGAGCCAAGTGAAATTTGGCACAGAAGACTTGCACACATGCATTACAGAGAATTACCAATTGCAAGCAAAGCAGTAGAAGGTATTCTTGAAATCCAGACAAAGCATGAAGGCATTTGCAAAGGTTGTGCAAAGGGAAAGAATACAAAGAAGACATTTCCAAGCAGTGAAAGCAAGGAAAAAGGAATCTTGGAGATTATCCACTCTGATGTATGCGGTCCCATGTCATCCAGTTCTCTGAGTGGGTATGTATACTATGTCTCTTTTATTGATGACTTCTCTAGGAATACTTGGATATACTTCTTAAAGAACAAAGATGAAGTGTTTAACAATTTAAAGGAATTCAAAGCCTTGATAGAAAACCAAACTAACTTGAAGATCAAGCTCTTCAGATCTGACAATGGCGGAGAATTTACTTCAGGAGACTTCAAGAGACTTCAAGAAGTTATGCAGTGATTCAGGGATTAAGGGGGAGTTGACTACTCCTTACAATCCACAGCAGAATGGGGTTGCCGAAAGGAAGAACAAAACAATCATGGAAGCAGCAAGGGCAATGCTTCATGACCAAGACTTACCTATGCACCTATGGGCTGAAGCAGCAAGGATAGCTTTATATGTGCAGAACAAAACACCCCATAAAATACTTGACAACAAAACACTAGAAAAAGTGTTTACTGGTAAGAAACTAGAAGTGAGCCATCTCAGAATATTTGGTTGTCTAGTCTACACTCACATCCCAAAAGAGAAAAGGATAAAATTGGATCCTTCAGGAAAGAAGGGTATATTCATGGGTTATAGTGAAATCTCGAAAGCTTATAGAATCTACTTCCCTGGATTCAAGAAGATTGACATCAGCAGAGATGTAACATTTGATGAAAGTTCAGTTTATCACAAATCGAGAAAGACACCCGTTGAAGACAATGAAGAACCCAGAATATCCAGAACTCAAGACACCACAATGAATGAAGAAGTTCCTGAAGAAGATCGAGAAGTGGAAGATCCACAAGAACCTGTGGATCCACCTCGTGAGAAGAATCCTCACAAGAGGAAACTAACATGGGCTAGAGAGCTCATTCAAGATGCAGAGAAATTTGGCATTCCAGAAGAAGAACATAGAGAAAGGAAAAGGACAAGGTCACATACTAGTTATGTTGATTTACTCTGTGACATCATGGATAAAGAACCTTCCAGTTATGAAGAAGCTGTAGAAAAGAAAGAATGGAAGGATGCTATGATCGAAGAATACCAATCTATTATGAAAAATGATGTTTGGGATGTGGTCCCAAGACCAGATGGGAAGTCTGTGGTAACTTCCAAGTGGATCTATAAGGTCAAGCATGCTGCAGATGGTAGCATCGAGAAATACAAAGCTAGGTTTGTAGCTCGTGGCTTCTCCCAGAAAGAAGGAATTGATTATGAAGAGACTTTTTCTCCTGTGGCTAGATACACTTCCATTAGATCAGTACTTGCTCTGGCTGCAGTAATGAAATGGAAGGTACACCAGATGGATGTCAAGAAATCCTTCCTAAATTGTGTAGTTGAAGAGGAAGTGTACATGGAGTAGCCACTCGGGTTTGAGACACATGATAGAGGAACACATGTGTGCAAACTGAAGAAATCCCTATATGGTTTGAAATAGGCACCCAGGACCTGGTATGGCAGGATAGATGGATTCCTATCCAGTTTGGGCTTTACCAAGAGTAAAGTGGATTCCAACCTTTACTACCAGGTTGAGGAGGGACATCCAGTGATTCTACTATTGTATGTGGATGACCTGTTTCTGACAGGTGAGGATAGATTGATTGCCGATACGAAGAGGAAGCTGGCTGCCGAGTTCGAGATGAAGGACTTGGGTATGATGTACTACTTTCTTGGTATGGAGGTGTGGCAAAGTGCAGATGCGATCTTCCTTGGACAAGGGAAGTATGCAGTAAAGATCCTAAAGAGTTTTGGGATGATGGACTATAAGGCCATGGCCACACCTATGGCATCAAACTTGAAGCTTTTGTGTGATGCTTCTTCTAAGCCGGTTGATGCTACGATGTATTGTCAGATGATTGGGTCCTTGATGTACCTGACGAATATGAGGCCAGACATTTGCTTTGCGATGAACAACTTGAGCCAGTATTTGACAGATCTGAGACATGTTCACTTGATAGCTGCAAAGCATGTTCTGAGGTACTTGAAGGGTACAGTGGATTATGGGCTCAAGTATGAGGTGAATCAAAAGTTTAACCTGGAGGGTTATGTTGATTCGGATTGGGAAGGCAGTGCCATTGATCGGAAGAGCACTTCGGGGTGTTGCTTCAGTATGGGATCAGGTGTGATCTCTTGGTTTAGCAGGAAGTAGTCCTGTGTGGCACTGAGTACAGGTGAAGTAGAGTATGTCGTAGCTTGTTCAGCTAGTTGTGAGGCAATATGGCTTAGGAAGCTACTGTCTGATTTGTTTGATCTCCAGTTGAGTGCTACTTGTATATATTGCGACAACCAGAGTTGTGTGAGGTTGTCAGAGAACCCAATGTTCCATGATAGGTCGAAGCACATTGAGATAAAGTTCCACTATATCAGGGATATGGTGCGGAGAGGAGCTGTGAATCTCCTGTATGTTGCGACAGACAAGCAGATAGCTGATGTGTTGACCAAGCCACTTGCCAGAGTGAAGTTTGAATACTTCAGAGGGAGACTTGGTGTACTTCAAATTGAGATGCCTTCCAAAGGGAAGTGATGAAGTCTGGAGACATAGATGCACATTGAGCCATTCTTGCATGGTGGAAGGTTAGTCCTCCCATGGCAGGATGTAAGGGTTGAGCCATTCTTGCATGGTGGTAGTTTAGTCCTCCCATGGAAAGATGTAAGGGATAAGCCATTCTCACATAGTGGTAGGTTGGTCCTCCTATGGTGAGATGTAAGGGCTGTGCCATTCTCACATGGTGGTAGGTTGGTCCTCCCATGGTGAGATATAAGTGTTGGAGCCATTCTGACATGATGGTAGGTTGGTCCTCTCATGGTCATGATATAAGTGCTGAAGCCTTTCTGACATGATAGTAGGTTGGTCCTCTCATGGTCGTTGATGTAAGTGCTGGGCCTTTCTGACATGGTGGTAGGTTGGTCCTCCCATGGTCGTTGATGTAAGTGTTGTGCCATTTCGACATGGTGGTAGGTTGGTCCTCCCATGGTCATTGATGTAAGTGCTGTGAGCCTTTCCTAGATGGTAGTAGGTTGGTCCTCCCATGCTGGTGAGTGTAAGTGCTGTGTGTGTGCATCTGGGTTGTGCTTCGTGGAATTTGTGGTGATCTGAAGACATTGATGTCACAGTTTGGTACACAGGTTTTGTAGAGGCATAATATCAGTCCTGAGATGCTCTTGCAGGTTTTTTCGAGGCAGTGTAATCAGTCCTGAGATATCTTGCAGGTTTTGCAAAGGCAGTGTAATTAGTCCTGAGGTGTACCTACTTGATGGCTTTCTCGCAGATGATGATGATGATCAGGTTGATCATGTGATGATATACATTAGTTGGATGTATGGTGAAGTATCGGTTTGATACTCTGTGGTCGTGGACAGGTTGTGCAGTGGCATGTAAAAGATACTGAGAGATTCGAGAGGTTGAGCTGTGTGCTCGTAAAAGGCCTGGGATGCTCTTGTGAGTTTTTGCAGATGCACGTGATGAGTCCTGAGGATTCCATAGTATGAACAGTGATGATGAAGACCTACAGGTGGTGGGCCTACATCTAGTATGAAAAAGGACTGGCTCTGTAGAACTTCCTATGACGAGTAGATTCAGAGATTGGACAAGATAGCAGCAGCTGTGACGATGATGATGATTCGATGATGATGCATCGATGACGATGATCCAGAGAAGAAGACTTGTGCCCGATGATCTATGTCGAGAAATACCTTCCTAGTTAAGAGGGAGTGTTGATGTGTATGTAACTTCAGAATGTATTATATATATATATATATATATATATTGTACCCTTTTAAGAGATGTGTTATTCCTCTATAAGGAAGTGTCGTCATTTGTATTGACAAGTGTCGCAAGTGGATTAACTTACCGATGGGTTATTAGACTACCTAATGTGGGTGTCAGCCTGATATGTATGTAACTGGGGTTATTAGGATGAGTTAGACAAGTCGGCCCCATAAGTAATTAGGCAGGTCAGGACAAGTATAAATAGAGAGTCGAGATTCTCTATTTTGATCATCTCAGAACTCACTCTTCTCTCACTCAGAAAGTGGCTCACATTGGATGAGGAGGATCAACTGCATAGTAGGAGACTATATATTGTACTTTGGTTGAACCATTGCTCTATCTATCTCTGAGGAAGTTGTGGGGTTTTTCACCTTAGGGTTTTCCCCACGGAAAAATATATGTGTCCATTGTCTCATGCTTTTGATTCTTGTGATGCTTGACATGCTTGATATGATTGTTATGCATTGATATACTGTACATGTTATTCCCTCAGTGAAGATCCTATAGCATATTGAATTAATGCTTAAAATCTAACACCAACAGTTATGCAACATGTGAAAATATAGGATTTTTGCGTTCTGGGCTATGGACAGGCCACAAAAATTAGGGAAGAACAAGGTCTATGGAGTTGACACTTGGAGCATTAGGTTGTCTCTTGACTGGAAAAGGTTGTATTTGTCTCCTAGGTGACCAGATGAGACCAAGGAGGGGACCAACAAAGTGCAACACATACTAGGAGGAAGTGTCGTCAGGTCATATGTCATGAAGATGCGACACTAAGGATTGAAGTGTAACTTTGAGGTATAACATATGCCCCCTAAAGTTTGAGGTCAGAAGAAACCGATGGCCGAAAGACTTTACCAATAAATCGTGCGAAGATAACATCAAGGGAGTCGACACGAAGCTGCAAGAACACAGAATGTCAAATACCACCGAGGTGGGAATACCCATGCTCGGAAAAACTGACTCAAAACATGGCTTCCAACCAATGCATTGTAGATCCATGGGAGAACTGAGATGATATAGACTGTGGATGAATCATGGCTAATATGAACAATCGTAGATCCATGAGATGAAAATGACACAGCCACGATCAATACAAAGTGGATCTGTGTGACAATACATCATTGAGGTCACCAACATTATGTCTCTATAGAGACCTACTCAATAATCACCATCACAGTTCGGATGTAAGGGTGATATCAAGAACATCTAGGGTTTTCTACCCAATCCCGAAGTGACACGATCCTAAGCATGTGACTACAAGGTGTTGAAGTCGAACATGATAAGAACCACTTGATTATCGGTCAATGATGTGAATCGTTAACAAGTGCAAGGGATATCACTAATGATGACGATGATTCCCAAGGTATCTTTAGTACAATCATCGAATGTGAATAGATGTCCTGATGTCGAACATTCATGGAATTATTCGATTAGAGGTCAATGATAAGAACCTACTGTCAAATATGAGGAAACCTGCCATTGAGGCATGCAGGTACCAAGGTACTAAGGTTGGTTCCTAAGCCTAATTTCTGGATGATGAGTTGAAGTCGACATGAATAGACTCATCGAAGGAGAGCCATAGTGAATCCCACATCAACGACACGAAACCGATATAGGAAAGAGGTGTGGAACAATGGACTAAAAGAACACATACTGACACAATACTGGTGGATTAACAAACTGGAAATAGAGTGGATTCAAGGTAACAATAACCCCTTGAACATATAACAGCATGCAACAAGGCTTGGAAGATGGGATTAATTAGCAAAAATAATCACGGGGCTGGTAGACTCATAGTGAAGAAGATGACTCAGGATTGTAGTTACAACTCATCGGAGCGACTGACTACCCAAAGGAGACAATATATAGATGTATGCCATGTTCAAAGGTGACGAATCACAAGCTTCCAAAAAGTAAACTTGACTTATTTCCCAATTTCCCCCCATCATAATTGATGAGTACCTCTTTGTGGTTTAACGATCTTGAAGAGGATAACATATGCTCAGTATAGCTCATCTTATGGATGATTCCAATCTCACATGTTTTACGAACCTGAGAAAGGAGGGGTTCGTCCCCTTGTGGGCCCTTCTATGTTAAGGTTTAACGAGTCCAAAGAAGGAAAACTTGGTAGTTTTTCATGTTTAGAGAGTTTGAAATAACTTAAAGAAGACACCAGGATTGACTTTTTCGTAATAGGTTAGTCCCTAGACCCGAAAAAGTATAAAATAATGTTTGGAAGAACTCTCCTAGTCAAAGGTTGACTAAAGTATACCTTTCTTGTAAATAGTCTAGACAACTCTAAAAAGGGGTAACCTACCACCGAATAGACGTCTTTTCAAATACTTTTACAAGTGTGAAAGAGATAAGAAACTTGGCAATCTTTTCATAACGAGGGAGTCCGAAAAGAGCTTAAAGAGAACTGCTGAGTTCTGTTTTCGTGAGTTAATCGTCTTAGTCCGATAAAGGAATAAAATAATACCAAGATGATACTTTCCTCATCGTTTTACGAGCACAAGTAAAGCTGACTAAGCTCGACACCATTTTTCTTAGGTTTGACAAGCACGACACAGGTGTTGAAAGCACTTGGAATGTTTTTCATGTTTAGGTCCGGAGCACAAAAAAGATAAAGTGAGCTCGAAATGAAGGTCAAAATCAAATACCAATGTGAACAATGCATGTAAACCTGTCGGACATGGTCAAAAAATCCTAAGAGAAACAAATTGTTCGACTTGGATTTCATTACCTTGCGAAGGATACGATTTGTCGAGGTCTCCAGATCCTAGTTAGGAAGTCTACTTGCTCAGCATTCTGTCCATTTTTGTTATAAGCTCGCTTGCTGTGACACAGGTCCCAATCAAGTTTTTTGAGTTTGTTCTATTTGGCCTGTTAGCCTTTTATTTTTCTAGCTCCCCTTTTGCACACTCGATTGCTCTAGGGTTTTTGAGTTCTTTTTCACGAGACTTTCCCCATAAAAGTTTCATCTAGGTCTATGGCAGATCAACGGAAATCACGGAGACAACAAGGGAAAAGTCCCAAGATAGTACCTATGGTTAGACGATCTTCATCATCACACATACCCACTCCACCATGGAGACCTGCTAGTCGGGGAACCGTTCCACCATAAACTAGTACGACACCACTAGCGGCTATGGTACCATTAAAACATACCATAGTTCCCGCGAATAGTACTCTTCAAGAGACTAGTACTGTTCCATAACTTAGTACGGTAACTGAAACTAGTGTACCACCTCAGTCCACTGCCTTACCAGAAATTATCACCGCAGTGGAGACCACTTTAGCCTCTGATGTTAGTGTCTCACCTTCAACCATTGTTCTACAGGAAGCTATCATTCCTCCGGATACTAGCACCTCAATGACGCTATTTGATGTCCCTGAAGGATACATCGAGACCATTGAAGAATATGAACCCATACCTCCTAGACAATTCCACTTAGCTACAGACTTTAACCAACCTCCTCCGCCATGGAGTCTCCATTTTCTATGGTATAAATTTCTTCCTACAGATAAGAAGAGGTTCTCTTAGATCAAGTCGGAGTTACACACACCTAATCTAAGATAGTATATAACAAATGCACTCTTGACAATCCTAAATCAAACTCATACACCAAGATTAAATATACTTGAAAATGGAAAATGAATTCCACTCACCTTAAATCAGACGTTTGTCGTGCAGATGGATTTAGTATTGAAGCTCCCAAGTTGGACCTATCAAGATCAAACAAAGACAAACAAACCATCTTCCAAATACCTTGAAATACAAGTTAGATCTAAATCCTATCGAATAAACTTCATGGCAATGAATGAAACATAATACACACAAAGTGGGAAACAAGACAAGTTATTATTGATAAGAAACTTGAAGACACTTACAAAGAGTTCTTTGATGTCCAAGCAATCTCTAGCTCCAAAGCATCCTCCCTCTTGCTATCTCTGCAAAACTTCTAAGTTCATAGGTTTGATACCCCAAATTGTCCTCTCTTTGGCTCATGGATGACCTCTCCTTTATAGCACTTGGGAAGCTAACCATAGGGAGAGGAAGGTGGATCTAGGGAGAGTTTAGTGGATAAACTAGGCTAAACAAAGAGAAGAGGTTGAGATCGAATCAAGTGAATTGATACTAAGGAAACATATCGGGAGTTGAAGATCCAATATCCATGCACAAAGGCTATTATGGGAATTTTCATGCCCTGGAAGCTGAGCATAGTGCGGAAATATTGACATTTTCATGCCCCAGTAGTTATGCAGCACGTGAAAATATAGGATTTTCGCATTCTGGGATATGGACAGGCCACGAAAATTAGGGAAAAACAAGGTCAATGGAGCTGACACTTGGCCCATTAGGTTGTCTCTCGACTAGAAAAGGTTGGATTTGTCTTCTAGGTGACCAAATGAGACCAAGGAGGGGACCAACGAAGTACAACACATACTAGGAGGAAGTGTCATTAGGTCATATATCATGAAGATGCGACACTAAGGCTTGAAGTATAACTTTGAGGTATAACAAAATCCCACTCAAAATTTAATTCAAACCAAAAAAATGTTGGATGGTACACAGTTATGGTGGGCATAGAACCAAACACTATGATAATAGGGGATTTTAGCAGGCAGTGTGCTTGAGAGTTGAAATAAGCCTGCAGAATTTGGATGTGATAGGGTGCAACTATGTAAATGGAAAGAAATAATGCTTAGTAGAGCATACATCATAAACAAAATTTATTACAAGTTATACAACAAATTACAAAATGCATAGAGAAATGAACAGTATGGAGAATGAGGTACTCTATTTTGGATACTTGTGCAAGGGAAATTCAACCAATAAGAAAATGATGCAACTTTCCTAAGGGTGAGTACAATAATATGCCTACACTACATCCTTCACTTGAATAAACATCATCAAAGTGCATTTGGAAAACCTAATCATTGAAATCAGATGTGGGTTCCACATTGTTGATGTCCTCTTCTTTTAAAGATGAAGTACAAAATTAGTCTCAACATTATTAATTTTAGGTTGTGGGGAACATTCAATGTAAAAGATGATTATCTATTTATTTTTAATAATAATGTTTTTTCAAATTTTAGGGATGATTAGATGGGTACCATCAAGGCTAAAATAGCCATCAATTAAAATTTATCAAGCATGCCATAAAATGGTAGAATAGTTGCTCACATCCATGTCCATTACCTTAAGATTACAAGACATTTGAAATTCAGATAAGCATGCATGGCTATGTTACATGATTCACAACTAAAAGAGCTCAAATGATGAGAGTATATTTATGGATACCCAACTTGTATACAACAAAGAGTGGTTTTATGGATACCCATACAAAATATAGCTCACCCAAATATTGTTGAGAGTGGATGTATGGAGAACTAGATTGAATATAAGTTGGCCTTGACCAAGATATAAACATGCATGAGTTTTTAGATATCCAAGGCAAAATAGGGCTATCCCTATTCAAAACATCCCTCTTAATATGAATATGATTCCTATGAGAGAATGTATTACATCACACCCCCCACCCCTTTAATGTTGAATGTGGTCCTATGAATAGATATAGCATCCCCTAGATGCCATATATCCCATAGTAACATGCTTTCACAAGATAGAAAAGATGGCCTTTAACAAAAGCATAGAAAAAGATTCACTGAAACAATTTGGTCATCAAAAGGTACAAAGAGTGTCCCTAGTTGTCCCTAATTTTGAAAAATCCAGATGTAGTACATCTAAGAAAATCCGACATCATGATTGAAGGAAGATATCCCATGTAATATGTTAAGACTCAATCGCTGGAGAATCATATATCAAAAATAGTGGGATAGAGAATGTGGACCTATGAATAAAAACTCCATCGAAGATATCATTTGTATAGGATGGATCATATAGACAATACACCAAAATATGAGCCTATGTACTTGATCTAAGAAACTTGAAATGCAATATTGATGAAATCATATCTTGAATATTGGGTGGGATGGGTTTCTCCATATGCATCCATAAACATTTTCTCTAAATAAATGTGGTGTCATCTAAAAGATCAATGTCACAAACTACTACTCTTACAATTAAATTATCTAAAGGAAAGCCATGCAAGACTTGGAGGCATGCTCCTTCTTATGACAAAAAACACATGTAGGTTTCTTCTTTATTTAATCAACCTAAATAGTATAAGTAGTAATGTAATTGGGAAAACATCCACTTCAAGTCAATTATGTTAAAGGATGGCACAAATAAGTATGCAAAAATAACCTTGAAACACTAGTTCTATATCCCTCGGGGTAATGCCACAGACCAAAAATATCCAAATTAGGTACTGAAAAATTAGATATGGGGACCTTAGTTCTCTCACCCTTAAGGTTATGCCAATAGAAAAAAAATATTATGAATATGCTGCTGAAAAAATAAAAAATAGATATGAAAATCCTTGTTCTAGAGCCTTTAAGGCAATGCCACTAGACAAAAAACTTTGGATTTGTTGTAAAATGAAAAAAAATATGCAAGGTATACAAAGTTCTAGGTTGATATGATCTTAGGGAACCATTTTGAGAGTGACATCTATTAAACAAAAAACTTGAATCAACGATAATAAAAATTAGCAATAAATCAACAATAGAAAAACCTTGAAATAATGGATAGTCCAAAAAGACTAGTGTAGTAGCCCATGGGTGATGTAACTAGTCAAGAAACTTCCAAATATATCCAAGCAAAATACATGATATAATACAATAAGAAATATCTAATGTTGGACACTTATGTGGTCTCATTGAGCTCCTCTTTGTTTCAAGAATAATTTAATATTATCTATTGAACAGGGCCAACCATGTGACAGGTGGAAGCTCTTATGGCCCCTTCCCCCCCTCTCATCACTCTCAATTCCCCATATTCAATGCATGTACTATAACAAAAATTATGTGCAAACATGCGGATTTCATCATTAAAGAAACATTTACCATTCATTCAAAAAAAGGTAACATTCATTAAACCATTCATTCAGTCAATACGAAAAAAATTATGCATTGCACTATATTATAAAAAATAGGTACACGTAGTGTTTCTTCAGTCATTTATTTTTAGGTCTTTTTCTCTTGACAAAATTAGCAAGAAACTCATCTTCTGGAACTTGTTGTTCAATTTTTGGGGATTCATAAACTTGTCGTACTGTTTTCCTAGTAGAGTACTCGCGACGTGGATGTTGCTGCAAGGGGTCCAGATTTGCTGCAATAATATGAAAATGTTACATTGATATCTTATGATATTATAATGACAAGTATTTAATTTTAAAAAACATTACAAAGGCATTTTTTCACATGTTGTGGCCACATCATGTACTTCCTATTCCTATCTAGGCTCATCCTATACAATGTGACCCTCTACATGCTCTGCAGTTGAAACATGGAAAAATAGATTTAATATTCACCATCTGCAATGCAATATTTAAAATTGTAGCATATGAATAAATTAATTACCAGGATTTGAAGAATTATCTTCGATTGGTTTTTCTCCATCCTCGACATTAAGTGGCTTGTTTCTTTCCCGCTCAAAACAGAGTCAATAGTTTATGGAAAATATTTATAAAAAATAGATTGCACAAGTAATAAATATTCATTAAACTAAATTGATTTTATATACTTGTGTGCAAGGTGGATCTCCAGAAGACTGTGTTTTCCTAGACAAGCTTTTTTGGTGTTCAACAACAACTCCAAAGCCATGCTGGAAGCCAAGCTTCAAGTCTTCCTCAATGGGCACTTCCTTGAATGAGTCAGCCTGCATATTTGCATAACATCATGAATTTACCTTTTGAAGTGCAATAAAATAGAAATAATTTTATTTGGATGCAATATTGGTTTTTCAATACTTACAATTTGTGCCGCCAATTTCGAATAACCACCAGGCCCAAACTTGTGCTGACCAATTTTTTCTTGTCTTTCCTTTGTGGCCTTTGATGCGTCTGACAACCTATGAAAGTGTTGAACAACCTATGAAATTGTTGAAATACGTTAGATGTTTCAACTTTGATCTAAAAATTAATAATAATAAGGTTTAGAATTACATTGCGAAAAGTATTGCATACCTCCCTGTGCCCGGTGGTAGCTTTCCTTCTTTTATCAAAGCCCTCTCCTTTCCATCTTCCACTAGGGATTTCCACTCTCTTGCTGGAATAATTGGAGGGTGCTCATACCTAGGGTTCATTTCTAGATGAACCCTATATTGGTCCTGAACAATATTCATATGTTGTCCAACCTTGTTTAGGACCTTAGCTCGATTAAAGGTATCATTGCCGAACATGCCAACCAAGCGATTATTGAGCTCATCTTTTAAATTTTTACTTTGTTTATCCCACCTTGTGCGGATGGTGGGACCAAAGATATCCAATGACAAATCATTAAGATGTTTATAAAAAACACCATTTCCTGCAAAACGATCATGCTATCATTAGTTAAAAAAAATGTTTTATCGATATATTAAAATCAAATTATAAACATTAACTTGAACAATGTATAAATAACTGGGATCTTCTCTATATTTATTGGAACGAGCTCTTCATCCACCAAAAATGTGGCTTGTAGTGTAGCCGTGCTAGTGACACTGGAAGATCTAGGAAATGCTGCTTAAGCAATATCAATACTGGCAGTCTCTGCATCGACCCCTTCTTCTGCATGATCTAGCGTGTGCTGGTCACTAGCGGGTGCACTCATAGCTGGCCTATGGGGTGTCGTGGAATGTGTTTACGACTGGTCAGTAAAAAAAAATGGCACATGATATGCACGCGGGGTCATTTTATCATGTGACGACTCTCCATGAGCGTCACTAGTGCCAACATCGCCTTGACCACTAGTGTGTGGGCACAAAAAATCCTTGAAATTCAAACCATACTTTAGTTCACCATCATATACAAGTAAAAATTATAAAATACTAAATAAATTTATATTCTGATTCAAGATTCCACAACTTACTTTCAAGGCATGGGATCTCTTTACCAAAACATCAACCTTTGCTCTAATTTCATTTGTCTACAGCTGAATGAATAGCAGACAAAGGATACCCTCATTAATTTTTTTAAGGTCTTCTCTATCATCTTAATCGAGTGTAGAGAATATCCAATGTTAGAATCACGCATCAGCTCATCCACATCAAAATCTATTGATTGCTCTGACGCTAGATCATACGCCAAATTAGTGGTCTGCAACAAAAATATATAAAACATTATTGACGTGAAAGCAACAGACTAAGTAAAAAATATATTAAAAAAACATATCGATCATGATACATTCCTAAAATCACAATTAGGTATACCTGATGCCTCGATGCTGGTGTCATCTAATCCACGGCCGGGGACTTGTCCCGATCACCCCCTTGCCAAAAAAATGTAGAAAAATTTATCATAATGAATCCAATATACACACGAAAAAACACAACAAAAATTTTCTTTTGTTCATATTAAATTTGTACAATTGCATCGATGTATACCTGCTGCCTCAAGGCTGATATGGTCTCATCTACTGCTGGGGAGGTGCCTCGAACAACACCCTGCAACAAAAACATAGAAAACATTATCTAAACGAAAGAAAAATACTCATGGAAAAACATAATAAGAAAACATATTGATGTATTTGAAATGTATAATTACAATCAGGTATACCTGTTGCCCCGAGGTTGTTGTCGTTTGATCAAAATCCAGGTGGTTTCCCCGATCAACAATCTGCAACAAATATATAGATAACATTATCTAAACGAAACAAATATACCCATTAAAAAACACAACAAAAAACTATTTTTTCATATTATATTTGTACAATTGCAAAGATGTATACCTGCTGCCTCAAGGATGTTGTACTCCTTTGACCAGCTACTGGGGAGATGCCTCAATCACTACTCTGCGAAGTAAATATAGAAAATTTTGACGAAATTATAAAAATAGACTAACAAAAAATCCATAAGATGTTAAATTAATTAATAAAAGGTTGGGTAAATTGTTAGATGTACCACTCCCATAGTAACCGTGTTTGTATCTATTCGATTCAAATTGTAATTAATAAGCAACTATTCCCCTGCAGCTATTGATTTAATGGCACATACAAAAACACGGTTTCCTTCACGCCCCTCAAATATGCAGTTGGGTTGCTTAATTGTAGACCTTGGTTGTGTATTGTCTATAAACCCTGCAATATTCCCTGTAGCCTTTGGCCTTCCGTCAATGTACAACATTGCTCCTTTTTTTTATCATTGTCTTTCAACTGTAAATAATTTGCTGACAATCCATATATGCGCATACTTCATGTATATTGGACCAGTCGCATACAATATTTGTAGTTGTGACAAGGTCCAACATACTCGATCACTTCAATACATCTGCCGTAACCAACCTTTATGCCATCCATGAAAAACAACCCCAAACCATGTAATGAAGATGGTGCAATTTGATATATCCTCTCGTTCACACAAAAATATGTGTTTAGTTGAGGAAGATCCTTTGGTACCCATTGTTTCACTAGATGTTTGTACCTCAAGGGAAACTCAATGTCGCCTATTGTCTCATCATCATAGGAACATGAGCCCCCTTCAACGAGAAAAAATTCCACGCGTTTATGGAATTTTCTTCTGATATTTTGACATCTATTTGATATAAATATTGTAGACCTACTGGATGTCTCACTTTCCTCTAGTCTTCCTAAACTCCCCTCGCTCGAGGAAGATAGATTTGAAAAATACCTGTTTGGTTCTACCTGCACCATGGGAAAAAAGTTCAAATGGGACATTGTTGGGTATGCATAGTTCATATCAGAAAATTACAAGGCATTAAGGCATGCATTTTCCACTATCATCATACATAGTTACCATGCCTCCCCCAAGCTTGAAAATACATGTGTGGATTAGTAATTTATTTTTCCTTTAATTGTCTTGCATGTTCAAAATTGACAGAAATGGCCAAAATTAATTTTTGAATGCCTTGAGTTCGTATTACAAGGAATCATCAAAATTTCGAGCCTATGGGTTGATAAACTATGTGAGACATACTTTGAAATATAGTGGAATATGCTTTGAGATTTGGATATAAAAAGTGGACATAAAGTATCAGAATATGCTTTGAGATTTGGATATAAAAAAGTGGAAAGGTGATCCCAATTCTAAAAGAGGAACAAGACGAAGGCACACTGCAATATCAAAGCACCATGAGGAAATTCCAAGATAGATTGTTATAATTATTCCAAAATAAGTGGGAGGAGTTAACTGCACTCAAAAGAGCAAAACCTCACTCTCCATAAGGCCTAAAATTTCTCTATACAAATCGCAATTGTATGTGGACACTATAAAAAGATTGGCCTAAGATTTAGATTCCCACTTTTTCTACACCCCACTCCATCATGGAAATATACTAATCATATAATTTACTTAGAGAGAGAGAATAAGAAGAGATGGAATACAATGGAAAATGAATTAGGATATCATGACAGAGGCACCATTATACACTTTGTGCCATATTAAGAACATAGGGAGATATGCAAGGAGCAACAACTTGAAGATGAAGAATTATTAAAGCACGACACTACCTTTGGGTTATTTTAATTCTATATTGCATATATGTATGCAACGTTCCAATTGGGGGGGGTATGATGAGCCCTTAGTTACCATATATTTCCCATCTTTTTTCTGTATATTATTGTTATATTATCCTCAGAGAGATAATAATTTCATAAGCACTCAAATTTTAATGGTCCATCTAGATGTTGTTGACATATGTTTTTTAAAATGAATGTGCATGGCTTATTTTCAAAACAGTATAATAAATGCATGGTGTCTTAAGTATTTTGAGTTGATTATGTTGATTTATCCAAAATGGAGTTAAATCATCCCACCCTCTAACACTCAAGTGAGACCGAAAATTTTGATTATTACCTTATTAATGTGTTTGAACTTTTATTTTTTCTCGAAATTGTCATATGAACCACATTGACATTCCCAATATGATGAGATAACCATAACCTTTAGAATCTTGTGGAAATATGAAATAGATATAAAGAGTCCTAATATGGTTAGGGAGCATTGGATATGGAAGTGATTCCATATTGTTATTATCTCCATTTGTTGTATTAGTTTCATGCATATGCACATATTTTCATTTGTATGTGCATGTGCATACACATATGCAACTATTACCATGAAACATGGAATTCCAAACACTCTAGGAATTTCCTTCTCTTTAATACATGCCAACCACCCAATTCATTCCATGTTTCCTTATAAAAAGTAATCACACAACTATTTCCAAGTTAAAATATCATTTCAACTCTTCCAACAATAGCGCCGACCTTTACAACTTGTATTCAAGAGGAGGGACAAACTCTAGTGTAGCATGCACTTGATGCTATGATATTTGAAAAGTACTTGATGTATACGTCTTTGTTTTCTAATTGAGATATTATCACTTTTGTTTACCAACATTATAGATAAGTATATTTATTGGGATTTCAAATATTTTATCTACATTTTCTTAATTTTTGGTAGAGTTAGGGTTTTATGCAGAAGAAATAAAAAAAAATACTTTAATACAAAATTGCATCTAATAAACAAGTACTGAAACTAAATAGTACAACAATAACAAAACATAATTTTCATCTCTTTCAACTTTTCCACTTTAACACTACCAATTGGCTCACTATGTTACAGTAATCTTCAGTAACATGTAATTACTAACAATAGTTAATCAAAATTAACATGATTAAAGAAGATAGGTTTAGGGTACTTACCAGTAATGTGGAACCTTCTTGTTTTATACTCAGAAATATTACTTTCAGTCAAAACTATACCTCTTATAGGTTAGCCAACACTAGGAACTCACTGACCCTACTAAAGGGTAAGTACAAACCATAGAGAGAGAGAGAGAAAGGTTGTATGCAACAGTAGTTAGAAAAAGACAGTTACATTCATAACATAAGTTAAATAAAGCTCAAAGAATGATTACAACAAAAGTCTTAGTGCAAGTAAAATATTAACAAAAAAAACAAGATTTGATCACCAACAATTTTGTCTAACATGACAAGTCTTAATAGGAGAGATATGGGAAAAGATAAGATTCAACATTAACAAAAACAAAGAGAACTCATTCCAAGATAAGTATAAAAACTTCTCAAATAATCAGTCAACAAACAGATTAAAATTCAAAGGAGCATGCAGTAGGCTAGGATAAAACTTAAGGCTTCACGACCCTCCTCAATCATGCTCACGACCTTCATCAAAGAGGAATATCTAGGGTTACTATATACCCAAAAAAAATATTGAGTTCACACAAGAATGCCCCAGGTGAATGAACTTCAAGTCAGGGCTTTAAATAACAGATCAGATTTTCGAGAATAAAAAACAAACCCTTAAATAGCAGATCGGGTTTATCCACAGGTAAAACAACAGATCGGTCTTAAGTTAGCCTTCAAGCAGGAAGATCGGACTTCCATAAGATTTAGGGTAACAATCTCATAAATTCCACGGATACCTTCAGTCAGATCAATCAACAAAAGAATAGGGTTCCATTAAAGTCCAAAAAATAGGGTTCCATTAAAATAGGAAGGAACTACTTAATACAAAAAATAAAAAAATAAAAATAAAATAAAAAATAAAAACTAAAAATAAAATATAAAAAATAAAAAATAAAAATTAAAAGTAAAATAATAAAGTAACAAATAAAATAAAAACAAGTCATAAATAATAACATAAATCATAAGTGGGATACTAGGGTCATTTAGGGGACAAACACCGATAGTAACCAAAGGACCAAAAAAATTAAAGGGTGGTACAAACAACTCAAGATGGGAAAAATGACCCTACTAACCACACGCCAAGGATAAGGTACCACAAGACCAATAAAAAACAAGGTGTAAGGACCAAAAGTAAATCAACCAAGGTGGGGAAGGTACAACCAGTCATCTCTCTCTCAAATGTACAAATGTTCCATATAACATGAAAGTTCATCATCACTATATGAAGAAGGGTCCACACGGATCATGTGGTCATGATGAGGTATATCGACCATGGGAATGCATTTGATGCTAAACAAATAAATCTCATACATTAATTTATATAATAGACATTTAATCCCCTTTGCTAGTAAATGCACAAAAATGGAAAATAATTTAGATAGTTTGGTAAAGGAATGCCCATAATTGTTGGCACACAATTTGGAAAAGAATTAAGATTTGAGTCTGTCAAGCACACCCGATATCTAGAGTATGAGAAATATAACCTACATTCTCTACTTTGAGTGAGTTGTTATAAGATCCTTCTTACTAGTGAAATGAAATGGATGAGAATTGAAGATAAGGAGATCAATCCCTATAGTGTATTCCCATAAGAGATAAATATTTTAGGATTTACCCTCATGATAGTATGAATAAATGGGATAGTAGTACGAAAAAATGGGCTTTCTTATGAAGGATTCAATTTGTGAAATACAAGGAATGGTATTACAAGTGATGTAGTTGTTTCAATGATAACATCTAAACTAGCATATTGCATGCCAATTTTATATAAAATCATGACAATGTGGGGCTAAGATATATATAACCATGATAACTAGCAATGGTTATTGAAGAATTGTTGAATTATAATGGAATCAACAAGCTTAGCAAGGAAAAACCAACAAAATATAACCTACATCGAGGCCTGGAAATGTTTTATTGGCCTTAAAATTTAGATGAAGTATGGTTAGTCAACAACTACAGAGCATATGGGCCAACCAATACATAGCTATGAGTACATGAATAACTTAAGCATCCTTGTGACTTTACAATCACTTATTTTAATTTTATATTGTCTTTTAAGCTTATGTGGATCCCCTAATCCTCACGAGGGTTTAAACTAGGTTTTCATTCCTAAATTGAGTTAACCTTGCAATGGTTGGAAACTGACCCATCACTTGTAACCATGCATCGAAAGGTCAAATAAGGTCAAATATATGCAATAGCTCCTTGTAACTACCTCTTATTTGACCTTGCCAACCCCATTTGACACAATGTCACCCCTCAATCCACATTCAACTCTACATACGTGAAGCTTAGGAAGTTGTTTCCACATTCAATCCCCTTTGCTAGTAAATGCAAAAAAATGCAAAATAATTTAGACAGTTTGGTAAAGGAATGCCCATAATTGTTGGCACACATTTTGGAAAAGAATTAAGGTTTGAGTCTGTCAAGCTCACCCGATATCTAGAGTATGATCAATATAACATACATTCTCTACTTTGAGTGAGTTGTTATACGCTCCCTCTTACTAGTGCAATGAAATGGATGAGAATTGAAGATAAGGAGATCAATCCCTATAGTGTATTCCCATAAGAGATAAATATTTTAGGATTTACCCTCATGATAGTATGAATAAATGGGATAGTAGTACAAAAAAATGTGCTTGTTTATGAAGGATTCAATTTGTGAAATACAAGGAATGGTATTACAAGTGATGTAGCTGTTTAAATGACAACATATAAACTAGCATATTGGATGCCAATTTTATATAAAATCATGACAATGTGGGGATAATATATATATAACCATGAGAAGTATATATGGTGATTGAAGACTTGTTGAATTCTAATGGAATCAACAAGCTTAGAAAGGAAAAAACAACAAAATATAACCTACATCAAGGCCTGAAAATGTTTTATTGGCCTTAACATTTAGCTGAAGTATGGGTAGTCAACAACCGTGGAGCATATGGGCCAACCCATACATAGCTATGAGTACATGAATTACTTAGGCATCCTTGTGACTTTACAATCCCTTATTTTAATTTTATATTGTCTTTTAAGCTTATGTTGATCCCCTAATCCTCACGAGTGTTTTTCTCGTTAGATAGCTAGCATCATGACAAGCTACAAGACATTCTTAAAGGTATCATTGTTGATTTTAAATAAAATTGCAGCAAGCCTGATCTAGGATACTATCTATAAAACATATGCTTTTGTCACATCATAAACAAAACAAATGGTTACTATAATAAACCTTCTAATATCCATGAAAATATATCTACTGAATTACATAAGAGGTTTTTTATGTTAGTTTTTCAGGAATTTCAATTTGATCTAGGATCTTAACTGAGAGAATAACATGTACATCATATATACAACATATCAATCATGGACACAATAATGCAAGCACACAAGAGACACAGAGTTTCACCGGGGAAAACCAAGAAGGTGAAAAACCCCGCAACTTCCTCAGAGATAGATAGAGAAATGATACAACCCAAGTACAAGAGATAGTCCTCCTAGAAGCAACTTCTCCTCCTCCACAAGTGCGCCACTCTCCAATGAGATTATGAGTGAAAAAGTGAATGATCAAATAGAGTGCCTCCTGCACTCTATTTATACTTAACCTGACTTGCCTAATAACCTTTATTAGGTTGGCCTTAACTTAACCACATAACATAATGCTGACAGGGCCGACCCCCAATAGGGTGGTCTAATAACCCTTTTACCCACATGACTCATACAGGGACGACCCCATCAAGGTTGTCTAATAACCCATCAAGTATAAGTTACGACACTTACAATATAAATGACGACACTTTCGTATAGAGGAATAATAACATCTCTATAGGAATACAAACACTTCCGTATAGGGGAATAATAACATCTCTATAGGAATACAAACACTTCTGTATAGAGGAATAATAACATATCTATAGGAATACAATATACATAGGTGAAATACATTCTGAAGTTACAAATACATCAACACTCCCTCTTAACTAGGAAGGTATTTCTCTACACAGGTCTTCTAGTACAAGTCTTCTTCTCTGGATCATCATCAACGAATCATCATCCTCGAATCATCGACATCGTCACTATTGCTGCTATCTCAATCAATCTCCGATCTACTTGTCATAGTAAGTTCTACAGAGCTAGTCCTTTTTCATACTGGATGCAGTCCCACCACCTATAGGTCTTCATCATCATTGGCCATACTGTGGAATCCTCAGGACTGATTACGTGAATCAACAAAACCTCGAAAGAGCATCCCAGGAATTTTACAAGCACACAGTTCAACCTATCGGATCTCCCAGGATCTTTTACATGTGACTGTCACAAAACTTTAAAAGAGTGTCTTGCCAAGCAAGATCTCTAAAGAGCATCTGATGCCTTTTTCATCCTGTCCAGATCTCCAGGACTTATTATATGCTACCCTTGCACAACCTGTCCACAGCCATAGAGTATCAACCTGATACTCACCATACATCATCCTGATCATCATCACTGCATCATCTTGATGCATTTCATCTGGAGCAACATCCTGAAGCTCATCATCCATGATCATCCTGATCATACAATGCATCCACCTGATGCATACCAAGTATCTACCTTATGCATATCATCATACATATCCACCTGATCATACAATGTATCCATCTGATATATATCAATATACATGATCTACCTGATCATACAATGTATCCACCTGATACATATACAGATACATGGTCTAAGAATCCAACATGATGCATATACATATACATGATCCAATTGATCATAACAAGCATTCAACATGATTCATATACATATACATGATCCAACTGATCATAACAAGCATCTAACATGATGCATATACATATACATGATCCAACTGATCATAACAAGCAACCAACATGATGCATATACATATACATGATCCAACTGATCATAACAAGCATCCAACATGATGCATATACAGAGCAGTAACTGGAGCATCGTACTGATGCTCATCATCCAGCGCTTACATCCACAGCCATGGGAAGGATCCTCCTCTCACCATGTTTGGAATGGCTTCCAGCAAATGTGTCCATCACTTCTTCCTCGAAGTGTCGTCAATCTGAAGAACACCAAACCTCTCCCTGAAGTACTCAAACTTCACTCTGGATAGTGGTTTCGTCAGCACATCTGCAACCTGCTCATCCGTCGCAACATACAGGAGCTTTACTGCTCATGTCTGCACCATATCTTTGATATAGTGATATTGTATCTCAATGTGTTTCGACCTATCGTGGAACATTGGGTTCTTAGACAGCTTCACACAAATCTGGTTTTCACAAAAGATACCAGTATCCTCCAGTGGGAGATCAAATAACTCAGACAGTAGCTTCCGAATCCATACTGCCTCACAACTAGCCGAACAAGCTGCAACATACTCTGCTTCGGCTGTAATCAGTGCTACATAGGAATGCTTCCTGCTAAACCAAGAGATCGCACCTGATCCCATACTGAAGCAACACCCATATGTGCTCTTCCTATCTGCAGCACTGCCTACACAATCTGAATCAACATAACCCTGCAGGTTAAACTTTTGATTCACATCATGCTTGAGCCCATAATCAATTGTACCCTTCAGGTACCTCAGAATATGCTTTATAGAAACCAGGTGAACACCTCTGGGATCCGTTAGGAACTGGCTCAATGTGTTCACCGCAAAGCAAATATATGGTCTAGTGTTTGTCAGGTACATCAAGGACCCAATCATCTGACGATACATAGTGACATCAACTAGATTAGATGAAGCATCACACAGAAGCTTCAGGTTCGATGCCATAGGTGTGGCCATGGTATTGCAGTCCATCATCCCAAACCTCTTCAGTATTTCTACTGCATACTTCCCTTGTCCAAGGAAGATTCCATCTGAACTCTGCCACACCTCCATGCCTAGAAAATAGTGCATCATCCCCAAGTCCTTCATCTTGAACTTGGCAGCAAGCTTCCTCTTAGTATCAGAAATCAATCCATCCTCACATGTTACAAACAAGTCATCCACATACAGAAGTAGTATCATTGGATTTCCTTCCTCAACCTTGTAGTAAAGGTTGGAATCTGCTTTACTCTTGGTAAAGCCCAAACTGGATAGAAAGCTTCCCATCCTACCATACCAAGTCCTAGGATCTTGCTTCAAACCATACAAGGCTTTCTTCAACCTGCACACATATGACTCTCTGTCATGTGTCTCAAAACCAAGTGGCTGCTCCACATACACTTCCTCCTCAACTACATCATTCAAGAAGGTTGTCTTGACATCCATCTGGAGTATCTTCCATTTCATCACTGCAGCCAGAGCAAGTACTGATCCGATGGAAATGTACCTGGCTACAGGTGCAAAAGTATCTTCATAGTCACTCCCTCTTTCTGGGAGAAGCCTTGAGCTACAAACCTCGCTTTGTATTTCTCCATGCTACCATTTGCAGCATGCTTGATCTTATAGATCCACTTGGAAGTCACAACAAATTTCCCTTCAAGTCTTGGGACCACATCCCAAACATGATCGATTGGTACTTCTCGACCATGGCATCCTTTTACTGTATCCCATATCCTGGGAACTTCAGATTCTTCAATATCTTCAATAGATAGTTTGAACTTCATTGCTGGAACAAATGTTGTTGTCCTTCTTTTGTAGGTGATGGTATACGATCTTTCCTACAAAACAAGTTAAATTGCATGATTAGAAACATATCATATTTTTCAGAACAAATTCTTACACATAAATAAATATGTCATACAGTCATGCAATTATTTTAGCCAATGCTTCAATACAACATTTATCCATATCCCGTAACTTTCTAGATGCCTTCCAATCTCTACCAGAACATTGTTAAGAGTGTGCACAACTCCCAACATGTCAGCAAAGAGGTTTTATTCTAGATAAGTAGCAATGGAATGTTGTACAGTGCCATAGGCCACTTACCCATCACATGCATATTAGTAGTATACTATTCATTAATGCAATTATTCTAATATGCATAATACACACCCTAAGTCTAGGAACATAGGCATATACATCATTGAAAAATATTATTTAAACAAACAAGTATGCAAGAAATGACAATTCAAATACTTATCTCTGTTTGGTTTGTAGGGTGGACTTCCTCTCAATATTTGCTTCCTTGCAGGAACTACTGGAGTGTTCTCCCTCTTGATATTTGCTTCCTGTATTACCCATCCTTGAACTTATATCCATCCTCGATCACTATGCATGCTTACTAGTATCATCATTGTGTTATCCTTGAGATCTCATTCATAATCACACATTCATTAGTATAATCTTAAAAGCAAAATAATCTTAAACATGTATAGTCATGAATATTTCAAACACAGATAATAAGCATTAGTATTCAAGGTTTTAGGGAAGACTTCTCTTCTAGTTAGTCATATCATCAATCAAGGTAAGAGACATAACATTCATAAACACTTGATTACTTACATTTCTAACTTCATGAATAATCATTATCAACCATACAATAGTATAAGATCCTAACACAAGGTAGGATTCTAACTTGATATAGGAAAAACATATCTAGTTATCATATTTGCTAGTTATGTCTAGCAATGTCTTCCTGTTTTCTTGTGCTAGTAACCTGTATATCTCATAGGTTAATCATTATAGAACCAAGTTATACATACCTCATAAGTAGATCTTCTATGTGATCCATGACAATGGATGAATCTTTGTCTTCATGTCAACATGGTCATATGTTCTTGAACTAGAACATGATTTGTCTTTCTTGATGTACCTTTCATGTTAGCGGACAACATCAACCTCATACAACACCACAATGCATTAGTACAATCATAAGTGTCAAAACCCTAATCAATGAATATCTTCTATCATCCATTCATATTTTTATTAAGGTGATACGACAAGTCTAAAGTTAATCAAGATTGTACTAATCTTAATGAAGACAAACATATCATAAACATAATCATGAACAGATCTCGAAACATACCTCGATAAGTCATAGCTATCGAGATTGCTTGTAATCTTCTTATGTAAGGCCTTAGCCTCATCTCCCTTTGAAACTGGAACTTCTTCACTTATGCAGGTGACCAATCCATTCTCTTCTAGGATTAACCCAATCCACTTGATTTGCAGAAACTGGATCTGGAGCTAGATTAGGGTTTGTGAGGAAAACCCTAAAAATTAAAACTTTGAATTTCAAAATTCTGAAAGGATAGAAAGATGTGCCTTTCTGAGATGGTCAAGCTGGTATGCTCGAAATTTGAAAACTGCAAAGTTTCACCCCTCAAAATTTCCTTTTAGATTTTCGGATTCACTAGGGAGGACCCTGAATTAGGGTTTGAGTTTCCTGGAGCTTCACCCGACCAAATAGTTTGATCCAAAGCTCTATACTTTGATTTTTCCAAGGAGCTTCCAGCAATGGTCATAGATTTAAAAAATTCCCATTTTTGCAGAAGCCCTAATTTTTTCACCTTTTCGATCAAAGTCCCAAGGAAGGGTTTGATCAAGCCCGACCTTCTGCCCAACCAAAAAATTCGATATTGGTCTCTAAATTTTTATTGTGATGAGGAGAATCCAGCCATGGTCTCCGATACAAAAATTCCAACATTATCCGAAACCCTAAATTCCCGGAGCCATGAATGAAGGTGCTCAAAATCCAATTTTCTTTTGACAGAAATATGCACCTGATTGTTTCTGTTGTAACTCCAAAATTTTAGATCTACAGGGTCTGAAACTTATTCCTATGGTAGCCTGACCTTTTGTATTTCTAACCCCACAGGTCTGACCTTAAATGGATTCTCTGAGAGAGAGTTATTCCAAGTGTCGCAACGTGACCTGTTTATGGGATAAAACAATAGAGTGAACTTGTACGGAGTGCCATGTGTCACTGGTTCAATTTCTGCCTATGCAAATCGTACTTGTGAAAGTACAATCTGTTCCCTACCTGTCACTTTTTACGAAATTTCATTTGGAGCTTCCTAGCCGAAGTTGTGACCTTTTTTCCTAGGTCACCTGTTTATGACTGAGATCTGGAAGAGGCAGAAACCCTAACTTGTATTGATCATAAATCACAAAGTACAGCGAATTAGATGCTATCCTTTGGACAAAAGGTACATGGTGATCTTATCTTCGACCTCGAATATTTTTAGATCTTAAAACCTCGCCACAATGAATTTATAGCGAAAGTTCTAGGATGACTGGTTTTTGCTATATCAAGCCCTAGCTTTGCAAGTGCAACAAGTGTCATAAATGCCATACCATGCCTTCTTTCAGACTAGCTCTGATACCATGTTAGTTTTTCAGGAATTTCAATCTGATCTAGGATCTTAACTGAGAGAATAACATGTACATCATATCTACAACATATTAATCATGGACATAATAATGCAAGCACACAAGACACACAGAGTTTCACCGAGGGAAACCAAGAAGGTGAAAAACCCCGCAACTTCCTCAGAGATAGATAGAGAAATGATACAACCCAAGTACAAGAGATAGTCCTCCTAGCAGCAGCTTCTCCTCCTCCACAAGTGCGCCACTCTCCAATGAGAGTATGAGTGAGAAAGTGAATGATCAAATAGAGTGCCTCCTGCACTCTATTTATACTTGACTTGACTTGCCTAATAACCTTTACTAGGTCGGCCTTAACTTAACCACACAACATAATACTGATAGGGCCGACCCCCAATAGGGTTGTCTAATAGCCCTTTTACCCACATGACTCATACAAGGCCGACCCCATCAAGGTGGTCTAATAACCCATCAAGTATAAGTTACGACACTTACAATATAAATGACGACACTTTTGTATAGAGGAATAATAACATCTTTATAGGAATACAAACACTTTCGTATAGAGGAATAATAACATATCTATAGGAATACAATATACATAGGTGAAATACATTCCAAAGTTACAATCCCTTATTTTAATTTTATATTGTATTTTAAGCTTATGTTGATCCCCTAATCCTCACGAGTGTTTTTATCGTCAGATAGCTAGCATCATGATAGGCTACAAGACATTCTTAAAGGAATCATTGTTGATTTGAAATAAAATTGCAGCAAGCATGATCTAGGCTGCTATCTATAAAACATATGCTTTTGTCACATCATAAACAAAATAGATGGTTACTATAATAAACCTTCTAATATCCATGAAAATATATCTATTGAATTACATAAGAGGTTTTTTATGTCAAATATATAAATATATACAACAATTTACTTCCAATGCATGCTACAGAAAATAAAAATCCACCACATAATCTATTAAAATATAACATGCATCCCAAGAAAATAATGAATTGGGGTTGAGATATCACCCATCCAAATATGGAAAACAAGTATACTAGTGGCCATTTCCAATGGCTTAAACATATGCTCAAGAATTCCTCTACTCAATAGATTTCATCCTACATGTGACCATTCGAATTTATATTGGCGATTACAGAGATATGAAGGAATTGCATGCCAAGCATATCAACTTCATAAATAAATAATTTCCAGCATAATTAAACAAACAACATAGGTTGTTATAAACCCCATCATGCCCCCCAACCCAATATCAAGGCCAAGTTTCACCATGATAGTTATTTAGAAGTAGGCCCAACCAACTAGGTATATACATATACAAAAAAAGAAGCTACATCTAATAACAATAATCGCTCCATCATGCTCAAAACGGAAGCATAAAAATGGTTCACATGGCTGTAAAAGCATGAAATATGTGGGTATGAAAAAAAAAACCTCATCAAGGTTATTTCCCCATTGCTATCCAAAACAACGGTTAAAGAAAATGGTTCAAATTTTCCAACAATCTAAAGGTCATGTTTATCTACATGGACCAAAGGATAATCAAACAATTCAAACGGTAACTAGAATGAGGGTTTCCCAAGTCAAAACAAAGGAAAATAGGAACATCTAGGGAACAAGAAATTTTCACATATGGTTACACCCATAGACGCCGAATTTGCATGCAAGAAAATAAACACTATACCATCATATAATTCCCATGCAGGATGGATAGGTGTTGGAATTTTCATGGCTTGGATCATGGGTTTGCAAATAGATGACTTGAAAAAAATGATAAGAAGTCAATTTTTTGAAGAAGAGATGAAAATAAATAGGCTAACTAGGGAAAACAAGGCACACAACAAACACTTCAAACCCATGTAGCAAAACACTCAAAATGCAATAGATAAATGGTAGTTTCAGAGCCACAGAGCCTACCTTATTTTCTTTCAAAGGTGGATGGACCTCTTTCCTCTTCTTTGATAATATTTCCATGGCATCCTAGATGCTTCCTTCAACTAGGAAATCGATACCCCAAGAGGCTTTGTTTATGTGTGTGAAATTGACCCTCAAATCACTTCTGGTTTTGGGATAAAAGCAATAGATGTCCAAGTTGAACAAATAAAATATGGCCTCTTGTATTCACAGTTGATAACTTCCAGCAAATGCACCTATGCCTGAAGAAACCACCATGAAAATGGGTACCCAATGGTGTGAACAGAGGTAAGAATGATTGTAATATACCAAAAAGTACATTACAACTACTAATTTATTATCTATTAGTTTAGTTATTATTAATATATGTAAATATCAGCATGGAAGGACACACGGTTTATTGGTGTCTCTTCATATGTATAAAGCCACACGAATTCAATGTAATATTCATCAATTCAATTATAAATATATATATATATATATATATATATATATATATATATATATATATATATATATATATATATATATAATTAAGATAATCATGTAAGCCTCGTAATTTACAAGTGGTAAGGCACATTAACACGCCAGCTGGAAAACCTATAAAATTGTCTAGTAAAACTCCGGAACAAAGACTTGTTAAGGAAGTCGATGATAAGGATGATAAAACATAAGAGGTAGAAGACAAGGATATTGAAGATCAAGATGATATTGAAAATCATAATGTCAATATCAATTGTACAGAAAATGACGATGTCGTAGATTGTAATAACCAAGCACATAATATTGTTAAAAGTGAATTCAATGTTAACGACAATTATGAGATAATTGAAGTTGTCGAAGAATGCAATGATGAAAATAAAAGCGTGGAAGATGACCTTAATCATGATAACGTAAAAGAACGAAACCTAGAAGATGTTGCGACAAGTGAAAAGTTGAATATTCTACCAGTGGTCGCAACTCAATATGTTGTAAAACCTCAATATCAAAAGGTTCCCATGGAACAACTAAAGACAAACTCGTCAGACAAGGAAGTAAGTACATTATTAGTAGTTGCCGCTACAGGTAAGAAAACCATATAAAAAATCTACAGCAATATAGAAGATCAAAAGAACACCATGAGATCAAATGTTCAGAAGAATACTCCATATAGTTGTTATGCGTTTATATACAGAATCATATGCATGAGAAGATTTGAATGGAAATGCGACCAATTATTTCAAGAACTGCTAAATCGTGGCAAGAATTCCAGCTGCAGCATGCTCATAAGAAGATTTGTGGACGAATCTTTTCAGAGCAGGATGACTTGTAATATACCAAAAAGTACATTAGAACTACTAATTTATTATCTATTAGTTTAGTTATTATTAATATATGTAAATATTGGCATGGAAGGACACACGGTTTAATGGTGTCTCTTCATATGTATAAAGCCGCACGAATTCAATGTAATATTCATCAATTCAATTATAATATATATATATATATTATCTATTAAGATAATCATGTAAGCCTCGTAGCTTACAATGATGGCCAAGTGCATGCCGCTCTAGGTCCATGGGGAAGGGGATTCGAATTGGTGACCTATAGGTTCATTTTCAATAAGTAAGGTATGGGGGAGTAAAGGGATCTATTATAGACTCTCAGGAAAACTAAGAAATTTTGAGTACGAGGACTTTGAGAGAAGAAACAAATAGAACAATAAAAGAAAAAATTAGCCTAGAATTAACAAAACTAATGCTACTCTTTTTAGTTGGATGGAAGGTCCATAGGCCCAGTGAAATTACTGTGGTTTGCGGTGAATTCGTGAGGATTTATAGGTGCCCAATGAAAACAAAATGAAAACCCCCAAAAATCAACTTCTCTCAAAGATTTAAAGATGAATCCGAGGGTAAATGTCAATACGTCTCTATCACAAGCACAAATGAGTTCGAAGAGGGTTTTAATCATCGATTTGGGAGGCATTGGCTGCTATGCGTCTATCTCGGTGACCTCTAGTTCAGACCCCAACTTCTATTCCTCTTCTACCTCTAGTTTGGACCACAAGTTCCTTTGCGACCTTTAGCTCATCAGGAATGCCAATGTACTTGGTAGCCTATGCAGCTCTGCTCGGTGACCTCTGGTTCAGAATACGACTTCTCTTCCTCTGCTACCTCTAGATTGGACCACAAGTTCCTTTATGACCTTTGGCTCAGCAGGAATTCCAATGTACTTGGTTAGTGGGTAAAGCAGTAGGAATGACAACATCTAGGATTGGTTGATGGGTAAGTGAGGTAAGTTTAGTGGTCTCTCTTTGCGTGGGAGGTAATTCGAGTTTGAAGTTTTGGTCTCTCTTTGTGTGGGAGGTAAGTATTATATAATATTATATTACCACATGGAAATGCTAGTCTACACGCCCATTCACATGTTATGTTATATACCCTCCAACAACTAGAGTCTGCATAGGCCCACGAGATTAGATCTTGACCATTTCACATACATTTGTGAAATATATACTAGAGACTCATTTTGTTTTTTGATTGGGAATAATATTTATTAAAACCACGTGTCCTCTTAGTTAGTACAAATGGATGAAGAAAATCCATTCTAAAATGCTCAATTTTTTGCATATGGAGGATGGGGTTATTATGGTAGTTGGGTGGTTATGGGATTTTTATTCTTTTTATTTCTAACCACTTCTTTCAAATGAACATAATTTACCACCTTAAAAACCCAATGACATTAATTCCCAACATATAGTGTCAACTTTGCAATACATGAGAGTTAGCATTTCCATATGAAACGTTTGATTGCGCAAATGTGGTTTGGTTAAGAAACTTGAGTATTTTAGCTTTGCGTTTAACAATTTTTTTATTCAATTAAATTCTGTGAGAGTTTCCAATTATAATAGGTCACTATTGAAATTGGGGCTAGGGAAACACAAAGATCTTATCACTCCTACAAATGGGGTTAAGGAAACACAAATATCTTATCACTCTAAAAAATGTGGCTAGGGAAACACAAATATCTTATCACTCCTACAAATGGGGTTAAGGAAACACAAATATCCTATCACTCTTAAAAATGTGTCTAGGGAAACACAAAGATATTATCACGCTTAAAATAATTGGGCTAGGGGAACACAAATAACTCATTCACCTTTAATCATTAAAAACCTAATTTATTGTCAACATAAATTCAAATTCAAAATATATATGTAGATAAATATTCCCTCTTTAGCAATTTTGTTGGAACACACATAATATTAGTTGTTAAATGTTCATGTTTATATAAATTAGTGCACAAGAGGTAGTAGGAATATCCATGTATGGTGTTATATAGGTTTTGGAAAGGGGAAATAGAGATGTGTTAGGTTAAAATTCCCTATATACATATAAGGTGATCTCGTCCTACAAAATTAATTTTGAATACCTATATCGAATAATACAAAGTAAGGGCCACAAAATAAAATAAAATTTAACTAAATAAATCAATCAAATGAAAGGGTAATGATCCATCATCAAATAAAATTGCAATAACCACAAAATTGTTCTAAAGCCACCTTTAAGACATTAAGTTGGAACATTGTATGTAGAGGGGGGTATAGTCCAAAAATATCAATAAATTTTTTTATAGAAGCAAAGGAAATCCAAATTCAAGTGGAAGAAAAAACATAAATTGTAGTTTCATCCAAGATGGTAGGGGATCAAAGGATATACCAAATACAAGCAGACCCAAGAGCATGGGAGGTGGAGGATAAAATATAAATCATAAGTAAGCTATCAATTTATAAGAAAAGTTTCGGTATATGGTCAAGTTTCGGTATCCTCATCATCATCGTCATCATGACGATCATCATTTCGATCAACATCACCATCATCATATCCATCATATTCATTATAAACATCGACATGATGATGATAATCATGATTGTCATCATAATCGACACCATTAACATAAATATGACAATCTTCACCATCACCATCCTCATATTCCTCATCATCATCATCGTTGTCATCATGATCGCCATTTCCATAATCATCGCCATCCTCTTCATCATCATCATCAACATGAGTATGATCATCATGATTGTCATAATCAAAGTTGATTCAAGTTGATCAAGAAGCATGAAAGAAGGAATATGTGATATCATATTTTGAATCCCATGCAAATTTAATAGAGTTTATTTGAGCCTATCCAAAGTAGGAATAAGGAACCTTAAACTCATTAATCACCAAGGTATAAATAGAAGGGAAGACTACCTATGGAATATGTGAATGTTAGATAAGTCGCTTGACCATGTATTCCATGCATATGACCCCATTTCCATCCACACAAGCACAACTTGCAAAAATTCCTACATTGGCCCCATTTAGTACATTGATTATTCTATAGGTTTGTTGTTTGATTGGCGAATTGTTTGTGTGAGTTATATTTGAGTCTGGAAACCCTCCCAAACCATCAATACATGAGTCTAGTCTAACCAAGCCAAATTTTAGTCCACACAAGCACAACTTGAAAAAATTTCAATGTTGGCCCCATTTAGTACATTGATTATTCTATAGGTTTGTTGTTTGATTGGAGAATTGTTTGTGTGAGTTATGTTTGAGTATGGAAACCCTCCCAAACCATCAATACATGAGTTTAGTCTAACCAAGCCAAATTTTAGTCCACACAAGCACAACTTGAAAAAACTTCAACATTGGCCCCATTTAGTACATTGATGATTCTATAGGTTTGTTGTTTGATTGGAAAATTGTTTGTGCGAGTTATGTTTGAGTCTGGAAACCCTCCCAAACCATCAATACATGAGTCTAGTCTAACCAAGCCAAATTTCAGTGTACACAAGCACAACCTGAAAAAATTTCAATGTTGGCCCCATTTAGTACATTGATTATTGTATAGGTTTGTTGTTTATTGGCGAATTGTTTGTGTGAGTTATATTTGAGTCTGTAAATGCTCCCAAACCATCAATACATGAGTCTAATCTAACAAATCCAAATTTCAGTCTACACAAGCACAAATTGAAAAAATTTCAATGTTGGCCCCATTTAGCACATTGATTATTCTATAGTTTTGTAGTTTTATGGGCGAATTGTTTGTGCGAGCTATTATGTTTGAGTCTGGAAACCATCCTACATAGTCAATGCATGCGTCTAGTCCAACCATTCCAAATTTTAGTCCATACAAGCACAAATTTAAAAAAATTCAACGTTGGCCCCATGTAGCACATTAATTAATCTATAGGTATGTTTTTTGATGCTCGAATTGTTAGTGTCAGTCATGTTTGAGTCTGGAAACCCTCCCACACCATCAAAGCCTGTGTCTAGTCTAACCATGCCAAATTTCGGTCCAAGCAAGCACAAATTTAAAAAATTTCAACGTTGTCCCTGTGTAGCACATTAATTAATCTATAGGTATGGTTTTTGATTGTCTAATTGTTAGTGCGAGTCATGTTTGAGTATGGAAACCCTCCCACACAGTCAATGCATGCGTCTAGACCAACCATGCCAAATTTCAGTCCAAGCAAGCACAAATTTAAAAAATTTCAACGTTGGCCCCATGACGTAGCACATTAATTAATCTAAGGTAATATGGTTTTTGATTGTTGAATTTTTTGTGTTGTCATGTTTGATTATGGAAACCCTCCCACACAGTCAATGCATGTGTCTAGTCTAACCATGCCAAATTTCAGTCCATACAAGCACAAATTTAAAAAATTTCAACGTTGGTACCATGTAGCACATTAATTAATCTATAGGTATGGTTTTTGATGCTCGAATTATTAGTGTCAGTCATGTTTGAGTCTGGAAACCCTCCCACACTGTCAATGCATGCATCTAGTCTAACCATGCCAAATTTCAGTCCAAGCAAGCACAAATTTAAAAAATTTCAACGTTGGCCCCATGTAGCACATTAATTAATCTATAGGCATGGTTTTTTATTGTCGAATTGTTAGTGTCATTCATGTTTGAGTTTGGAAACCCTCCCACATTGTCAATGCGTGCGTCTAGACTAATCATGCCAAATTTCAGTCCAAGCAAGCACAAATTTAAAAAATTTCAATGTTGGCCCCGTGACGTAGCACATTAATTAATATATAGTACAATATATTTTTTTATTGTTTAATTGTTTGTGTCAGTCATGTTTGAGTCTGTACACCCTCCTACACAATCAATGCATGCGTCTAGTCTAACCATGCCAAATTTCAGTCCATATAAGCACAAATTTAAAAAATATCAACGTTGGCCCTGTGTAGCACATTAATTAATCTATAGGTATGGTTTTTTATGCTTGAATTATTAGTGTCAGTCATGTTTGAGTTTGGAAACCCTCCCACACCATCAATGCATGCGTCTATTCTAACTATGCCAAATTTCAGTCCAAGCAAGCACAAATTTAAAAAATTTCAACGTTGGCCCCGTGTAGCACATTAATTAATCTATAGGTATGGTTTTTTATACTCGAATTGTTAGTGTCAGTCATTTTTGAGTCTGGAAACCCTCCCACATCGTCAATGCATGCGTCTAGTCTAACCATGCCAAATTTCAGTCCAAGCAAGCACAAATTTAAAAAATTTCAACGTTGGCCCCGTGTAGCACATTAAATAATCTATAGGTATGGTTTTTGAGGCTCTAATTGTTAGTTTCAATCATGTTTGATTCTGGAAACCCTCCCACACCATCAATGCATGCGTTTATTCTAACCATGCCAAATTTCAGTCCAAGCAAGCACAAATTTAAAAAATTTCAACTTTGGTCCCGTGTAGCACATTAATTAATCTATAGGTATGGTTTTTGATGCTTGAATTGTTAGTGTTAGTCATGTTTGAGTCTGGAAACCCTCCCACATCATCAATGCATGCGTTTATTCTAACCATGCCAAATTTCAGTCCAAGCAAGCACAAATTTAAAAAATCTCAATGTTGGCCCTGTGCAGTACATGATCAAGCACGCCATTTGGGTTATCATGATAATTGTGCATTTCCTTACTGAGCTTCTATTTGTTCCGAGAAAAAATTAATATCTCCACTAAACAGGGCCAACCACATGAAGGTGGAAGCTCATTTGACCCCCCCCCCCCCCTTCACGCCACTCTCAATCCCCCATAACCCAACAAAATCTATGTACAAACAAATAATTTATTGTGTTTTTTGTCATACTTAAGAAGCAATGTATCTAATTATAACATATGCCAACATACAAGAAAATGGAAAAAACACTAAGAAACAGTTAATTTATACATACCAATAAAATTCAATAATTATATCGCAATATTAAACCAAAATATATAGAGTAGATATATTAAGTCATACCTCATACACTTCAATGGACTTCATCATCTTCTTCATCCAAGTCATCATCTGTATCATATGATCCAGATTCAACATTATAAGGATTGGCCATATCATCATCGTCATCGATTTCAGTTACGATCAGCATGTCATCATCGATATGATCTTCATGGACATTGTCTGCTACATCATCCGATTCAACTAATTCTTCGACATCTTCCTCTGGAACATGATCAACTAACTCATGTTGATCATCTTAAACATCGTCTTCTTCTTCGAGACCCTCTTCATTACCTTCCTATATGTTATACTTTACCAGCCTTCCCCTTGGATCGTGTCTTATAACAAATGACCAACCCCCTCTACCTAGAACCTTAGAGTAAAATACATGTTCACATTGGCTTGGAAGAACATACAGCTCCATTCTTGGCTCAAACAACCTTGTATTAACCATGGTAAATCTATTTTCATGTTCAATAATAGTTTTATCATGATCACGTTGATTCAATTGTAACCTGTACGATTTGACAATGAACAAAACTACTTTGAAGGAGTTAAAGTCACACTGAACAATATCTTCCAAATACCCATAGTATTGATTTTCTGAGAGTTCTGGATGTCTGTCACTTCTAGAGGAAACATTGGTCACCTCAAAGACTACAAATATCCCACAATATGATGTTTTCTTCGTTTCACCCAACTTTTTGATGCGATATTTATAGCCATTTCACCACATAGCCTTATGGTGTTTTACCTACAACAAGCCATACACGTAAAGATTACATCATGATCCATTGATGATTAAGTGCATGTGTATGCACTACAGGGAAAAAATCAATGTGTACATCAATATGTTTGCAAAAAAAAAAAATAGTGTGGCTGATTAATATGCTTGCCTGCTTATCTTTTAAACCATATGCTAAATCGATTTCCCTTTATGTAAGATTGGTATCTCCATTGCGATGAGCTGCTTAACTAATTAGAGAAAATTTGGGGTCTAAAATGGGCCTCCTAAGGAAAATAATTAAAAAAAGCCTCGTCACACTACAAATATGCCATGTCACACTAAGTTAAAGGTGTTATCGAGTGAAGGTCAACCTATAATATCTCATTAATGGTAGTTGACATGTATGTTGGGTTTATGTAGAGTTAAGAGATGATGGTTGAAAATAATAATGAAAGGTTTGGATTCTTATGCATACACAATAAATGATATAGTGGTAAATTTTTTAAATTTATGTTATAATTTATTTAATTTTTAATAAATGTACCACTACTTATTTTTATATATTTAATAAAATTTAAAACTAAAATAGAAGAAGATACAATTATAATGAAAAAATATAATTACAATAATACTAAAAATAAACAATCACTTTTTTTATTTTATATGATCACTACTTCAAAGTCTTTTAAAATACAAATCTCACATTAATTAAGATGCTAGTGCAGTAATCTTGAAATAATAAAAACATTTATATAACTAATCTCTTAAAAATAAAAATAAAAATTTAAAAAAATGTCATAAATAAAATAAAAATAGGAGAGAGATAAAATAATATTTTGCTATTTTTGTGATAAATTTCTTCTCCAAACGCAGAATTTGACATTTTTGGTACCATTGGAAAGGTATCGATGAGACCTTTCTAATGGTACTAAAAACGTCAAATTCTGAGTTCGAAAAAGAAAGTTATCACAAAAATAGAGAAATATTATTTTATCTCTCTCATATTTTTATTTTATTTATGACACTTTTTTAAATTTATTTATTTTTATTTTTAAGAGATTAGTTATATAAATGCTTTTATTATTTCAAGATTACTCCACTATCATCTTAATTAATGTGAGATTTATATTTTAAAGAATTTAGAAGTAGTGATAATATAAAATACTCTATATTTATTATTTCAAGTATATTTATTATTTCAAAATTACTTCACTATTATTTTAACTAATGTGAGATTTATATTTTAAAGAAATTAGAAGTAGTGATAATATAAAATACTCTATATTTATTATTTTGAAAGTATATTTATCATATTTCGAGATGAAATTTTCAAACTCTTAACCAAGGTGAGTGTTATATGAATTTAGTTATTGTCAAATAAAATTATGACACATAAGCGTCTTTGACTTCTATATGGCTAGCTCAACCATAATGGTTGAACAAAGTTATTGAAGTTCTATTGGTTTGAGAAATCCAACTCATCCATGGCATAGTTTTTTATAATGCCCATTTTAGATCCCAAATCTCCTCTAATACTAATGAAACCACACCTTCCCATGATATTCCATGACCAGATTGTTCACATCGTTCAAACCATACCTTCATCCAGTCAAAATTGTTTGCGATGTATAAATGAAGTGCATCCCACTCTCGACCAACTGTTTGATGAAAATAAAATTAAAATTCAATACAAATGTATATTCACTTAACAAAGTATACACTTTTAATTGATGTATATTGAATATTAAAAATCGAATAAGTATGATATATACATAAAACTCAACGGTCAAATGTATTATATTAATTAATCTCCACTAGCTAATAATTACCTTTCACCTTCCTCGATCTACCTTTCCCCTTCAGGTACTCCCCTCCGAACTTGTTATTCGAGTCTAGATCACAAATGCGACCTAAATTGAGCTTTGACGCTAATTTAGGAAGATATTCACTAATATACATCATGTTTTGGTAAACCATATATCCCTCCACCATAGAACCCCCAGGACGTGCTCATTGTCTAACCAAACCCTTCAAAAATTTCAAGTGCCTCTCAACCATCCACATGGACCTTGAGTGTATAGGTCCACACAATTCAATCTCCTCAATTTGGTGTATGAGGTAGTGTTCTTGTGCATTGAAGAATACCGAAGGTAGATGCTTCTGCATTTCATACATGAGACGAGGAATTTATCTCCTCCAATACTTTATATCTTCTTTATGGATTTCTTTAGATGAAAACCATCTACATGTGATGCAAACCAATCATGAGATTTAACAAAAAAAAAATTATATTACATAACATGAATTAGTTCAAAAAAATCAAATATAAGTTCTACAATGAATTAAACAAACACTAAGCACATGAAAATAATCGCTACTTATTTCATGTATTTCCCAAGATTATATATAACTTGTTTGACATTGTTGTCGAAGTTGTCTATGAGAGAGAGAGAGATAGAACATACTGTAATAATATACAAATTGTTTCATTTTTTTATTAAAAATAGACAAAAAAATACTAACAATATGCACTAGAATAAAAAAATATAGCAATAATTATATGCATACCATAATAATTACCTTCATGAAGATATGCTAATCATGCGTACTCCCTCCCCGCAAAATAACCTTTCTTTGTTATGATATTCTTCATGCTCGAACAAAATCCGGTGGGAAATTTAATTTTTCGCATGAATTCTTTTACAACATTACTTTGATGCTTCGTTAACATCCATGGAAGTGAGTTTATATTAATTTGGTCTCTGTTGCTATGAAATTGAATGACGTCTTTCATTGCATGGTTGGCTTCTTGAATCTCATTGCAAATTTTGACAATTTTTTCTTTCTCACTCCTTCCATCCAATATTCACCATAATGTTTCAGTCACATTCTTTCTAATATGCATTGTATCAAACATATGAGCAATTTATAGGTGCTCATAGTAGGGAAACCTATTGAATTGTTTAAGATAACTTTTCATTCCTCATGGAATCCCATTAATGACTTCATGATCACGATGGCCATCATGAATCATAGTTTATAAATAAATTATAGAAATCAATGTCAATTACAGTAAACAACACACAATAAAAAAAAAATCATAACATTTCATATACAATGATTCATACGTACCCTGACGATTTCTATTATATTGCAACTTCCATAGGTGAGGTGTCATTCTCTGTGGTTTTAATGCAGTCTCTTGCTTCCCATTGAACAAATGTTTTTCGGTAGTTTGATACCTATGATTATTAGAGAGGAAGTTCCTATGATCATCAAACACCTCCTTTCCTAAACGTTTTGAACAATGAGATTTGATCTTAGGACTACAAACTGGACATTCAAATTTTTGCTTTGTCTGAAGACCTACATAAAGAGATGGATTATCTATGTCAATTATAATTATATATAAAGTGAATGGATTATTTAAAAAAACATGCATGCATAATATATTAACTAGTTCATAAAAATAAATGCAATTAAAGTGGAACTTATAATACAAACCACAAAAATGGCTTAACCCTGGGGCATCATGTATTGTCCATACAAGAATTGTATGGAATTGAAATTTCCTTTGTCTTATTGGTCTAGATACATCATACATAGTGATTCCATTCCATAACTTTATTAGCTCGTCAATAAGGAGGTTCGATATATACATTCATATCTTTAACTTGGTACTTACTTGATTGATTTGAACATATAAAATATATAATTATTACAACCATTTATATATATAAACCATACACAATAGAAACATAAAAAATATATATATGAAATTATACAACAAAATACGACAAATGAGATGCCACTACATTAAAAAACAAAGTTGTAGACACATACCCTGGAATAATCATTGCCAACATTATGTGCTCCCTCTTTATTGACAACCATGGAGGAATGCTATTTTTTATAAGAAAATAGGACACACCGAGTAAATGGATCTCATCTTTGCAAATGGATTGACACCATCTGCTGCCAAAGAAATCCTAAGATTACGAGATTCTTCTTTAAAGTGAGGCCATTTTTCCTCCATATCTCTAAATGCAAACCCATCTACAGGCATTCGAATAATGTCATCTTGACTTTTGTTCCGTGCATGGTAATCCATAAATTGCACTATGTTTTTGCACCTGAACAGTTGTTGCAAATGTGGAATAATGAGAATATAACTAAGAACCTTGTGAGGCAACTTTTTTGTTACTTGATTTGTTCGATATCTACTGATATGAAATTCTGGACATTCTGTTTCAAATTCATGATGATTATAATATATAACATGGTCATCGGGGCATGCATCAATTGCTTCATACTGGATTCTAATTTATTTCATGATGGCATATAAATATCGATATGTGCGAGGTAAAATATTTGATGGTGGTAACAAAAATTCAGCTATTAAGCTACAACAAATTAAAATAAAAAAGACTAGTTAATATAATATATAAATAATATTAATGAAACACATTTCATCCGTATTAATTTTACTTATGAATTAACAATAAAATTATTAGAATAACGGTGATAACGTTTAGCGCGATCATATATATGTGATGGAATATATTACATACCTTAACATCCATGTGATTGATGTGTTTGAAAGACCATTCATAACCTTCAAGTTCATTATCAACAATATAAAAGAGAGAAGATTTTTGTTGGATCCCTCATAAAGGGGTTTGTATGGCTTCTCAAGAAGAGGTAAATCATGAACATCATCCAAGTCATCATTTTCATGATCATGATCATGATCATCCATTCTAACATTAAATGTATCATGGATCAATGTATTTGTACCATCATCTTCAACTATGTTATCAGTATGATCGTCTTCTTCAATATGATCATTAACATGTTCTCCATTATTCATAGCTCCATGTTCCACCGGTACTTGTTCCGAAACCACGTCCTCCGGGTGATATGTCGTAGGAGGTATTTCCTTTATAATTACATGAAACCATCAATCGATATTAGTTAATATAAAAAATATTAAAATAATACATACATTTACAAAAGCAATCAATATAAAGACATATGCAATGCAAAACTTACAAATGGACAATATTCATGTCTCCCATCAGCGTGTCCATGTTCCCTACAATGTTTTTTGGCTGTTGTGATCTTTATTCTTCTCCTTTTAAAGCCCCTGCATTGACTACATGGACAATAAAATTTCCCATTACCCTTTCTTTTGAGTCCATCCCACAATATAGTAAGCAATTGCCGATTTTGTTCGTCTGGATCAGGAATATTGTTATTTGACATTTTCTCATAAAGAGCTTGAATGAATAAATTAACGATCTTAAAAAATAAGCTCCACACTTCACTATTTTTAATCACAAAAATAATTGAAATAATTGTGTATTCTTTTAGGGAAAACAGTCCGTGCAATGAATATAATTTCCGCAAACCATCGCTTGTATATAGCCAACATGTCAGAATGTTTCCATAATTTATAGTTTCTAAAATTTAAAGTTTGTTGGATCTCTGACGATATTATCATAGTTACTGTTATAACCTATATGTCGGATATGCGATGAGTGTCTTCGGAGAACCGATGGGTGTCGGATATTCGACAATGCCGGGTATCAATTAAAAAAAATTGATCAAAATTCGTAATTTTAAAGGTGAAATCCGACGACACAGTCAATTTCGTCGGATTTTCTCGTCGGATTTTGGGTTCAAATTTTGTTGTGAATGGACATGTTGCTCCAAAATTTCAGCTAAAATGGGCATTATGTTCTGACATTTTAGCACAAAAGGGCATTATGCTATGATATTTTGACCCAAAATATACATTTGGTTCCGACATTTAGGCCCAATAATAAACACTTTATAACAACATTTTGGAGCAAAACTGACATTTCACTACGACATTTCGGTGGATGAAACATTTATCTTGCAGAAAAAGTCATTTGAGTTGATGCATTGATGGAAAATGACTTTTTGGAGTGAAACTGATCATTATGAAAGAAGCTTTTTTGAGTGAAAACAACTCTAGGGTAAAAAAGGTTTTCAAGGGGATTATCCATGAAAATATCTAAGTGCTTGTTCACTTTGATTAAGGATACTCCATATGCTTTTGAAATGGATCAGATTGAGGGTCTTCTTAATCACTTACAGACATGCAACATGATGAGATAAATCAAGGGGAAAGTGATAAAACCAATTGAAACATATCATCGAAAAATGTGCCATAGTCAAGCTGGAATTGATGGAGCATGTCTAAAGTAAAGTGCATTTGGGCCATCGATCATTCTTAATTCAAAATTTAGGTGGAGCCGCAATTTACATGACATAAGAAGTTGATGAGGGATCAACACATATATAGTGTGAACACATTGAAGCTCATAATGTTGAGTCCATATCATATACATTGAAATATCTTAGAATACTATATCCTCATAATGTTTATTTTGACACAATAGCTAGCATAGTTGCCATTCCTAACATTGTTATATTGACATTAAAACGAATTCTATACACAACATTTAAATAAGTGTTTCTATGTAAAAAATCACAATATCAATATATATACATGGTTTATAAAGTTACAAACAAACATAAAATCCACACAATTCTATAATTTCCAATATTTTAAAAAATGATTTTAACATTTAAAATGTCTTAAACATCTTAATATAACCCAAATATAATAATAAATTATTGAAAAAATAACAATTATTTTAATATTTAAAATATCTATTAAACATCTTAATATAACCCAAATACAATAATTTAAATTATTGAAAAAATAACAATTGTTTTAACATTAAAAATGTATTAAACATCTTAATATAACCCAAATATAATAATAAATTATTGAAAAAATAACAATAACTAACAATTCTAATTTAAAAATTTCCTCACAATTAAAATTAAATTATTTATTTTCTTCTCATAATATAAGGTATCTAGCATAATATAAGGTATCTAGCACATTTCTTTGATAAAATTATCTTAATAAAAAATAAGAATAACTAACTAAATATCACTGCCTTCCAAAATCCACAAAATTAACATGAAATACTCTACCTTAACTGAATGTTATTATTGAAAAATATTCTACCTTAACTAAATGTTACTGTTGAAAGAAAACATTTAGTAACATTTTATCATGACCTTTGAATTCACAAAGCTAACCACAAACATTCTACATGAAGTGAATTTAATTATTTGAAAGACATACCAGCAAAATCACAAACATGATAATCACGTAAAGGCACTTGTGATCTTTTGCTGTTTGACATCTCATAATAGAATTTCAGGTAAAGAAGAAATTTGAGAAATAGTTGGGTGACTCAAATTCCAACGAGCATGGTCTAACAATATTTGGTTAATGAAATTGACCTAAATTCCGATTACCAAATTAACTAGCGAGTTCTTGCAGGGACTCGTGAATTTGTCACCAGGTATCATGCAAACTAAGTGGCCAGTTTTCTCTGAAATCAATTAACTTCATATATTTAATTTCGAGGACATCAAGAGAGCGCTCACAAAATCTTTCCAAGCAGTTTTATCACACCTTCTGCAATGCTTCTGAACGCCACGACGGTGAGCTGTTCAAATTCACTCAAAGGTTTCTTAGTTCCAGAAACCCATGCAAGCCTTTCCTTCATACGATCTTCATGCCCTCTGCTCATAAACATGACTTCCGGGCAGAGCAACATAAAACTGATGTGCCCAACGAACTCTCTGTAGTGTAATTCGCATGTTCTATCACGCCAAAATTATGCCTGAGCTTCATCTGTTCTTCCTATACATATATATTAATATGTTCAACAGCCTATAAAACATTGAAGGACTCGAAAAGATTTAAAACTAAGTTTAGGGTTTGTACTGTCTCACAACAATGAAGAACATTCCCATGATTTTGCCTGCCTTGATGGTGGCTATGGCCATCGTTTGCGCTAATCCGGTGGAATCGAATCCAAACACCGGATGGGTCTGGCAGGTCTGCAACTCTGATAAAATTGCAAGCGGAAGCATGTATTATGATAACGTGGGGGAGGCACTAAAGAACGTCCTGGAAAATACTGCCAAAAATGGATATAAATATTATTACAAGACCAGCCATGGAGGAAATGGAGCACCCACTGCCTACGCTGCAGGAAGATGCAGTGACCGTCTTTCTTCAGATGATTGCCATGATTGTCTCCAAGTCATCACAGATAGCATCTGGAATACTTGTGCGAACGCCGTTGGAGGTCAAGAAAAGCTGGTTGATTGTTTTCTTCGCTATGAGCAGTTTGATTTTGAATAATTACAATCTATTCGCGGTTTGTTTCCCTTCTGGTCATGGCAGATAAATAAAACAGACAGGGCAGAATGATCTGCGATTATAACATCCCTCCCATGTGAAATATATAACCGTGGGAGAATATCATAGAGTTAGTAGAGGTGGTATTAGCTACCATGGAATGTTTAGAGTGGCATATCATATATGTGAAAACAGACATATACTGTATATGTTTCATGGTCTAAAGGTTTTGGTGATGTCTAATAATGGATCGACCTTGCATACTGTTTATAGTTTGATTTTCAATTTGTTTTTTTGGGTAAGGGTTAATTTTATATTATAATTCTATAGTATACTCATTTAATTTATGGTTTAATTTGTGGTTGGTGAACATCTATAGGTCACAAGTTAAGTACTATCATAAGTTATTTGTTACTAGTTATCTATGTATTCATGTATCAACTATAAATGATTTTTTCTAATGTTTTTTTAATCCCTCGCATCTTCTAGTCATATGCCATGAAGAGTTGGTTATCGGCTATGAGTTATCCATTCATCATAAGTTATTAGTTATCTATGTATTCATGCATCAACCATAAATTATTTTTTATAATGTTTTTTTAATCTCTCGCATCTTCTAGTCATCTGCCATGAACAGTTGGTTCATTAGTTAACACTTATTTTTTAAATTATTTTTTGAGTGAAACTAGGTGCTCTACAGCCCAGTATGGGGGAGATGTTGTAGCGTGTGTGATGTAACAAAATAACTAAAAAAATTCATGTCGGCTCATAAATTTTTTTTATGGAAAATATTTTAAAAAAAAGTCCATGTTAGTTCATAAAATAAAATATTATGAAAAGTAATTAAAAAATAGATGTTCTTTTATAAAATAAAAACATAAAACTTAGATGTTCTTTTATAAAATAAAAACATAAAACTTAAATCCGGATCTATCAATCAAGAGAGATCAAATTTTTTGAGTTTGAATTTTAAAAAAGAAATACACCTTAAGAAATTGGATCCCTCTCAGTGCACCCCTTAAATGTTCTCACAACCTAAAATAAGTTTATAATATAATTAAATAACTTTATGAAAAAAAATAATTTAAAAATATTTGTGAAAAATTTCCAAATGGTTAAAATTTATATTTATCTTAATGAAATTTAATTATTTTTATATTTAATTATTTAAAATAGTGTAATATTTTTATGTCAATTTTGATATATATTTTGATCTTCAGGGGATTTTGACAACTTAGATGTTCATAATTCGTAATTGTGAGCCTAGTCAGAAAATACTACCATTTACCAACAAAAAATAAAAATCTAATAAAAATATATCTAAGAATGATAAGCATATATTTCTTATTATAAATATAAACATAAGAAAAGTTATAAATGTAAACATAGAAAGAGTTCCGTGTAACACAAACAAAGGTCTCCATCTTATTTCATAAGATTATAATTGGTCAAATTTCTTTTTTCATATTTTCCAATTTAATATTTAAATAGAAACCCACAAAATAATTTAAAGTACGTTTATATTAAAAAAAAGTAAAACTCAATGTGAAAATGTCCACTTAATTCTCATAGTGAAGAGTGTTTCAGGAAATTATTTTGTTTGTTTTAAGTTACACAAACATATGAAATACACGAGTCCGAAATACAATAAGCGAAGGTTTATTAACAAGCTTGTATTTTATTTTTTATTTTTTTAAATTGTAAAATTATTGAAAATAGATTATAAATATTAACATATATATAAAAGTTCATAAAAATAATTTTATATAATGTATGTACATTTCGATTCAACGGGAATCGAGGATTTCTATATCCCTGGTTGCACAAATACGCGAGTAAGAACTACACTAGATAAAGGTTTATTAAGAAAGCGTGTATTTTATATTATAGAAATTTATTTTTAATTTTTTTTTTGAATAATTAGAAATAAGATATATATAGATAAAAGTTTAAAAATTTAGTTTATTGGATGTAGTTTGGGTAGTTGGCAGAATGAATGTTATCCTTTTCATAGAGATTCAAGTTCTTGTAAGTCACATGTTGAACCCTTAAATCAGTCTATTAAGTGGTGCGTGGAAGCAAGTTTAACTTTATTGTTATAAGCAAAAATATTTAGATTTAATTTAATTTATTTTTATAATATAATATTTTAGATAAAATATAATAAAATTAATTAAGTATATGATGATGATTAATTATAGCTTCGAGAGGTTTTTTAAGTGGTTTGATTTGTCATGCGTACGTCATTGTTGGCTAAGAAGGTTAATAGGTGAAATCTAGCTTAGTCTCTTGAGGTTAGGTGTACATGTTGTATGTCAATAGGATTAACCTCAAACATCATTCACATAATGTGAGAAAGAGTTTTGAGCAATAGTGAGGAATATTTTTATGGAAAAAATAAGATGTAATGATAGCTCCAAGGGTTAGTTCAATCCGTTAAACCATCCACCCAAGGTATGTTGTTAATGGGAAGCCATAGGCCATAGGTTCACACCCCCTTGAGATGTCTTGCACTTGGATATTCCAAGGGTGAAATTAGATCTTAGGATTTGAACCTGATTATTGTCTTAGATGTCCCAAATTTTTACTTGGTTGGTGAAAGCTAATGCTTGGACCTCTCATGACATGTTAGTTGCAATCAAAATATATTCTAAGGAAGAGAGGGGACCCTAGGAGGATATTCATTGAATGATGAAAAACATTATATTCTCGAGGGAATTTTTAAGGATCCAATATTACTAATTTTGAAATTTTTATATTAAGGTTTCTAAGAATTTTATATGGTTTTTAGAAAAAAATGATAATGTCTAGAGTAAAATATTTTTATTTTGTGGAATTTGGCCATATCATTTTAGAAAAAAAAGAAAATTGACAAATATTTTTTTGAAAAAAATCATAAAAAATTATCCCATAGTCAAAATTTTGCCCCTAAATTTTTCATATCTTAGATGTCTAAAATTTTTAAGGGTTTTTGCAAGATAATGCTCCCCTCTCATGACATATTAGTTTCAATAATAGTATGGTAAAACAACAATATATTGAATAGGATGAATTATTATCTAGATACATGCAAAACTTATTAGAATATGGTGTGTAAAGATGAAGCATAGGAGATCTAATTAACTCCAGGAATATATATTGAAATGGATTTGTATATCTTAGGAAAATTCATGTTATTCTATGAGTGCTATGTTAATTTTCCTCTAAAATATAGTGCACATGTTTGTGTTAAGTGGTGAGTTTAGTATCTGAATAAAAAAAAAATTGAAACAAAGTTGCATAGTTGTATATAATAATTGATTCTTGTGCACCATTATTTTTGCATAATTTTTAATATATATATATCTATATATCTATATATCTATATATATATATATATATATATATATATAAAATCAATGAATTCTAAAATTATTCAAGGTCAAGCATTAAGACTGAGTTTGAGGCTCTTAACAAGATAAACCATTATTTTTGTTAATGTGTAGGTCTTGGTTACTTGTGCACCATATAATTTGTCATTTTTTTGAATTTACACAAATGTAGGCACATTGTTTTACATAGAGTTTGTTAACAACAAGCACACATTAATAATGCACACATGTTTTTTTACACAAAATGATAACTATGCAAAATTCCCTCACCTTGACATGTTATTAAAGCAAATATTTAGCATTAAAACCTCGTTTTAAGGGAAGTGGACCTATTTTCCTCTCTCAAACACAGTTCAGGCCCCTAAACCTATCCCTTTTATGAAAAACTACCCAATGACACCCTAAATACCACTCATGGGTCAAAGACTCCACATATAGAACACATGCCATGGTTGGAGTCCTTGTTCACAATCCTTGAAGCCTCGAAGGTTAATTGCTTTGCATAAGGCCCTTGATTTCCATTTTGACCATGCCTTAGGTCTATAGATCCATTACTACTATCGAAAACCAATTAATTGAAACTATATCCGATTGAGAGGCCAAAGATCCCATAGAAAGGTCCTATCTATTTTTCTTGATGCATCTTTCACCACATTTTATCCTGAGAGGCTTTGTTAATTCCAACGACCCGTATTATACTTCCTTGTCCATTGTCAAGATGCAAAAACTCATTAGCGTTACTAAAAATATCATAATGACCCTTAGTAAATACACTCATAGAAAAAAATATACCCAAAGAGTTGGAATGTTTTGTGGATTGTAGGTGTTTCTTTATGGCCATTGAGAGTGAGAAGCATTATTTAGGGTACAAAGCCCTTGTTGTGCTACTATGAATTTGTTTAGACCTCTATACCTATTATTCATGCATAAATAACCTAGTCATGCTACCCATAGCACATTTAGTGGAAATTTATAACCAACACAAATCATATGTGATGGGTCAAGGACTTGTCCACAATGATTGAGCCTAAGAATCAAGGTTTAGGGTCAAAGGATCTTGTTTCCTTTTCTCAAATATGGTCACCGGCGCAAGACACATTGATGCAGCACATGGTTTCTCTCAGGGTCTACAATGGAAGCATATCTCTCTTCATGTTCAATAGGGAGTTACAACCTTCAAGTAGCCGCATCTCCAAATGATTTGCAGACAAATAAATGAAGCAAAAGAGTAGACTTTACACTTAGGTTTCACCTAAAACCTAATTCAATCACAGTTATACCACATACAATGATACACAACAGTATCATTCATCCACAAAAAGATATAAGAAACATCAGTATTCATATTATTTGCAGTTCAATACATTACACATGTTACATATATTCGACACACCTCAGTGGTCTCTGAGAACTCCACCTTCTCCAACAATTGGACAACCTCATGGTTTTGGTTTCTTCTATTTTCAGAATGCTCTCTTGTCCCATGGATACTAGGCCATAGACCATGGAAGCCTCTTTGATTGCTCCCCCTATTAAATCTACTCCCCCAAATCCCTCTTTGAGTATCCCTCCAATACTGGATTTCTCCTCAGTGCATATCTTATTTATTCTTCCACAAAAGACTATTCATCTTCAACTTCTCAAGTGCTTATTCCATTACTCATGTCCTTTCATTTCTAATCTCCACAATTGTCCTGTAGCTTCCCATATACCCCACGGTTATAATTCCCTCTAAGGTGATAGTTCACATTTTGCTGCTTGATACACATACCCCCATAAGATTCACATTCATTACTTCCACTTCTGACATGATCCGTACAAGGGTTCACATACATAATAGGAGGATTTGGTAGCAGTTTTTGGTGTCCTTGGGATGCATTTGTAGAATGGCCTGATGCCATTGCATTAGACTCCCCATGTTAAAGAAAGCATGCCCTCATGCTTATGAAATTCTCCACCACTACAAATTTCGTCACTATCTTCCCTTTGCTACATACTTAGCTCTATAATAAATATAATGCATCACCTTCATGTTGAATATTCTTTCTTCAACTTGTCGCTGCTGTCTTCATGCTCATTGCTACTTATTCACCTACAACAGTACAACTCATCCCATTCTACTTTCTGCTATATCTCATCATGTGCCACTATTGTTAGCTCTGCCTCACTTCGACAAGCACCTCTAATGTGCTCCTCCATCATGCTTACCTGCACATCTTGAATTGAGTGAATGTCCCCACAGAGGCATTCTACTACCCCTTTTCATGGAGCATACCAAGTGCCTATGGTGTAGCTAGAAACTCATGCTTGAAACCATACAACATCGAATCCTCAACATCTTACACTTCACTAGACTCAGTCCACATGTAGACTGCCTCAATCGACGATTCTGTCAGTGCATCCACATTATTCATACATTCAACAATATTACTTTCTTGCACGTAGTACTTCTGTACTCTTTCAACAACCATTTTTCCAGTAGTCTTCAATCATTTCTTTCGCAACATTCTTTCTCCTCTAACAACAACATCTTCAATAGCTTCTCTCTTATCTCCTTATGCTTTCCTAGGAATACAAAATGGTCCCCTCTTCAATTCAACAACATCATTCACCTTCATGCTTTCTTTATCAGGTCTGTAATTCTTCATGGAATCTTCACAGTGCTTCATGTCCTCTACCTTTCCATTACTATGTTTTTCCAAATCCTTGATTTTATGCAAGAACACCATTGATCCTTCATGTGCACGTATTCCCATATGTTTCTGCCTTCAATAGATGTTCATATTAGTCATCATTGTGATCCATCCTCTAACAAAATCTACAACCACCTTCTTATAGTCTCTCTTGTAGCAAAATGCCACAACCATCTCTGTTGTAGTCACTCCTACAACAATAAACTACAACCATATTCAATCACTACAAATTATTTCCTACAAAATCAACACATATAAATGGAAACAAAACATCATCTTCATATTACTGCATTCTAGAACACAAACACATGCGCCCTTTCACAATTTCAACTCTTTCGCCCACTACTACAAATATCTTTATCTCTGCACATTCACATTCCTTGATTAATGTTTAGTCACCATCCAACAATAATGTAATCTACCACCATCACATTGCTACGAACATGTTCCTTGGAACATAAGAGATCAATCTCCAATCCAGGAAACCTTCTGACTGCACTTTTCATCAACAACCTTCAATTTCCAAGCGTTCTTCTCGCATTTAATTCTCTTCCTCTAGCATCTCTGTCTTGATTGGGTGCCACTGCACATCCCCCTCATCATTATCCATGACCACTTTAGCTGTGAACCATTCCTTTTGTTGATAAATTTGAATGCGTAAATCCTCATGAGCATTTGTTGCATAATCATGCAGCCTCTTCCACTACCACTAAACCAAAAAAATCCACTGCTAGTTATTCCTTTCACCAAAGGAATTTATCCAACTTTCATGCTACAATTTTCATGCAACCAACACTGTATCACACTACAAATTCAAAACAATCCCTTTGTTTTCTTCTTCTACAAGTCCAATGTAGCATCTCTACAATCTCTACTTGCATATTTTCATCAATGCAACATTATGCAACACCTCTACCCAACATTGTTTGTGATTGGAGTTGTATATATTCTTACAACATCTACCCAATATGACTTCTAGATGTGTTATTTACTCACTCACTCAGATAAATCTACCCAACATACCACTCTTGTTGGAGTCATCTACAACATTCTACCTCCCCACCAACACTCATAGATTGTATAAAATATGCTACCATGATCTCACGAATATTTTCCACCTCAATAACAATCATAGAATACACAATATGCTACCATGATCTCTCTATGATAGTCCCCATCACAGGCTCAACCAGCTCTGATACCACTTGATGCAGCACAGGGTTGCTCTCAAGGTTTGCAATAGAAACATCTCTCTCTTTATGCTCAACATGGAGTTACAACCTTCAAGTAGTTGCATCTCCAAATGATTTGCAAAAAAATAAATGGATCAAAAGAACATATTTTACACTTTGGTTGCACTTAAAACCTAATTCAATCAAAGTTATACTACATACATTGATACACAATAGTATCATTCATCCACACAAAGATATAAGGAACATCAGGTATTCATAAACCACTCATACTATGAAACGAGAAATTTATACTATAAAACAACCCCCAAATAGAAATGTGTTGATACCAGTATACACGTATTTTTTTCAGGGTTAAAAATAGAGCCGTGGCCTAAACATCTCATACTGTTGTTTACAAAAACCTTAAAATCAACCCATAAATTGGAAAAAGTTTTTTTTCTTCAAGAGATAAATTACAATTTTTTGGAACTTGCTTATTAAACAAAAAACAAAATTCATAAATAATTTCACCACTCTAACCATATAAAAACAAAGAAATTATGATGCGATTCATAATGAAATAATATATTAGACCATACAAGAACAAATGATTCATATAAATATTCAAAAAATCCTTTAGAGTTTCAATTACAAACATCATACTAATAAAAAGCATCTAAAATGATTCATGTGAAATTATTCAAATTCATCCATGGATTCTGACACCCCATCAGAATCTACATTTTCTACAGATGAAGGACTGGATGAAGATGTAGATGACCCATATTCTTCTCTATTATCAATGGATGCACAATCTGAGTCTACATCTATGCCATTCATTTTAGATGTCATATCCCTTCGGGATCTATGGCTTGGTTTAACATACTCCCATCTTGCAACTTCTTGTTTTGGTAGCAACCTCTTGATAATATCTATAGTCTTGGAGCGAAGAGTGTCTTTCTTTGCCAACTGGAAATCATAAACAAGTATATCAACTTCCTCTAATTTCAATATGTCAATACGGCAATGATTTATTTTTTGACCCTTTCTTTTTCTCTTTCTGCAAACTTTTTTCTCAACCACCATCTCTTCCTTGTACACACCATCAAATGTGTGTGTATCTGTTGCATACCAATGTACTTCTACTGATACTACTTATTCATTTTATTTATTGAACTTCATATCTTTTGCAATCCAGAATGGATAATGATGTGCATCATCTGTAGCCAAAACTGCAATCATGCAACCATCCTTGATATCTTGTACTGAGCTCATGTAAAGGTCTTCCATCTCTCGATGCTTTGCGGATGATCATTCTAAAGCCAATATACATTTCTCTTTCCTCTACTTGAGAAAACTCAACAGCTCGAGGTTCAACATTTGTTACCTCATTTTCATTTGATAAACTTTGTGGCCAAGCAAATGGAGACTTCAAATATATATCTCCATTTGTAGAGTTTGAAATTATGTCACTCTGCTCCATGAAAAAAGACTCCCACCAAACAGAATCAACAACATTAAAGTACTCATATGTATCTTCGATAGACTTTTTTATTTCTTCCAAGCATTGAGAAGAATCAACATCTCTACTATGTCTCCTTGCATTATGAATCTATGCACATGATTGCAATAACAATAAATTTGAAGCATACATTTGATGATTTGGGATGAATTTTAGAAATCCCAAACCTGATGAAGGCCCCCATTCTGTGCTAGTTGAGTACTTCTTGCCCCACAATAGTGTTTTTCCATCAATCTTTTTTATACAAAATTGATTCTGAAAGCTACTGTCATTAAGTTTTTCAATGCACCTTTCTTCACCATGCGATCCAAATAGAAATCTTCGCATGTCAATAGTTTCTTCCAATTTCTGTACAATAGGCTCTGGATGGTATGCTTTTCCTATAATTTCAATCAATAATGGTAGGATCCTAACTTTCTTCCTCCTCAATGTCCTTGCAAAATGGATGAACATTTGATCAATATGATCATGCGTATTCCCAACAAGAAGGAAACCCACTTTTACCTTTTTAAAAATTCCCAATTCAACAAGCATGCTTAGATAACCAAACAAGACCTGATTTTTGTTTTCTCCGCTTTTGTTGTCCAATTGTAGATATAAAACTTCAGGAATATCACCAAGCCAATGAGTAATGACATGGTGAATTATGGTGATGGTCAAATTTTCATCATTGTGAATATTTGGAGCTGGAAAGTAAACCCTTGGAATAATTTCACCATTAAAAACCATACACCCAATCAAGTAAAATTGAATAAAATTTTCCTCTAAATTATTTGGCACACGGACAAAATGTGGCAAGAGTTTTTTTCTAATCCATGCCATCAATTATCAAACCCATATACTTATGTGGAGCATCATAACAATTCTTGCGATGTTTGTACAACTTTTTCCGTTCTTTTGATTGCTCATTGCAATGTTCTTGCAGTGCATTGATTATGGAATCTACAAACAACATAACAAAAAAATATTGTTAACTATATTTAATAATTGACATTTATCTAAAAAAACAATTTTGTAAACATACCACTTTCTATCCCTTCTTTCTTTAAGAGAAGCACATGTACTGCAGACCCCCATCCTTGATCTCTTTGGAATGCAGACGTTGTTGAACTTCTTTTTCCATACTCTTGTGAAACATGCATATCTGATGAAGTTGCCATTTCCTTGACCACCTTGAACATAATCCTTGTATAAGTTGTAGATTTCCTGCCTTGTGAAATTATTTGGAATGCGTATTGTTTCTCTATTTGGCATACTCTCTCCATGCTTTGAAAAGAAATCATGCATCCATGATATTGAAATGTGTGTTGATGGCCCAATGATTCATCCATGATAATCATTAGAATAAATGTAGGATCCTTTTCCGTTCTTGTTTGGATTCTTGATAATCAAATATTACCAATTGAGTGAATCCGTTTGAATACCTTTCTACAAAGGAGAACTTTTCCAATGCTATAATCATAACCTGTCCTTGTAGAAATCATGCACCCCACTAAATATGAATTTTGCATACTTTTGTTCATTGATAAAAATATCTCCCTTTTCTCCAAGGCATAATTGTAGCCTAAAATTTTCAAATAAATTTTGTGGAAAGACTCACTCGAAATCAAATGAGTAATGGAACTTGGACTTGTGAGCAATTCTTTCCTAGACCTTGTATAACTGGAATGCTTTGGATTGACATAAAAAGGTCTAGTCCTACACTTAATCCTGCTCATTATTGGATTTCGTCGCTACATTTCCTGGGCCATTATGTCTGCAACAACATTCTCATTAGAATGAATGTTTTCATTGTGATGTATATGACCCCCCTCATTGAAAATATCATCACCAAATTTAGTATGAAAATTATTGTCATGATCACTAATAAGTTGATCAATTGCTGACAGATCAATGTGACCATCAACACTATTTGTTCCACTAAATTCTTCACTGAAAGGGAACTCTTGAGATTCAACATTGACATCATTGGTGCTTGTAAAATCCTTACTTGGAGGAGAATCATTGTCTTCATCATTGGTGCCCGTAACATCCTTACTTCGAGGAGAATCATTTTCTTCATCATTGGTGGCTTCATCGTCAACATAATGATCTTCGGTTCCATTGAAATCCTCGCTTGGAGGATAATCATCATCAATGCCATTGAAATCCTCGCTTGAAGGAAAATCATCATTAGTGCGATTGAAATATTCACTCAGAGGAAAATCATCATCGGTGCCATTGAAATATTCACTCAGAGGAAAATCATCATCGGTGCCATTGAAATCCTCGCTTGGAGGAAAGTCATAATCTATTCCATTGAAATCCTCGCTTGGAGGAAAGTCACCATCTGTGCCATTGAAATACTCGCTTGGAGATAACTCATCATCGGTGCCATATAAATCCTCGCTTGGAGGAAACTCGTCATCAGTTCCATTAAAATCCTCGCTTGGAAGAAAATCATCTTCACCATTATTGATGTCTTCTTCCTCACCAAAATCATCACATGTCCCATTAAAATCCTCACTTGGAGGAAAATCATTATCAGTCCCATAAAAATCCTCGCTGGGAGGAAAATCATCATTGGTCCCAATAAAATCCTTGCTTGAAGGAAAATCATCATTCGTCCCATTAGAATCCTTGCTATGAAGAAAACCATCAACATTATTTGTACATGCATGCTTGGAAAAAGAATCATTAGTCCCATTAAAATCCTCGCTTTCAGGAAAATCATCATTGGTGCCTTGAAAATCCTAACTAGGAGGAAAATTGTCATCATCTTGCTTACTATCTTTAGGATCCCCACTTGGAGGAATCTCTTCATCATCATCACATTCTTGCCCTTCATTACTAGTGTCTTCAAAATCTTCATAATTAGGAAGTTATTGAAGAACATGCTTGATTACATTGTTTGCACTGCCAGTATCTTGGCTAGATGAGCAATACAATTCTTCATTGACATTGGAATTTAATTCAGATGAGTCCATGACTTCTCACTAAAAGATAGAATTATAGAACAATCTCAATAGATAAGACAATGCAATTTTACCATAGTCCTCACCAAAAAGTATAATGGTGCAACTGTCAACCAACAATCATTATAGCTATGAGAATGAAAATATCCCTCCAACATTTTCCCTCCAAATGTTTCCCTCCAAAACTTTCCTCCAAAATTTTCGTTCAAAATTTTCCCGCCAAATTTTCCCTACAAAATTAAAGCGCACATTCATAAAACTAGTAAAAAAAACAAATTTATGATAAAAAAATTTGAAATAATGTATTAATTAATTACATATTTCTATCCCAGACATATAAGACTAGTAAAATTTCTTGTAACATTTTTTTATACAATTTGTAATAAAGTAATGGCTATTTACTCTTTTTTTACTCCCACATTCATAACATTAGTAATATTTCATTTAAACCCATCTTATATAAATTTAATAATAATGCAGTAGCTAATTTCATTTTTTTAATCCCACATTCATAAAACAAATAATGTTAAACCTAATATAGGTATATAAACCATTTAGATTTCCTACTATTCATCATTTAATTTGGAGCAATTTAGTAACACTTTCAAGGTTAGTGATTTTTCTGTTTTTAATAAATTAGTTAGTTTTATTGTTAATTTTGCAATGATTATTTTATGGCTTTATTAATTTGGCAATGCATATTTTATGGATTTATTGATTTATTCTTTTACAATTTTGTTTATCTCACATTCTCAAGGGTGGTAAACTTAAACCTAATCTATCTTATTCATACACTATTGTTTAGACTTTGGAGCAATTCACGAAGGCTTTCAAGAAGAACGAGAAATTGCAGAGAGGAGCTTCTAGCACTTTCAAGAGAGGAGGCTCTACCACTTTCCGGGTTAGTTATATATATATATATTTTTAAGTGTATATATTTTTTTAAATTCATGTAGTATTAATCGAGGCAAGGCTTCCCCCCTATCCCATGAATATTAGTTTTGATTTAAAAAATAATAATTTTTTTTTTACCTATATTTACAAAAATTTAAAACTACCCCCCAAACCCTTCACCCTCCTCCTATTTGCTCCCTTCCCTCCCCTCCCTCCGACCGTCCCTCCCTTCCCCCTCCTCCTCACGCCCCATCCCTCCCCCCCTCCCCCGTCCACCCCAATCCCCCTCCTCCCGGTGCCCCCTTCCCCCTCCTCCCCCTACACGTCCCCCCTTCCCCCTCCTCCTCGTGCCCCCCTTCCCCCTCCTCCCCCTACACGTCCCCCTTCCCCCTCCTCCTCGTTCCCCCTCCCTTACCCCTCTGCCACCCCCCTTCCCCATCCTCCCCCGACACCTACCCCTTCCCCCTCCCCCCCCTACGCCTCCTCCTTTCTCCCCCCCCTCGCGAGGAGGCCGCTCACTTGGGTGCCAAAGGGACGCCCCTCATGGGCAGTGCGATGCTGGGTGACCCTTTTGCACCCAAGAAAGCGGCTCGCTCATGCCCCCTTCCCCCCTCCTCCCTGCGCTCCCTCGCTTCCCCCCTCCCCCTCCCTTCCCCTCCCCCCTTAGCCTCCCCTTTCCCCCTCCTCCCCGCACCCTCCCTTAAGATAGCTCCTAGTCAAGAATCTGTCAGAAGACATGACTATTACACCTTGGATAACAATACAAGGTGTAAAGGATGAAACATTAATAGCTACAATACTAGCACGGGTAAATTCAGGTGAATTATCCATGGAGGAAATGTGCAGTGAATTTGACAAGTAAGTTGATTTTTTTTATGGTACGATGTTTTGTTCTTGAGTTTAAATTTTTTGTTATGTTTTAAGTATTATGTTATATTATTATATATTATTGTAAACATCATTTATTGTTTCATTATCTAGTCACAAGGTCTACATGAAAATACAAGAGGAGATGGTTATAATGTTGAATGAGAAGAGTTGGGATGATGTCAAATGCAACTATCTAGACTCAAGCACGATAGAAACCTTACAACAATTTTTTGGTGCATTCAAGAAGGTATGTTGATCTATGCTACATCCTATTTTATTTATTTGCTAATTCAATTCATTTCTATTTTATTACTTATAGATATCGTTTTCATTTGAAGATGCCAAATAGGGGTATAGATGGAGTACCAGAGTCCTTCAAAATTCATATCCAAAGAGCCAAAATAGAACGACAAAGGAGACAACATCTTGCAAACATTGAACTTGATGATACACTTGATCATTATATTTGGAATGGGATTGACACCGTGCAATATAAATTCATTTTAGGTGACTGTGCAGACATTTCAAATCTTGTTCCTAAAAAGGAGTACGCACTAGTGATTGCAGATGTCCCTCATGGATACAATATCTGAAACACTACTTATGATTGTGAGCCTTATACTTACCAATCATTCAATAAAGTAGTTTCAGGATTTGTAGATGTCACAACATCACCACTATGGAGATTTGTTGTTTTCCATTCAGACACACAATTAGGGGGGTTGTTGACATCCTTCAAGGGTAAAGGAAAAACAAGGAAGCAACTTTATTGGTAATATATTTGCACTATATTATCAAGTTTTTGAATTTATAAATCAATTATATTTATTGATAAGTTAATTAATTTTTTTAATATTTTTGTTACAGGAAAAAGCCTAATATTCGTAGCTCCAACAACGATCCAATTATGAGTGATATTGAAAACATACATCTTGCAACTTGGACAAAATATGAGACTTATGAATCTCTTTTAATCAATGAAAAGAGTGGAGGAAAATATAGTCAGTTGTTGAGTTATAATGCCGTGGTAAAAAAATTAACATATGAAGAAAGGGATTTGAAAGGAGTGACTATAAACATCTATCAAAAGCCACAAGTGTTAATTAATTATCTCAGAGTGACTATAAGCATCTATCAAAAGCCACAAGTGTTACAGGAAAAAGCCTAATATTCGTAGCTCCAACAACGATCCAATTATGAGTGATATTGAAAACATACATCTTGCAACTTGGACAAAATATGAGACTTATGAATCTCTTTTAATCAATGAAAAGAGTGGAGGAAAATATAGTCAGTTGTTGAGTTATAATGCCGTGGTAAAAAAATTAACATATGAAGAAAGGGATTTGAAAGGAGTGACTATAAACATCTATCAAAAGCCACAAGTGTTAATTAATTATCTCAGAGATACATTTTCAAGAGAAGGAGATTGGGTCTTAGATTTGTTCTCGGGTTCAGGTAAACTTTCTCATATTACATATGAAAGCATATGTTGAGTTTTATTTATTTTTTATTCTTCATTATTTTATTGTTTTAAAGTATGCTTCTTTATGCTATTTGACTAAACTTTTTTTTTTTTGGTGATTAGGTACAACAATAGCATGCTACTTACAGAAAGGAAGAAATTGCATATCCATTGATAATGATCCACTGCAATGCAATTACATCAAGCAAAGAGTTAATGCTATTCAAGTTCTTCCAGATGAACTGCAAGAAGTTGGTTTGAATAAAGGAGAGTTCAGTGAAACACTTGTAGAAAATATGTTAAAAGAGCCTCAACCCCCAGTAGCAGGGGTGTCTGGGAAGGAGCACTTTGGGTATCTTGTAGACACAAAAGACCCAATGTAAGAGGACATTGATGTCCTTGAGGAAATACAAGCTCCAGAAAATTCCAATTTTGATGAAGAATTTGGCCTGCATGATATTGTTGATTAGTTTCATGTCTTGAAGAAAATGTTAAATTTGACAATTTTTTGATAATATATATTAGTAATGTTTTAGAAATAAAATTTCTATATATAATGTTTTGAATATGCTTTTTACAAATAAATTGTATAGTTTTTCTTGAATTTATGTGAATCACCACTTTTCATAAAATAATATGAAATAATATCATTTTTATACAAAAAATATCTGAAAATTCATTGAAAATGGTTTTAAATGTCTTTATTTTCTGGAATTTTTTACAATTTTGTAAAAAAAATGTTATATTTTATAGAAAAAATTATAAAATGTATATGTTTTTCATTATAAATTACTTAAAAATGCATGTTATTTTGTTAAATTTCTAAAAACACACTTGAAAATAGAAATTACAAATATTTTATGACAAAGATAATTCCAAGGCCCAAAAAAAGCCTCAAAATGAAAATGTGTGATACTGGTATCAACCCTTTTTGAAACAAAGGTAAAAATAGCTACTAAAATTTGGAGAGAGAAAAACGAGAACTGTGTCGAGTTCTCGTTTCATAGTATAAGTGGTTCATATTATTTGTGGTTCAATACATTACATATGTTACATATATTCGACACACCTTAGTGGTCTTTGAGAACTCCACCTTCTCCAACAATTAGACAACCTCATGGTTCTGGTTTCATCCATTTCCAGAATGCTCTCTTGTCCCATAGCTACTAGGCCACAGGCCATGGAAACCTCTTTGACTACTCCCCCTATTAAATTTTCTCTCCCAAATCCCTCTTTGAGTATTCCTCCAATACTGATTTCTCCTCATTGCATACCTTATTTATTCTTCCATAGAAGATTGTTCATCTTCAGCTTCTTAAGTGCTCATTCCATTACTCATATCCTTTCATTTCTAATCTCCACAATTGTCCTGTAGCTTCCTAGTTACCCAACATTATAATTCCCTCCAAGGTGATGGTTCACCTTTTGCTTCCCAATATGCAGGCCCCCATAGGATCCACAACCATTACTTCCACTTCTAACACGATCTGCACAAGGGTTGACATTCATAGTGGTAGGATTTTGTACAACAATTTCTGGTGTCCTTAGGCCACCTCTGGAAAATGTCCTGATGCTACCGCATCACACATCTATGATGTCCATGAAAATATAATGGTATATGTATCCAACTTGGATTTTAAGGACTCCCTTGATACAAATTTTGTCATGGTTTCTAGGTGTTGTCCATAGTGATTGAGCTTAACAAGGTTCAATTAGGCCCTTGAGGCCATTATCCCCCTTGATCATCTTTATGCCTCAAAACACATTCCTAGTGCACAAAACCTACTTGTGGTGCTTGTATCCCATTCACATGGGAAAACCCCTACAAATTTCATGTGTGTTGGATTGGGTACTTTTCAATGATCTTGAACATTAGAAGATTCAGTAAGATTGTAAAGCATTTGTTTTCATTATTTGATTATGGTTAAGGACTTGTGACCAATCCATGGTCTTATATGGTGGTATGCGGGTCTGTTTATAGTTATTAATCCTAAGAAGCTTTGTTTAGGGGACATAAGGTTTTTGTTTCCCTCTCCTTACCATGGTTAATTCCTTAAGGATATTTTTTTCCAACAATGACTATGGTCAAGTCCCCAAGACCCATGTATGGTGTGTAAAACATTTTAATGGTGTCGATGTCCAATTCCAAGGCCAAACACCCCCTTATAATGGATAATGTTATTGTATCTATGTTTTATTCATGGTGCTTGAGCTCGGTAATTATTTATTTTCTTAAGGCCCTTACTCCCCCCTTGAAAATGTTTAGGAATCAAGACTCATTTCCAGTCTAAACATCTTGCTCATGGAACTTGTATCCCACTTAGAGGTCTACAAGGGACCTTTACAAAGGAATCAAGTGTTGGCTTAAGGACTCATTCAAGGCTTTCGAGTATGAGAAGATCCAAAAATATTTTGATGTACTTAATTTCCTTCCTAAACCATGTTTAAGGCCCTTTGACTTATCCTGATGCCCAAAACCTTCTAAGGGAATTCATATCGAACTTCGATGCCAATGAACCCCTAGAAAGAGATTGCATTGTGATTTGTAGGTGTTGTTCATGGAGATGCATCTTGATAAATGACATTTAGGGATTAATGCCCAAGTGTTTTCCTCACCTAACTATAAAGGTTCATTTAGGGCCTAAGCCTATTGTTTCCCTACCACACCATTTTTAGACCTCAAGACCCATTTCTAGTGCATGCAATGACATTTAGGGATTAATGCCCAAGTGTTTTCTTCACCTAAATATAAAGGTTCATTTAGGGCCTAAGCCTATTGTTTCCCCATCACACCATGTTTAGACCTCAAGACCCATTTCTAGTGCATGCAACTTACTCTTGACACCCATATCCCACTTATATGCTAAAGAATGTCGACCATGGTCTTGAGGAGAATTCCTAATATGGGTCCGAGACACACATTTTTAATTAGGGAATGTGTTGTGGTTTAATCATGGTTCCCGTATCCATCTAGTTGGCTAAAGGTACCCTACAAGGGCCTCGTGTGGTGTTTCAAGGATGCTTTCAATACTATTGCCTAAGAATATTTATGGATTGTATCTATTTTTCATGGTGATTAAAGACCAAGAAGCATCATTTACAGCTTAAGAAACTTGTTTTACTCCTGTGACCTTGGTTATACCTCTAAACTCATTTATGGTCCACAACTAACCTAGCTAGGGATCCCACACCCTTGGAGGCGATTGGTAACTAATAGAGGTCGGATGTGGTGGTTCAAGGACTCATCCATGGTTCTTGAACCTAAGAAGAAAGGATTAGGAATAAAACATCTTATATGCATCCCCCAACTATGGTCATGGAATAAAGACTCATACATGAATCCCAAGACCTAATAACAAGGCCCATATTCAACTTGAATTCCAAAGACTCCCTAGAGAGGGATTGTGTCATCAATTTTAGCTGCTGTTCATGGTGATTTATCTTAAAATAAGGTTCAAAGATGTGTTCATGGAACACAATCATGATAAACTATGTTTAGGGCCCAAGGTTGTTGGCTTCCTCCCTTGACCATGGTCAAGGTATTGAGGCTACTATTTTCCTACCACAACTCTGGTCAAGCCCTCGATATCCATCCACATTTCATAAACATATTAATTGCACCCATATCTAACTATTATGCCAAATATCCCCTAATGAGGGCTCGTTTTGTTGTGTTTATATTTTGTTCCTGGTGGTCGTGATAATTAAGTTTCAATTAGGGATTAAGTCCCTTGTTCCCCTATTGGATATGTTTAGGAATCAAGGCCCATTTCTAGTACACAAAACCTACATATGGCACCTATATTCCATTAGAAGCAATGCAAATGACCCCTATAAAGGACTCCCATGTTGTTTCATGGACTCATTCAAGGTTCTTGAGCCTAAGATGATTCAAGGATATTTAAGGGAACTTATTTTCCTTCCTTGAACATGGTCAAGGAATAATGGCCCATCCTTGGTGCAAAAAACCAACTAATAATGTCCATATATAACTCTAATACCAAAGACCTTGTAAAGAGATATTGTGGTGTGGTTCATAGGCATTAAAGGGTTCATTTGAGAATTGGTATTGAGGCCCATTTCTAGTTCACAAAACCTACTCATGGTGATCGTCTTGGACTCAAATGCTAAAGAACCCCAACCATGGACCCATGATTAGTTCTTGGTGTTGGATCGAAATGAATTATTATTTATGCCATTTGTTTTGGTTTAATCATGGTTCTTATATCCATATAGTAGGATATAAATAACCTAATGTATCTTGTGTGGTCATTTGAAGATGCATACAAGATGATATCTTGAGAAGCTTATGTGGGTTGTAGTTGTTATTCATGGTGATTGGGATTGACAAACATAATTTAGGGCATAAGGGCCATTATTCTCCTCTCATGAACTTGGGTATACATTTGTACAAATTCTTGGTGCACAACTAACCTATTAATTGTTCCCATTGCGTCCTTGGAGATTATTGATAGCCAACATAGGCCATATGGATCAAGGACTCATTCATGGGGCTTGACCTTGCAAAGAAAAGTTTAGGGTCAAAGGATTTTTTTCCCTCCATTGAGTATGGTTATGGAACCAAAACCCATCCATGATTCCCAATGCTTCATAACGGTTCCCATATTCAACTTGGATGCTAAAGACTCCATAGATGCAAGGTAAATGAAAGAGCAACATCTTTGAATCAAATATCTCTTTTCGGTTACATTTTAGTATAGGTACCTAAGTATGTTCTTATAAGGACTAGAATGTAATTATATTAAATTTTGATCATATATGAATTAACATAGGTGGACATATTGATTTTATCAACTCTTCCACTAGATTCACAACTACCTTACCCTCTAAGTACCCCACCATGGGAGAACCTTGGAAATTACAAAAGGATTAGTAATGGTTTCACCAAAGATATAACAAACTATGCATATCTAGAATCCTTTCCACTATCAATACCCTTCACTTTAGTGAATTTTTATGGTATTCTCTATTATGGAGGAAAGAATTTTGGCCATTTATTTCCACCTATTCCCCACTTCTTCATGATTTTTCATGTACATTTATTCTTCATTTTAGATATCTCTCTGTCATATAACTAAGAAAATTTCAAACATTCTTAGGATATTTCTAGTGATAGAGAAATAAGTAATGATTTAACAAAATTTAAATCCTATTATCTAAGTGTTTAAAATGAAGCACATTATAGCAGATCCAAAATATATAAAGTCTAACCAAATTTTAACCCATATGACAAAGTGGAAGCCGAAGTTCTAGACCCTTGGCTGGGTGCATATTTCTATCTAGTTTTACTTCAATTAGTTGAGACTTGAGTCTCTAATATCCAGTGATACTTGGCCATATAGATCATGTCCAACAAAATCAAATATCTTCAATCTACTCTACTTTGCAAGCTCAAATCTAGACTACAAAGACTTGTTATATTGCTAGACTATAGGGATTTCTTATATTTCTAGCCTAGCTTATATATATTTGTCATATTTTTTGTCTAGTTTGTAGTTATACCTATTAAATAAGTCCAAAAGAGATTAATGATGCTAAAGTACATAAGATTACCAATCTCTGGTTGAACAATTGTTGGAAATATGTAGCCGTGTAAGGTTCCTATAGTCACTAAAATAGGTGGAATTTAACGATACAAATAATTGTAACTTAAACATATGAATTGCTTGCCAAGATATTCACCCAAGACCTTTGTTGCACTTCCTTTTGTTTTTTTTTCCTCAAGCTAGATTTTAACCGAAGCTTAGAAATGCACTCAACTTTGTATATCATTTGAAAACGTATTTATATTAGTTATAAAAAACTCTAGTGTTCGTTGTTCACATATTTGCTAAAAAATGATATCATAATGAGAACTCTAGTGCATGTGATATTATCTGAAAGAATTCCCTATTCCATAATTATTAAGACTGAAGTCCTAAATCATATCTATGTAAGATTTTTTAATAATTAAAATATTTCAAGTGCTAATATGTGTTTGTTATATATATATGTATTCCAACATTAACTACACTAATATTTTTCTTTTGTGGTTGAGATTTCCTTCTATGTCTTACACTACTTTTGCTTGTTACATGACCAAACTATGAATTAAGAACGAAGATGAAACACATAGAAATGAAAATTAATCCACGAACATTGGATTAAGACCCAAGATGAAACACATAGAAATGAAAATTAATCCACGAACATTGGTTTACTCAAAGCCATTTTTCCATTGATACATAATTTTTATTCTTTAAAATAAATATAACCAAAAATTAATAACATAAATGTTTGATTTTTTTTGGTGTGTGTTATATGTATATATAATTGAAATAAGTTTTTTTTTTTTCTTACTCCAATTTTCTCTCTACTTGTGTTATAATTTGAAATATTTTTTCACCTTTTTAATTTCTACTTTTCCATTGATGTGAAAGGTACAATTATGTAAACATACATTTTCTATAAATAAATTGAGTTAAAATATCAAAGTCATTTGGCAATATTGGAATGGTTTCCCATTAAGCTTAATTTCTTAAATTTTTTCCCTCCTGCATCATGGTCTATATAAATCAAAAGGAACATGCCTTCAATGACTCACCTTATATAAATGCACTAAACTCTTTTGCAGAGGAACATGCCTTCAATGACTCACCTTATATAAATGCACTAAACTCTTTTGCAATACATGAATCAAATATCCAAGAAATTGACAAAGTCTTAGCTATTTTCATTTGTTCCATTATCAAAATTTTCATTATGAACTAGAAAATTGCTTATTTGTTGCATTGGCGATTTTGATACATTTTTTTACATCCCTATATATATAAGTCAAGGAATCATGAATAATTTTCATTTTATTTTAGGTTTTCGAGTTCTTATAGCTATATTGTCAATATCAACATAGTTGACTATTGATTTCTTAGCAAAATTGTATTTAATGTAAAGGACGTTGTGACATATTTACATAGAATGTCATTGTCTATTTCTTAAACACATCAATATTGTGAGCATGGATTTTTTTCCATTAAATGGTTATCTAGATGGCTAAGTCTTTTAATTTATCTTTGTTCATTTATGAGAAGAACATAATACCTTCATTTTAGCACTGGAGATTTTGATTATGATTATAACCTTTTGTTCCATGATCAAAATCCACAGTTTGGTCACTTTAAGCCACTTTTGTCATATAAATCAATAAATATTGTGAGATATCCATTTCAACCATCTACTCCAAGCATATGTGTATATCAACACTTAATTGCTCAAATGAACTTGTCTTCTACTAAACAAGAACTCTTAGAAAAGAACCTCTACATAGCTAGTCCTATCATTGATGATTGCGACAATTTATTGTTTCAATCTATTTGTAAATTAACAACATTGTTTGATGTCCCTTCTTTGATAAAACCAATGTCACAAACCTTCTACAATTGATTTAGTGCAAATGAAAATTGGAATGAACTCTATTTGACACATACACTTTACCTATGGAAATGAAATAGATATCAATGTGGCATTCATTATGTAAGGAATTGAGGTGGTTGCTAAGATATGGATTTGTTTTACTATACCCAACTTTGCATTTTCTCTCATTTAATTGATTTTTTTTTAGGGGTCTTCCCCATCATATCAAGATTTCTTGGTTGATTGTGTTTGTTTTACATATTCACAATAATCAATGAAAATAATAACTGACAAAATTGTCTTTCCAATCAACAAAAAATATCAAAATAATAGTACTTCTTGGGAAATGGTTGTTCTTATTTAGATAGGTCTCTACACACATGCATGTTATTAGTGAACATGTTTAATAATCCATTTTCTTTCTTAATGTATGCACGTTGTTGTTACAATGGGTCAAAAATCAACCCTAAAACCATAATTAGTAATCCCTTTATATCGAATAAAGACTCCTTCAATGGAATAATAAAATAAAACCATATATGGAACCTTATTTAGCTCAAGCACCATGAACAACATCTAGATACCATGACATGATCCCTATCCAAGGAGTATTCCACGTATGAGTTGAATATGGGAATCATTATGAGGTCTTCGGGACGAGTCTCAAGTCCATGACCATAGTTAGGGAAGGGAACAAGATCCTCTATCCCTAAAGTCTAAAACTAGGCCTTAGACCCTAAATTCCACTTCTTGTTGCTCAATTTCCATGCACAACACCTGTAATCCATGACACAAGCTCTCTTTAGCGGTGTTTGGCATCAAAGTTCGATATGGATGCCATTAGAAAGTTTTGTAGGATAATGGGCCGTCGAGCCTTTAACTATGGTTGAGGAAGGAAACCAAGTTCCTTAAGGTATTGTTGAATCTTTTAGGTCTCAATATCCTTAAATGAGCCATCAAACCAACACATGAGTCCTTTGTAAAGGTTTCTTGTAGGCCTTTGAGTGGATATGGGTTCCATGAATGGGTTTTGTGTAATGGAAAATGGGTATTGACACCTAAAAAGTGTTAAGGGGATATACAAGGTATTTAATAATTTATTGAACCTTATCAATATCAAGCACCATGAACAAGACCTAGACATAGCCATAGTCATGGTAGGGAAACAATAACCTCAGCCATAATTTGACCATGGTTGGGGGAGGGACAAAATAAAATTGATCCCTAACCATAACTTATTAGGATTAAGTTTAAGGAATGTATCCTTATACCACCAAATAGGACCATGGATATCATCCACTTATCGGTGAAGAGGTACCCTGCTACTCTCAAAAAATAGGTACCCATTCCCACACCACCAACTCTCCTAGATAGCCGCTCCAAAGCTGCCTCATCAAAATAATAGTAATCAAAGAACTCTTACGAGGTGCTATGATGAAGTCCACATTTCTATAAAATTCGTCATGGGGAAACACTTTTAGAGATAACCTTTATTAATGCAATTAGTTGGTACAAATCTATTACAAAACCCTGAGGGATTGACTATAATCAAATAATTTTAAAGCATGTGAATTAGGATCTTATTGAATCTTTTCAAGCTCAAGAGCCTTAGAAAATTCCTCAATCCAACACACATGAACTTGTTATGGGCGTCATGACTAGGTTATTTTTTCACTAAGAATAATTCTAGAGGTCTAATTAAGGTAATGGGATGACAAAAATGGGCCTTATGCCTTAAATGATACTTGTTGGGTTCAATTTCCTTGAGAAACATCTCCAACTCACAAATATTCTTGGGTTATAACACTGAAATATTTCTAGAACCACCACATAGGACCCTTGTAGGGTATCTTTTCCCTACTAAAGGGATATGGGCACCATGCTTGAACAAAAACACATTCCCTAAATAAGAATGTATCTCAGGATTACATAAGGAGTCTTTCTTAGCATCACGTTCAATGTTCTTTAGCACACAAGCGGGATACCGATTCCATGAGTGGATTTTAGGTACTAGTAACGGGTCTTGAGATCTAGACATGACTTAGATGGGACCAAGGGGATTAAGCCCTAAGGGTGAATCCTTGAATTGCGATACACATTTTAGTGAGACATGGTAATGAAAATTGACATTTCAAATATTTTTTAAAATGAATCCCTCAAAATTGATATGATATAGGACTTATGAATTTTGAAGTGCAACAAAAAAACAATTTTTGTGTTGTATTTCCAATGATATATTTCAAAAAAATGTATTAATATCATTTAATGTGTCAAATTTGTATATAGTTAAATGATTGTACTTGTAAATTTTAAGAAAAATTAACAGGTCTCTTTTGTTGCCAACATTTAATTCAGTGTTCAATGTATAATTAAAAAAAAAACATCATGCAAACATTATCTACACAAAATATAATATTTTGCATTAATTTTTTTGTTTGGAAAATTAGATTTTATTTTTATTTTTCAAACTTAACAAATTGATATTTGAATCATATTTTATACACTTTTCTTTTCCCAACATTTTTTTTCTTTTTCCATGTTTACTTAAACCAAAAATATTCTTTTGAAGAAGAAATTTTGCACACATATTTTTTTACAATTTTTTGATTATGTTTATTTTATGTAACTGATTTTTCTCCTAACAACTCTAGAAATATGGAAATAAAATTAAATATAAGTTTTGGAAAACAACAAAAATAAAAATAAAATAAAATATGAAATTAAAACTTTGAAAATGAAATGAAATTAGATAAATGGTTAAATCACAAATACACTAATATATCAACTACACTACCTAACATGATAGAAATGAAGAGCATCAACTACACTACCTAACATGATAAGAATGAAGGGCAACATGCCTTGCAAGTTACATTGACAAGAAATCTCATGATAAGAATGAAGGGCAACATGCCTTGCAAGTTACATTGACAAGAAATCTTATAAAGGAGTTAATATTGCATTGGAAAGAAATCTTATAAAGGAGTTAATATTTCAAGTTTTAAAACCCTTAAATCATTCTATATAGTTTTGAAATATTCTTTTGAAGAGAAAATATTACATGCATAATTTTTTATAATTTTTTTGGTTGTTTATATTTTATATTAGTGATTTTTATTTAAACACTTTTAAAATTATGAAAAAAAATTAAATATAAATTTAGAAAACAAATCTAATATGAAATTATAACTTTGAAAATGGGATGGAATTAAATACATGATTAAATCACAAATACAATATCGTCAACTACCCCACCTAACATACCTTGCAAGTTGCATAATTTGCACGAAATCTTATAGAAATGGGTTAAAATTTTAAATTTAAAACCAATCTATATAACTTAATAGAGAACTTAATTAAAATTTTCAAAAAAACACAATATAGGGTTTATCAAACCCTTGATTGAAACCTCGTCAAGTTAATTTAATTACTTAATTGTAAAATACCTCGACCGATGTTTTGTAACAAAAATATTAAAATTACCGTTCGAACATATGACACAAAATGTTAACTAAATACCTTGACTGGTATAGTGACTACAATTTAGCACCCAAAATTTGAGTCAGCCATGATTCACCGTAAAATAAGGAATTTAAGATGAACTATTATGGTGGAAATTTGAGTCAGCCATGATTCACCGTAAAAAAAGGAATTTAAGTTGAACTATTATGGTCGAATTTGGGTGGTTAATTGTATAAAATATTCATATTTATCACAAACCACTTAGATTAGGTGAATTGAATGGTTATACAATTTTATGTAAGAGCAGTGGTAAGGATAAAGAGCAGTGGTAAGGATAAGTAAATAATTAGATGAAAATTATATGTCATAGATTGATCACTACATCCGAGCAATAATCATTACACATACCGAAATATCAAATACAAAAATCAATAAGTACATGTTAAATGCTATATAATTTAGTCACATAAATCCAACCTCCAATCATGAAGAGTCACATAGGTAAACAAGAACAATAAGTTGCAATGTTGATGACAACGCTGAGCAAGCAGAGTGGACGACTGCAACGTGCCAAGTGACTCTAGCTTTTAGGCATGTAGTCTCTATATGTCACATGTTTAACAATGAGGGAAGACTTGATCATTACGAGCATATTAGCCTATCAAAGGGCAGCCCTTCCTATATAATAGTTCTTAATGATTTGAACAATAGTTCTTACTATAGTATCAATCCTTGGAAACTTCGAATGGTGCCAGCTTGAATAAACCTGATGGCAATGCATTTCATCCTGGAACATTATAGTGGCAGTTTTGTAACGCTGAGATTCTTAACATTTTGATTTAAACATCTATAATACACGGCTTATCATTAATAGTTACGAGATGCTCGCCAATTTGGGAACCTATAGATGTAGTTTTACCATTAGTTAAGAGCAGTCCTTAGGGTTACAATGCCCATTGTGCAACAACCATATTTCGAGTATGAAGCAGTGTTGGCTAGATCTGCATATCCAACCCTTCGTCGACTACGTTGATTATGAAAAACAACTTAACTACCTATGATGAACGTTATCTATAGATTCTTTGTTTTGCCTCACAGATATCTGAACTGCGCTCAAAACTCATTTCACATTTCAGGGCACCTTGAGACAAGCTATATGGTGAGTGTAGCAGTAGTTTAGCATATGCGCACATGGGGTCATTGTAGATCAATATCAAAGCTTCGGACTAGCACACATATCCAATGTAGTTTCGACAAGGCACACATATTTTAAAATGGAATCGAATATGCTCATAATTAAGACATGGGTTGGCTCTTCCAAACAGTTTTGAGCATAGAATAACCGATCTCCTTTTTCGAAACACAATAATAGACTATACTATAGATGTATAGAACCACAGAGTGGTGATGTCCTTGCAAGGCTAGCCCAGAAAACCTGAATTTATGGGAGAGGTTCAATAAATAATTTTTGCAATGGAAATCAATTCAAAAAATGAGAACAATGTGATAGAAACTAAATTCTGTTTGATTGTAGTATAGTAAAAAGCTGGATTACCTTATTTTTTCTTTGAAATCATTGTAGTTTTTTTTTTTAAACAAAAGCGTTGGCTTATAGAAGAAAAAGGTAAAGATGGTTTTTTTTCCATATAAGTATTTGAAAAAACATAAATTGTTTGGCATTAAAGAACATGAGATTGGTTATATGTTGCATTGGAAAATAAGTAAGCAAATGAAATCCATCCATAAGCAAAGGAATTCTGATTCTCCAGTAAACTAATTCTAGCAAGCTATAACAACTGTTAGAAAGGGAGACCGGAAGGTTTTAGTGGCCACCAAGAGAAAAGGTGTACTGGGATAACCTCTAACTAAGATCTTAAGAGAAGTAAAAAGCTATTGAAACATCTTTCTTTCCACCTTAAGATTGAAGGGAATGAAGAGATCCCTGGATTTCCATCCCAAGGAGTATAAATTGTCCAGGGATTTACAATATCACAAGAGGTCAGCTTCATCAATGAAAAACAATGTTATGCCAACATAAAGGGTAGTCCCTATCCAATTTTTTCCTTCAATAGTGCACCTGAAGTTTCCCTTCTTGCCACTTGGACATGTGCGTCCATGATAGCCAATGAAGCAAACAATGGCTTTGTGGAAGCAGGAGAGGCAAGCGCCCAATTGTAGAATATATATATATATATATATATATATATATATATACATATATATATATATATATATATCTATATATATATATATGGCAGAAGAGGATCTCCAACATGGGATGTTGTCTAATGGTGTGGATTCATAAATTGGCTATTTGATGCTATCAACCAAAAATAAATCCCAATTAAACATAAATTTCAAATAAAGAAAGCCAACTACCATCCACAATTTTAACACAAAACCAAGAGAGTAATGTTCTTTTTTCGTAACAATGCAAGTTGATCAATTGAAGGATCTGCCTATAACAAACTAGAAGGAGCAGCTAGAATGTTGTTTTACTGTTGAGAATAGGGTGCATCTATTGTTGCCTCATGGTACCATGATAGCTCCTCCAAAGAACTTCAAACTGCTAGTTAAAGTCACAGGATTAGAGATGACTGTAGGTGCACCCTGTAAAAATACTACCTGTTGCAAGATACATAGGTCCTCAAAGCCCTTTAGCTTTCATTTGGAGTCTTCTCTTTTAATGGTGATTTAACCCCATGAGTACTGTGCCAAGAATGTTAGTTGCTATCCTTTAAGTTCAATTTGAAATGCTACAAGAAGTAAGGCTGGAAACCACTGGAAATTCTTTGATAAATCTACAATTTTCATAGAAGGTCTGCTTGTCATGTTGAGATAGGTGACATCTCATTATAATGTTCACAACACATATATTTGACTTGGAACACTTGAAGAACTGCTGTAAATAACCCTAGGTCGCCCAAAACCTCCTCAACAAGATGCAAGCCCTTGATGAGTAGGTGAAAAAATTTACACTTGGACACCCATGCAAAATGGGGTAACAGAGTGGATGATAGAGGCATGGTAGCCCTTGCTAGGTTATGTGCATTGGTCAATTCTTAGAAGTGTATAATAGCTTCCAGAAAACCAATACATGCACAATTGCCCACATCTTCGTGGCAGTGGATCTAAGGAACAATCTAGTGGAGGAAATAGTTTTGCAAAAGCAAGACATGAACACGTTTAAGCATTAGAATTCATAGGCATCCCATTTAGATGCACTAGATGCCATGCCTATGGTCATCTGGCCAACAAATTTTCACGGAAACTTCATAGAAAATGTGGTTTTGCAAAACCCTAGAATCCCTAAAGGAAAAGGGGAAGGTGCCTAAATGGGCTAAGGAAGGATTGGACACAGTGGAATAGGGATGAGTGGAGACCTTTTCGAAGAAGGAAAAATATTTCACAGTATTGGGTGCAAAAAAGTCTCGATCAATCTGGGTTCAAGGGAGCATTCAGATGATCCTTATGACACCCAGACAAGGTTGCAAAATATTAATGATGCAAGTATGCAAAAATCTCAGCAAAATACTCCATTAGAGGCTCAATCAAATGTTGACTCAAGTGAGTCCTGGTAACCCCCAGTGGTGCTTGCAATACTAGAGGGTTAAGATCCAACTAAATTCCATTGGGCTAGTGACATTGTTCATGATCCAAGCATGTGCATTGATCAGAAAGGCCACATGACATGGATATTCATGCACGTTGAGTTTGTAAAGAATAAAATCCAATTGAGATTGCTTATTTTCCTTTTGAGTTTGTTTTCCTTTGGGGTATGTTTAATATTATTGTTTCCTTTATATGATAGGTACAGGTCTAATGTCAAATCATCGAGCGAATGGTGGTGATGGTGGTCAGATTTTAAGGGTGGAAGAATTTTGAGCAAGAATAATGTTTGCATATATAGGTGAAAGACTACATCAACATTTTAGCATAGATCAACAAAGTTCCAAGAGGATGCGAGCATGTGAAGGGCATGCATAGTATGATGGCTAACTTGAGCTCTGTTTTCAGATTACCAAATGTCATAAAGGACTTGATAAATGCTCCTCCAACTCTTAAGTCTGTGAGTTTTAAAGAAATGACCATCCTATCAAAAATTTAATTTAGAAACAAGCAGGAGTAGGTTTTGAGGTTGGATATCACTAGGAATCCATGAGAAAACTATGTAGGTTTTCCCAAAATTAGATGCTAAGGGTATCACTGGCATAACTATATGGAAAAAAGTTTGACAAAAAGAGGACTAGGCTAAATGAAGAATGTTGAAAAATTGGAAGGGGAGTACCTGAAACCAGTGTATGTCAAGTTTTATGCAAAACAGGGCGCATTTTAGGGAGGTAAGGGGCACTAATTGAGCTTACAAAATGATGCTGGAACCTTAGCCTACTATAAAGGAAGATTGTACACTTAGAAATGAATGTACTAGCAATCGAATACATACCAGAAATCTTGAGAAACATATACAGTTTGGGGGGTGATAGCAGCACATTTCTCACACACAAGTGTGCCCTCACGCATGATTTAAAACGATGGTTTCTTTATTCACATGAGGAATTCATTAAAAAAACAATAAAATAGAATTGGCATGGCTATAGCACAACACAAAATAATAAATCATCTCAACATCTGTTTTCGAGAAGACTGCATTCTATTCACAAGCATTAGAACACTATTTGGAGCTTGAAACATTATGCCCTGTGTCCAAGAAGAACCAACCTATGAATTTGTTTAAGTAATTAATATTTCCAGTTTGTGAAGATATAGACCATTGGTGTGGCTATAAAACAACACAAAACAATAAATCATCTCAACATATGTTTTCTAGAAGACTGCATTCTATTCACAAGCATTAGAACAAAGCAGTTGTAGGCCTATCTTTGAGCTGGGCTTCACTATAAATCCATGAGAAGCCGTCTCCTGAACTCCATCGGAAACCAAGGGTGGCCCGCGGTCGAATCCCATCGATGATCTCTGGAGTCTTATTCGCTCATGTGCCGCACATGGCAGAAGCAGTAGCCTCAACAACATTCTTGGGCTTAGGACTAGTAGTTTCCATCCTAGTAGAGACGGGAGGGCGCTTAATAAGAATTGTATATATCTCACTCTCCCTATCAAAGGCGGGGTGTCCATTTTTTTGGTTTAGCTCAGCCATTTTAATTGAAACCCACTTCCAGATAGCCCAAAATCACTCCAAATCGCTCCCAGGCGTTGATAGAAACAACTCGTAGAGTCTTTACTGGCCCTTAACTGAAATTTACCAATCCACAAGCCTTAAATATTGACAACCCACCATTTTTCGAGTTTTTGAGAGGGTAAATAAACACAAGAATCATTATAATACTGAGAATATGTTACAGATAAAAGGAATCCAACTAAGCTTGATAATGACCATGCGTACATAGAGAGTGTCTCCATCTCCATTAAGTCACACAATAGAGAGCCGACAAAGAGGTGACGTAGTGGCGGTTGAAACAACACCTGGACAGAGCCTGTTAGGAACCCATGTCTTTACTTTGTTAGTATGTTGTTGTTGGACGCATATGCTTTGTAAGTCGTCCCGTAGTATTTGTTGATCAATAGTTTGTGTTATTGTTGTTGGCGCATACGCTTTGTAAGTCACCCATAGTATTGTTGATCCATAGTTTGTAATGGCCCATGGTTTTGACCCATAGTATTGGCGCCTAGAATTAGTATATAAGTGTGTGTTGAGACCTATGAAGGCACCGTGAAGTTATTTGTATTGAGCTTGCTCATAGGAGGTTTCCCCCTCGAAGTGGCCTGTGATCAATATAAAGTGATTTTGAGTTCTGTCATTTCTGCTGTTTCGCATATTCGTATTAATTAATTGTTGAAGGTGCCTCACATCTGGTATCAAAGCACTTTCTTGGGCTCGCTGGGTGAAATTTCTGCCAAAATTTTTTTTCGCATCTGTTGCAGGTTCGGATTTGGGAATAATCCATATCCGCTTAATTGTGGGAAGTACTTGGGCATAAGCCCTAGAACTCATTTTGAGGAGTACCACAGGAACCCCGAAGTAGCTGGCCCATTGAGAGGACCTGCCAGCGAAAAGGGCAACGACCCCTACCTGATTGACTAGTTCCCACCCGTGAGGTAAACCAAGAGCTATCGTTTGTGGCAAAGCGGTTATCAGTTTTACCTGAGCCGTGGAGTGAGGGGTACTGCCCTAATATGCAAGCCGTCAGATAGCATTGGTGGCCGAGTGAAACCCTTGAACTGTTAGGAAGCCGCACATACCTGGGGTCCATATCTCATTTCAGTTGAACTGCCATCGATCGTTGCTACGCCATTTTACATCTAGTCATTCAGATCCATTTTGCAAGCCGTTCCAGAGCTAGCCATTTTCAATCCATTCAGTGCCGTTTCAGATCCCTTTCGAGCCATAGTCGCTCCAGTCTGAAAAAAATAAAATAAAATGGCAGCTCTTGGTTTACCTTCCAGGCCAGAAGACCATCATATTCATCTCCTTCCTGGCAGCGTTCCTCCCAACATCAGGCCTTATCGCTACCCATTTCACCAAAAAATGGAGATTGAAATGCTCGTTCGGGACTTATTGAAGCAAGGTATTATTCGCCCAAGCACTAGTTCCTTTTCTTCTCCAGTTATTCTTGTCCGCAAAAAAAATGGGTCATGGCGCCTCTACATTGACTTCTGAGCACTTAATCACCTCACCATCAAGGATAAGTTTCCAATTCCTGTTGTTTATGAGCTTCTTGATGAGCTTCATGGGGCTTACTTTTTCTCCAAGTTGGATCTTCGTTCTGGGTATCATCAAATTCGGGTTCATGAGGATGATATTCCTAAAACAGCTTTCCGCACACATGATGGCCATTATGAGTTTTTGGTCATGCCCTTTGGCCTCACTAATGCTCCTTCCACATTCCAGGCCTTAATGAATAAAATATTTCGACCCTACTTGCAGAAATTCATTCTGGTATTCTTTGATGATATCCTCATCTACAGTAAAACATGGGATGAACATCTCCAGCATCTGGATCTTGTCATGCAACTTTTCTCTGACCATCATCTCCATGCCAAGCAGTCTAAATGTGTTTTTGGACAAAAGGAAGTTGAGTATCTCGGGCACATTATCTCAGCACAAGGGGTTCACGTGGATCCTGCCAAAATCGATGCCATGAAAAATTGGCCGCATCCTCAGACACTCAAGAGCCTTCGTGGTTTTTTGGGGTTGACTGTCTACTACCGCAAGTTTGTCAAGGATTATGGGAAGATTGCAGCTCCATTAACTACTCTATTGAAAAAGGATGCTTTTACATGGACACCTGCTGCTCAGTGTGCATTTGACAAGCTAAAACAAGCTATGTGTACTACACCTGTGCTAGCTATGCCCGATTTTTCCAAGCCCTTCACTATTGAGAGTGATGCTTGCGGAAATGGACTTGGTGCTGTTCTCCTTCAAGATGAACACCCCATTGCGTTCACTAGCAAAGCCCTTTCAGGTAAGAATTTAGCTGCCTCTACCTATGAGAAGGAAATGATGGCTATTTTGCATGCAGTACAGAAGTGGCACCCATACCTATTAGAAAATCATTTCTGCATCAAGACTGATCACTAGAGTCTGAAATATTTCTTGGAACAACGTGTCTCCTCCCCGACACAATAGAAATGGGTTAGCAAACTCATGGGTTATGACTATGAGATCACTTACAAGAAGGGTAAAGACAATATTGTGGCAGATGCTCTTTCTCGCACATTTGATGCCCAAGGTTCTCTTTCAGCTATTTCTATGCCTGTTCCAAATTGGTTGCAATCTGTTCAACAGGGTTATGTCAATGACTCTTCCTTATCTCAAATCATCCAACGCTTGACCAACAACCCTTCTTCTATACCACATTAATCTTGGGATGGTGCTTCTCTACGATACAAGGGTCGTCTGGTGCTTCCCCAGAGCACAGATCTTCAATAGGTTGTCTTCTATGAACTCCATGCTTCTCCATCGGCAGGGCACTCTAGGTTCCTCAAAACGTATGAACGAGCACGACGTAACTTCTTTTGGCAGGGCATGAAAAAGACAATTCAATAGATGGTGGTCGAATGTGATAATTTCCAGCGCAATAAGGGTGAAACAACACTCCTTCCAGGATTGCTTGAACCCTTGCCCATACCTACACGGATTTGGACAGATATTTCTATGGATTTCATTGAAGGGCTCCCTAAATCTTGCGGGAAGACAGTGATTCTCATTGTGGTTGATCGCCTCTCCAAATATAGTCATTTTTGTGCTCTCAGCCATCCCTATATAGCCTCCTCCGTCGCTCAAATTTTTCTGGACCAGATCTTTCATCTTCATGTCATCCCTTCTTCCATTGTCTCGGATCGTGATGCGACTTTCACCAATCATTTTTGGACAGAACTATTTCGCCACACTGGCACCAAACTGAAGATGAGTTCAGGGTATCACCCACAAACAGATGGTCAGACTGAAATTGTCAATAAATGCTTGGAAACTTATCTTCGTTGCTTCACCTCGGAACAACAACATCAGTGGGAAAAGTGGCTCCCTCTCACTGAATGGTGGTACAATACCTCTTACCACACTGCCTCTAAAATGACCCCATATGAAGCAATCTATGGTCAGGCACCTCCAACTCTTCTTCCATACAACCCCACCAGTTCACTAGTTCAAGAAGTTGACACGGTCCTTCGAAACCGCGATCATATTCTTCGCATTTTGTGGGACAATCTTCACATGGCAAGAAATCGCATGAAGCAACAAGCTGATCAGCACCTTTCGGAGTGCACTTTTCAAGTCGGCAATATGGTTTTTCTTTGTCTCCAGCCGTACAAACAATCCTCCTTGAAACTCAAAGGGTGTCATAAGCTCGCTCCAAAGTTCTATGGGCCATATCGAATTCTTCAGAAGATTGGGTCCATTGCTTATAAATTGGAACTTCCTCCTTCTTCCCGCATTCATCCAGTCTTTCATGTCTCTTGTATGAAGAAAGTTCTTGGCACCAACATCAGTGGACAAACGATTTTACCCGAACTGGATAATGAAGGATCCATCCTTTTGGAGCCAGAGGCCATCCTCAATCGGCGCACGCATCAGCTTCACTCTCGCTCTATCACAGAGGTCTTAATTTAGTGGCACAGCATGCAACCAGAGGATGCTACATGGGAACCACTCCTTCAGGTTCAACAACAATTTCCACATCTAAAGCTTTGAGGACAAAGCTTTTTTTTAAGAGGGAGGGGATGTTAGGAACCCATGTCTTTACTTTGTTAGTATGTTTTTGTTGGACGCATATGCTTTGTAAGTCGTCCCATAGTATTTGTTGATCAATAGTTTGTGTTATTGTTGTTGGCGCATATGCTTTGTAAGTCGCCCGTAGTATTGTTGATCCATAGTTTGTAACGGCCCATGGTTTCGACCCATAGTATTGGCGCCTAGAATTAGTATATAAGTGTGTGTTGAGACCTATGAAGGCACCATGAAGTTATTTGTATTGAGCTTGCTCATAGGAGGTTGCCCCCTCGAAGTGGCCTGTGATCAATATAAAGTGATTCTGAGTTCTGTCATTTCTGCTGTTTCGCATATTCGTATTAACTAATTGTTGCAGGTGCCTCACAGAGCCTTATTCAATGCTGAGGATCTCGTAGCAGCGTACAACCCAGTTTCAGAATTTGAGGTGGGACAGATGTCAAACCGATTCCTCGCTCCAAATTTCAAAGCACAAAATTAAGATTTAAGCATAGTTTCACTTTGCAAAATGCAAAATGCATATGCACGGATAGACTAATAGGTCAAAAATGACCACAAGATGTCATCGACATAATAATTAACAATAACATAAATGGAAATGTTTCAAAACCAATTTGGAAGCATATATTCCACTATTTAAGATTCTATTTAATGCAATTATTCATATTCATTAATATATAATAATTCATAAGCTATTTAAACTTTCTAATTCCTACAACATTTGACATAGCATTCTTTCACAACTACACACATTCATGGTTTCATCCCTAAATGAAACTTCTAGATCTTAATCGAAATGACTATGGGAGGAAAACACTTGTGCCTTAAGCCATAAATTCCACTTCTTGATCTCAATCATCATGAAAAAATCCTTAAAACCGCAACACAAGGCCTCTCTAGAAGGTCTTTGTCATCAATGTTTGATATGGATTCCATTAAGAGGTTTTTTGCATGGAGGATGGGTCATGGGGCATTGAACATGGTCAAGGAAAGAAAACAAGTTCCTTGGGATACTGTTGAATCTTATGAGGCTCATGAGAGTTTAATCAAACCAACACATGATTCCTTTGTATGGTTTCTTTGTGAGCCTCTAAGTGGGATGCATGTGCTATGAGTAGGTTTTGTACACTAGGAATGGGTCTTGACGACTAAAAATGGTCAAGAGGATAAACTAAAGCATTTATTTCCCTAATTAAACCTTATTAAGATCAAGCACCATGGAAAAAATATAGACACAATGACATGATCCTTCATTAAAGGGTCTTTGGCATAGGAGTTTGATATATGTTCCATTAATATATTTTACACACCACAAATTAGTCTTGTGAACTTAATCATAGTCATGGTAGGGAAACAACAACCTAAATCCTTTTATCACTGTTGAGAGGGGGAACCAATAACCACATGACCTAAAAATAGGATTCTCATGCTTAAGCACCATGAGCATGTCCTTAAACTAAAACAGTGAACCATGGACAGGTCATGGGGCCCTCACCATCATCAAATAATGAAAAAAAGTGACATATGATATTATTGAAACTTCTTAAGTTCAAGAGTCTTAAATAAGTCCTTAAACCAGCACATATGAACTTTTTAACATGTCTTTGGTCTCTTAGTGGGATTTAAGAACCATGAGTAGGTTTTGTGCACTAGAATTACGTGTTAAGGCATAAACATGGTGAGAGGGGATAAAACGGACCTAAGACCTAATTGGACCTTCTCAATCTCAAGGACCATGAACAATGGATAGAAACCATGATACAAGCCCTCTCTAAGGAATCTCTAGAATATGAGTTTAATATCAATGCAATTATGAGGTCTTGGGAAGCATGGAGAGGTCTCACATACATGGTCATAGTCAAGGGATGGAAAAAATATATTCTATCCCTAAACATTCTTTATTGGGCTCAAGTGTCATGGAGGATTCCTCAAACCACCAAATCTTATCTCTATTTGTTATCAATTCCCACAAAGGATGTTATTGGTGCTATGCCTAAGATAGTTTGGAACCAAGAATGGGTCTAGAGGTATAACTAAGGTAATGGGAGGAAAAAAAGATCCTTGTTCCTCTAATGATGATTCTCAGACTCAATCACCATGAAAAACATGTATAATTCACAAACCATTTCCTCTAAAAGGCATCTTTCAACTATGAGTGGTTTACCAAGGGACATTCTAATGTTTCCAACAACACTGATAGGTCCTTGGATCTAGAAAATGGTTATGTAAGTAAAATAAGGGCCTTGTGAATTTGACAAAATTCACAATCTCAAGCATGGTGAAATATGCATTGAAACACCATATAGAACCTTTCTATGGGATCTTCATATTCTAAGTCAGATATAGATACCAAAAATTTGTTTTCGGTGACAAGGATGAGTCTAAGGGCCTGTAGGCTACCTGCACGAAGCTGGTACCCAAAAAGGTCACAATAGAAGCACGCGAGCTGAAAAAAAACAAGGGTGCGCACACACATTCAAACACGCATACGCGCCCCTGCTTCGACAATGCCGAACACCCATGTTGTTGAGTTGATATGGAAAAAATGTGCGCTCACATGTTATTAACGTGTACGCAAACATATGCATGCATGCGTCATTAACGCGTGCGCATGCCTATCTTTTTTATAAAAAAAAAACAGAGCACGGGTTTGTTATCACAATAAAAAACCCGCGAGCGTGTATAGGAGAAACAAAGACCCCGCGAGCGCATGTTGGAGCACCCAAAACCTCCTACTTAGTATCAATCTGAACCTCCACTCCATTTCCACTATTGCCTCCAGGTAGGTGCTCAACGAATCAATTTTTTGTTGTTTTTTTATGTTTTCCATTGCAATTTTAAATTAAAAAAATTACAATCAATTAAATAACCAACAAATTGTCATTACAGATTAAATACACCTAAAAAAATGACAAACACACCACAACCATCAGAGGAAACCAATGAAACTGGACCATCATAAGATAACATCAATATTGAAACGGACAATGAACCTGGTGATGAACCATCTGAAAAACCTCAAGGATCAATTAAACCAATATTTAAACGAATTAAGGGTATTAAGAGATGGATTGAAGAGAACCAAGGAATCCTCTCAGGTTTCCCTGGCTTCATCATTGCAAAACATCATTGAATCTATCAAGATTTCCCATAGTGAGATCAAAAATCTGAGCCAATACAGGGCTCGAATGAGGGAGCACTATTCCACTGGGATATCTAAAGAACAAATTAAAGACCTCAACATCACGAAAGCACAGTTGTACAAGAAATACATAGATCCCAGTACAAGACAGCCTCTAGATGTGAGGAAGAGATGATTTTGCATGGACTGGTGTATTTACCAGCCATGGAGAGATAACTGGAGAAAGAGATGGTTTATGGCATTTGACAGGCCCCCATGCAATAATTTGGAGGTCCCACAGTATTTTCTTAGGAAATTGTGGGATGAGTTTGAGCTAGGCTACCATGTCAATTATTTTGACATCACTGAGTTTTAGGGTGTCGGTCTTGGCTCTTCCCAAGATCGACCTTAGGCCCACTACAACCCACTCAGAGGATCTCCTGCACCCAGGAGAGAGCCAAACCCCCCTCCTCAGCCACCTGGGTTTGGTAGCGGCCTATATGAGATTGATGACTCAGTTAGACATGCCACACGTAATTTGCTTAGACATACCAAATTTGTGGCTATGTCTTCACAGATCTGGGAGGACATCGATGAGACACACACAGCTGCACGGTCTATGGGTGTTGGCCAAGACATGCCAGGTACAGGTGGAACCTAGGCAGAGCCATCTAGTTCGACTGGAAAAATGACACATCGTTGTTCTCACTGTAGTCATTCTTGCCATGGTCCTATGCAACAACATTCCATAGAGAGCTACATGGACCAGGTTAGCTATTGTTTTATTTAATGTTCAAGTATTTATTGTATTTTATTTGATATTGTATTTTTTAATATATTTAACTTTGAATTACACATTGTTGACTTTATTTGTTTTAATGTACAATTATTCAGGGCCGAGTATCCATACTCCAGGTGGGAGGACATCAGTTCCTTCGACCTAGACTGAGCCATGGTAGCAACAGAGGAGATTGCGACACCATACACACAGGTAACTTCTTTACTTTGAATAATTAGATCCAATTATGAGTAATTTGTGTTCAGTAATTACAAATTAATTAGCACTGAGTAACCATTTTTTATATTCTCATTGTTTAAAAATAAAATGAAAATGAATAATTCTCACAAAACATGTCTATCATATTATCATCAGATTTTACAGTTGTGTTTATCATATTGTCTAAATTATTTGAGAGCTATAAATTCATATAATCCAACCAAACAGAAATGAAACCTTATAAAACTTGAAAACCTAAGAAAACTAGACATGTGTTCATGTTCACTTTAGGAATCCTTTGCTTCTCCATTTTCAACTTCTTTCATTTATGATGCTACTTGTGCTTATTCTATGTCTTCATAATCACCAAAATCCCATTGAAATGCAAATTATTTTGGACGAATACCATTCACTGAACCTATGGAAACTATAGGGTGTAATGTTACGAGGCCTTTCTAAATCTGTAGCCAACTTCTCTAACCTTTCACTCTATGCTGCCATTCTCTTTTCCATATCCAAAATCCTAGCAAATTGGTCTTCATGATGACTACATATACTTTGATTAATATGCAAAATTACCTCTTGTAAGGTGTTCATCTATGGTGATAAGCACCTCAGGACATTGTGAAGCTCTGTAAATCCACAATGAACACACTCATCAATTTGGTTGTTTCCTTCCATAGTACCAACATAAAGTACAAGAGGAAGGGTGTTTGGAGAAATAACCTAAATTGCAAAGAAATTTCCTAAGTCTCCATTAAGATCGCCTAGATAATAAGCCAAAAAAGGATTTCCTAAAAAACAAGAGTTCAAGTTTTCATCCACAAACCAACATTTCCAATTCAAATAATCATGTCATAGTCCAATTCTTAACAAAGAAACAAACCAAACAAAAGTATTCCCATCCTCTTCACTACCCAACAACATTCACCACCACCCCTAAAAATTATGAAGTAACCCAAAACCAAATTTTGGCTCAATTCAACTTACCATATGATGAATTTTCTTGGCATTAATAGTCAGATATATCCTACACGAACCAAGATTTTCCATTCGAACCAAATTAAAACTCCCACTACAGAATAATCCAAGTTCAAGTGTGCATTTATTACTTAAATGAGGAGGACTTAAAAGTGATTTCTTCGACCGCATCCATTGCCATGTATCACATAAATACCAGTAAGTGTGATTGCTAATGTATTTCATGAAGGAATTAAGTGAGTTATAACACTCCTTTTTCCAATTTCACCATCACATTCACCATGGTTTATGTAAATTTGGTATCACATGAACAAAGAATATGAAAATATTCAACAAATTCAAACTTTGTAGCTATACCATTAATACCTCTAATGATTATAGAAATGGGAGAGAAATTTCCAAAATCTGTCATTCTTACTTAACCAATGATGAGAGAAATTTCCATCATCAATTTGCTATAGGTGACCGTTGTCATCATTCTGTCCATCAACAATATTTCCATAAGATGATCATCTTCATTCTATTTAATAGCATGTCCTCATTCTGTCCCCAAACATATCTTCATTTTCCCATGGTCATGCTGTCATTAATCTACCATTGTTGACGCCTTAGTGAAGCCCAAAAGATTAGAGATAAAAATTAGTTTACTGCTGCACCACTGCTTCTGCTGCTGCTGCTAATTCACCGAACCTTCCTCAGTCATCCTGACCCTCGAAATCAGAGCTCTCCTCAATCTACCGAGATCTTCACACCTTGATTCCTTAAAAATGAAACTTGTCTTCTATTTATACTCTTCATCACCATCAATTAGGAGGCCGACTTGTCCTCTTTATTTTAATTTGATCATTAAGATGATTAAATAAATCAAATATGATTTATTTAATTCTGGCCATCCATTGATCAGGGAGTTAATAATAATTTTAATTTCATGCCATGTCACCTTCTATCCTTTCAGAATATTAAATGTGAGACACACATATGCCCTTAAGATGCTCGCAATGCACTCTTAAAAATGCCCGTAGTGGGATCCACTTTGATGCCCGCAAGGGCCATCAACACATGCCCGTATTGGTCTTGGATTATGCACGCAATGGTCTCATGTAAATTCCCACAGGACCTTATCAATATGCCCGCAATACACCACAAATACCCTCAGTGGGTTCTTCAAAGAATGCCTGCAGGGTCCTTTTGATTATGCCTGCAATGGGGCTTTGAAATGCCCACAAGGGGCCTTCCAAATGCCCACACATCTTCCTTGTCCACCTCATCATCTTGTCTTTTTCCTCTAAGATTATGTTTTCCAAGTCATCGTCCTCCATGTCACCAAGTTATCAATCCTTCTTGTCATCAAGCATGTTCTCCTTGTCATGTTCCATGTCATCAAACACCATGCTTGAAAAGTCATCAAGATTGCTTGCTTGTCAATTGTCTTTGTCTTGTCCTTAGCTTTCCATGTTCTTCTTCCATGCTTGTCATAAACACTTGCGATTCTTTCCATGTTTGATGCTTGCCATGTTTTTCATACTTGTCACCTTTTCCATTCCTCAAGCCATGTCACCATCTCCATTGTGCTTTCCATAATGTGTATGCTCCATGTTCTTAACTCTTCCATGTCTTTGTCATTAATGTATTGTCATCAATGTCATTATCAAGTCCTTGTCATCAATCCTTTGTCATGTCTTTACTTTGTCAAGTCTTATGCACTTGTCATGCTTGCTTTCCACTTGTCAAGTCATCAAATCTTGTCATGTTTACCATTTTCCAAGTCAAGTCTTTGCCATGCCATCACTTTGATCTTTGTCATTAATGTGTTATCATCAATGACAACTTTGTTAAATTTTGAGCATTAATTCACAATACTCTAGGATCTTAACTGAGAGAATAACATGTACAATATATTAATGCATATCAATCATAACAAGCATGTCAATCATCACAAGAATCAAAAGCATGAGAGACAAGAGACACAGAGTTTCCGTGGGGAAAACCCTAAGGTGAAAAACCCCACAACTTCCTCAGAGATAGAGAGAGCAATGGATCAACCAATGTACAACCAAAATACACAGAGATAGTCTCCTAGTAGCAGATGATCCTCCTCCTCACTAGTGCGCCACTTTCTGAGTGAGAGAAGTGTGAGTTTCTGAGTGACCAAATAGAGATCTCCCGATCTCTATTTATACTTAACTTGTTTGCCCAGTTACACTATGGGGCCAACTTGTCTAGCTAGGTACATCCACAATATAATATATATATTTCAGGGCCAACCCCACACATGGTGGTCTAATAACCCATCGGCAAGTACACACACTTTCAACACTTGTCAATACACATGACGACACTTACTTATAGAGGAATAACACATCTCTTATAAGGGTACAATAAATATATATGAAATACATAGATGAAATACATTCTGAAGTTACATATACATCAACACTCCCTCTTAACTAGGAAGGTATTTCTCGACACAGATCTGCTAGCACAAGTCTTCTTCTCTGGATCATCGTCATCGATGCACCGTCATCGTCACTGTCACTGCTACTGCTATCTCAACCAATATCTAACTCTACTCGTCATAGGAAGTTCTACAGAGCCAGTCCTTTTTCATACTGGATGTAGGCCCACCACCTGCAGGTCTTCATCATCACTGGCCATACTGTGGAATCCTCAGGAATTATTATGTGAGTCAACAAAACCTCGAAAGAGCATCCCAGGACTGATTACGAGCACACAGCTCAACCTATCGGATCTCCCAGGACCTTTTACATGCTACTGCACAACCTGTCCATGGCCACAAAGTATCACGAAGCACAACCCAGATGCACACACACAGCACTTACACTCATCGGCATGGGAGGACCAACCTACCACCATCCGTGAAAGGCTCATAACACTTACATCGACGACCATGGGAGAACACATCTACCACCATGTCGGAAAGGCTTTGCACTTACATCAACGCACATGGGAGAACACATCTACCACCATGTCGGAAAGGCTCTGCACTTACATCAACGCACATGGGAGAACACATCTACCACCATGTCGGAAAGGCTCTGCACTTACGTCAACACACATGGGAGAACACATCTACCACCATGTCGGAAAGGCTTTGCACTTACATCAACGCACATGGGAGAACACATCTACCACCATGTCAGAAAGGCTCTGCACTTACATCAACGCACATGGGAGAACACATCTACCTCCATGTCGGAAAGGCACTGTGCATCTGTGTCTTCGGAACTCATCACACATAATCCAACTGATTATGTAATGTATCCACCTGATACATATGATCATCCTGATCATCATCACTATACCGTCCTGGTACATATCATCTGGAGCAACATCATGAAGCTCATCATCATGATCATCCTAATCATACAATGCATCTACCTAATGCATACCAAGTATCTACTTGATACATATCATCATACATGATCCACCTGATCATATAATGTATCCTCCTGATACATACACAGATACATGATCCACACAATGTATCCACCTGATATATATATCAACACATATGATCTACCTGATACATATACAGATACATGGTCCAAGCATCCAACATGATCCATATACAAATACATATGAATGATCCAACTGATCATATCTAGCATCATCCTAATGCATATATAGAGCAGTAATTGGAGCATCGTCCTGATGCTCATCATCCAGCGCTTACATCCACTGCCATGTGAAGGATCCTCCTTCCAACATGCTTGGAATGGCTTCTGCAAATGTGTCCATCACTTCGTCCTCGAAGTTTCATCAATCTGAAGAACACCAAGCCTCTCTCTGAAGTACTCGAACTTTACTTTGGCTAGTGGTTTCATCAGCACATCTGCAATCTGCTTATCCGTCGCAACGTACAGGAGCTTCACTGGTCCTCTCTGCACCATATCCCTGATATAGTGATATTTGATCTCTATGTGTTTCGACCTATTGTGAAACACTGGGTTCTTAGATAGCTTCACACAAATCTGGTTATCACAGAAGATACCAGTAGCATCCAATGAGAAATCAAATAGCTCAGAAAGTAGCTTCCGAAGCCATACTACCTCACAACTAGCTGAACAGGATGCAACATATTCTGCCTCAGCTGTACTCAGTGCTACGTAGGACTACTTCCTGCTAAACCAAGAGATCACACCTGATTCCATATTGAAGCAGCACCCAGATGTGCTCTTCCTATCTGCAGCACTACCTGCCCAATCTGAATCAACATAACCTTGTAGGTTAAACTTTTGATTCGCTTCATACTTGAGCCCATAATCAACTGTAACTTTTAGATACCTCAGAATATGCTTTACAGAAACCAGGTGAACACTCCTCGGATCCGTCAGGAACTGGCTCAATGTGTTCACAACAAAGCAAATATTTGGTCTCGTGTTCATCAGGTACATCAAGGACCCAATCATCTGATGATACATAGAGACATCAACCGGCTCAGATGAAGCATCACATAGAAGCTTCAGATTCGATGCCATAGGTGTGGCCATGGCCTTGCAATCCATCATCTCGAACCTCTTCAGGATATCTACAATGTACTTCCCTTATCCAAGGAAGATCCCATCTATACTCTGCCACACCTCAATACCTAGGAAATAGTGCATCATCCCCAAGTCCTTCATATCGAATTCAGCAGCAAGCTTCCATTTTGTATCTGTAATCAATCTGTCATCTCCTGTTACAAATAGGTCATCCACATATAGAAGTAGAACCACAGGATTCCCTTCCTCAACCTTGTAGTAAAGGTTGGAATCCGCTTTACTCTTAGTAAAGTCCAAACTAGATAGGAAACTGTCCCTCCTACCATACCAAGTTCTGGGAGCTTGCTTCAAGCCATACAAAGCTTTCTTCGATCTGCACACATATGACTCCCTGTCATGTGTTTCGAAACCAAGTGGCTACTCCACATATACTTCCTCTTCAACTACACCATTCAAGAAAGTAGTTTTGACATCCATCTGGTGTATTTTCCATTTCATTGCTGCAGCCAGTGAAAGTACTATTCTGATGGAAGTATACCTGGCTACAGGTGCAAAAGTTTCTTCATAATCTATTCCCTCTTTCTGAGAGAAGCCACGAGCTACGAATCTTGCCTTGTATTTCTCTATGGGGCCATCTGCAGCATGCTTGATTTTGTAGATCCATTTGGAAGTCACAACAGACTTCTCTTTAGGTCTTGGGACAACATCCCAAACATCATTCTTCATTATTGATTGGTATTCCGCGATCATGGCATCCTTCCATTCTTTCTTTTCCACTGCTTCTTCATAACTAGAAGGTTCTTTATTCATGATGTCACAGAGTAAAGCAACATAGCTGGTATGTGATCTGGTTCTTTTCTTTGCTCTGTGTTCTTCCTCTAGAATGCCAAATCTTTCTGCATCTTGAATGAGCTCTCTAGCCCATGCAGGTTTCCTCTTGTGAGAGTTATCCTCATGGGGTAGATCTACAGGTTCTTGTGGATCTTCAAACTCACGAACAACTTCTGGAATTGCTTCAGTCATGGCAGTGTCTTGAAATCTAGTTTCCTTAGGTTCTTCATAAACTTTGATAGGTGCCTTCCTTGATTTGATGAATGCTGAGTTTTCATCAAATGTTACATCCCTGCTGACATCAATCTTCTTGAACCCTGGAAAGTATATTCTGTAAGCCTTCAAGCTTTCACTGTAAGCCACAAAGATACCCTTCTTTCCTAAAGGATCTAGCTTGGTCCTCTTTTCCTTTGGGACATGTGTGTATACTGGACAACCAAATATTTTGAGATGGCTGACTTCAGGTTTCTCACCAGAAAAGACCTCTTCTGGTGTCTTGTTGTCCAATATCTTGTGGGGTGTTCTGTTCTGCACATATACAGCTGTCCTAGCTGCTTCTGCCCATAGATGCATAGGTAGATCCTGGTCATGCAGCATTACCCTTGCTGCTTCCATGATTGTTCTGTTCTTTCTTTCTGCGACTCCATTTTGTTGTGGATTGTAAGGAGCAGTCAACTCCCTCTTAATCCCTAAACACTGCATAGTTTCTTGAAGTCACCTGAGGTGAATTCTCCACATTTTCGGATCTGAATATTTTGATCTTCTTATCAGTTTGGTTCTCCATTAAGGTTTTGAATTCCTTGAACTTATCAAACACTTCATCTTTGTTCTTCAAGAAGTAAACCCAAGTCTTCCTGGAGAAGTCATCAATGAAAGAGACATAGTAATCATACCCACTCAGAGAACTGGATGACATTGGACCGCATACATCGGAGTGGATAGTTTCCAAGATACCTTTTGCCTTGTTTTCACTGCTTGGGAAAGCCTTCTTAATGTTCTTACCTTTTGCACATCCTTTGCAAACACCTCCATGTTTGGTCTTGATTTCAGGAAGACCCTCTACAACCTTGCTTGCAATTGGAAGTGCCCTATAGTGCATGTGAGCAAGTCTTCTATTCCAAAGTTAACTTGGCTCCATGGTTTCATGCACCATGGCATGTTCAGGTTGTCCCTTCAATTTATACAAGCCTCCCTCTTGCTCTCCAATCACTACTGCATCATCCATAGTTTTACCCTTTGGCCACATTAGGACTTGGCCATCTACAAATGCAACCCTCATGCCTTTTGCATCCAATGTAGAGATGGAGAGAAGATTCTTCTTGAGCCCAGGTACATAAAGAACTTCTTTCATCTTCAAGGATTTTCCAGAATCTAAGTTGTAGGAGGCTTCACCACTTGCTTTTATGGGGTATTGATAGTCATCCCCAAGTTTCACTTTATGAGGTGATTCATGTTCAGATAGATTTACAAAAGATTCTTTAAACCCAGTCATGTGTTTAGAAGCCCCACTATCAATAATCCAATCATTACAACCATGAGAGTTAGTACCTGTGAGAGCAAAAATCAGAACATACTCTTCTTCGCTTGATGAGTCATCATCGTCACTTTCTACTCTAGCCTTCTTCTTGGGTGGTTCATCATCTTCAACAGCATGAGCATGATATCTTTTCCTACTGCCCTTCTTCTTCTTGATGTTGTTGTTCCTTTTGTTTTTGGGACATTCTGAAGCAAAATGACCCTTCTCATTACATGTGAAGCATCTGAGATCTTTCTTATCTTTATGTTGACGATAGTGTGAAGATTTCTTGGCATGAGAGTGCTCTCTCTTTGACCTTCCTTTCTTGGTGTGTACTGTGAGAGCTTGATCTTCACTTCCCATCTTTTCTTCTCGGGCCACAAGCCTTGCTTCTTCTTGTGAACATTCTTCCCGCAGTCTATTGAGGGAGCTCAACTTCTTTCTTGCACAAATTCCTTGAATAAAGGAATACCATGACCTGGGTAGGCCATTTAGAGTGGTCATGAAAACTTCACCATTCTCCACCATTTCATCCACTGCTTCCGGTTGTTCCTTAATCTGAGAGACCCTAGAAAAATAAGATTGAATGGTTTCTCCATTTTGAAACTTTACTCCTTTCAATTGGTTCCGCAGGGTCATCTTCCGATTTATGTTCTTCCCTTCAAATAGCTTGGTCAGAGAATCAAACATTTCTCTGGGTGTCTTTAGAGATGACACATGTGGGATGAGATGGTCCTTGATAGAATCAGCAGTTATTCTCTTAGCCTTGACCAAGTTCTTCTTATGCAATATCTTAGCCTCTTCATCCTCTGGGGTAGGGATGTCTTCTTTTATGTATGAGTCCAACTCATTCTCTTCCAGGATTAACCCAATCCTATACTTCCAGGCTCGTAATTTATCAGCCCCTTCAAGCTTATCCTCAAGCTTAGTGTGGTGAGACATCTTAAAGAGTACTTCAAATGGAAATAGAAAAGTTTTAGGTCTTACCACTTGAATTGCTGAAAAGTGGATCTGGTCTCGGATTAGGGTTTGTCGGAAAAACCCTAAAAGTTCAAAATGTGAATTTCAACTTTTTGAAAGGATAGAAAGATGCACCTTGATGAGCTGATCAACCTGGTGTATTCAGAATTTGAGATCTGCAAAGCTACACCCTTCCTGCCTTTCTATCTTCTCGGATTCACTAAGGAGAGCCCTGAATTAGGGCTTGAGTTTCCCGGAGATCTACCTAGCCAAAAATCTCGATCCAAAGCTCTAAACTTCTATTTTTGCAAGGAGCTTCCAGCTATGTCTTCAGATTTCAGAAATTCCTATTTTTGTGGAAACCCTAATTTTTAGGGCCAAATCTGGAAATGCTCAGAATTGAATTCTGATTGGACAGATATATTCTCCTTGATGAGTAGAGTCAATCTACTATACTGCTATTCCAAAATCTATGAAGAGAAACCCAATAAACAAGAAACCCTAGTTTCCGTCACTGCACAATGTCTTCTTCTCAGGTTACCTCTGATACCATGTTAAATTTTGAGCATTAATTCATAATACTCTAGGATCTTAACTGAGAGAATAACATGTACAATATATCAATGCATATCAATCATAAGAAGCATGTCAATCATCACAAGAATCAAAAGCATGAGAGACAAGAGACACAGAGTTTCCGTGGTGAAAACCCTAAGGTGAAAAACCCCACAACTTCCTCAAAGATAGAGAGAGAAATGGCTCAACCAATGTACAACCAAAATACACAGAGATAGTCTCCTAGCAGTAGATGATCCTCCTCCTCACTAGTGCGCCACTTTCTAAGTGAAAGAAGTGTGAGTTTTCGAGTGACCAAATAGAGATCTCCCGATCTCTACTTATACTTAACCTGTTTGCCCAGTTACACTATGGGGCCGACTTGTCTAGCTAGGTACATCCACAATATAATATATATATTTCAGGGCCGACCCCACACATGGTGGTCTAATAACCCATCGGCAAGTACACACACTTGCGACACTTGTCAATACACATGACGACACTTCCTTATAGAGGAATAACACATCTCTTATAAGGGTACAATAAATATATATGAAATACATAGATGAAATACATTATGAAGTTACATATACATCAACAAACTTTGGCCATCAAACACTTCAAGCATAAATTTTCAATCTTATTTGCCACATTATCTTCAATGAATGACCACATAATGGGTCATTTGTTCCTATCATGGGCCCAATCCTGTGTGGGTCAAAGGACACGATCCCCACAGCCATGTTCTTTATCGAGTCTTGAACAAATGGACTGCACCAATACAATAAAAAATTTATATAATATCCAAATCCCATCAAACCACTATCATCTAACTTGAATCTAAATTAATTGTAGTCATTTTTTTTAAGTACTATCATTGTCATTGTCATTGGAATTGTGTTTAATACTGTTAATACTATTTTTATAAATTCAATCTAAAAATTGCAGTGTTCGCACAAGTGTCCGTAGGATCTAGAGACCAACCATCCCCACTGGGGATCAGCAGATATCCACGTGTGCAGGTATCATGTGTATTAAATTATAAATTTAATTTAAAATATGATGACTTGTCTGTGTATATTTATATTTTTCTATATTAAACTATGAGGTTATAAATGTGTATGCAGGTGCGAGCACCTCAGCTTGCCAGTGCCATTATTCCTCCCTCCTTGGCCTTTTGGCCACCATATATGCCAGTTGTATCCCCTGGCATACATGCCCCCTTCCATGCATCCCTCCTCACCCCCTTCGATCCATCCCCCCCCTCCTATCCAGCACCACACTTCCATCCAGCTTCCCCTTCCGTTTCATATCTTGTGTCCCATCACCCCATCCCAACCTTTCCACCACCTCCGTTACAGTTTCCCATGTTTCCACCCTCCCCCATATGACCACGATATACCGCCCATCCCTCCACCGCAAAATAGACCTCCCCCCCCCCCACATTCCCCCACCACACTCGCTTCCCATTGCATGGTGGCCCCATCCATATTACATCCAGTTGGGGTTTATCGCCCTAGACATGCATCTCTACTTCACCCACGCCAGTCCATTCCTCATTCTTCCACCTCTCCTTCTTCCACTTTGCCCCCCAGTGGTGTAGCCACCATCGATGTGGCTACATCCACCCCTATACCATTCACCCTAGCATCGGAGCGGGTTGTCCAGCCTAGTGCTCCATTCGCCAGCCTTGAAGACCAACCGGTTGAGTTCACAGTGAGATTGACTAGTTTATGAAAATCTCGTTCAATTTTAACAAAAATTACTATATGCATCTAATTTCAACATTTATCTGATTGTTCTAAATGTTGCAGGGCGTCATTGCCGAGAGACTTGGAGCACGAAGGAGAGAGACCCCCTCACGACTTACAGTCTCACATGCGGTGAGTTATTTAAGATTTGAAAACTATTTTTATTTTTAAATTATGTTTTATATTTTTATACTTGCTAGGAAAAGTTGACATATTATTGTTTTCGTTTCAGGGCACAGGGGTACGTGGTCCAAGTCGCCAGAAGAACCCAGCTTCCTCTAGTACAAAGAAGAGGAAGATTGATTTTGGAGATGCACCGAGGAGCTTCGAGGGTGGGCAGGAGGATTGAGATACCCTCCTATGTACACTAGCCACGATGTGGAATTTTGGGCACAAGTTTCCATATTTTGTACAGGGCACGAGTTGCCATATTTTGTTTAGGGCATGAGTTGCCATGTTTTGTACAAGGCACCAGTTGCTATTATATAGACGTTGGAAACGATGTTCCATTTTTCCAAAAAGTGTACATGATTGGATCATTTTTGCATATTAATAGATGGATCTGCACTTATAGACTTTGTCTTTGATTACATTTTTGCATACATGATTTTGTCTTCAATAACAATGTTATGGAAAAGTTTTCACATAACAATGTTATTTCTAGACACCAAGTGACCTCAATATGAATCCCTTGTATTTGAATGGGTCTTGCATCTTACACTTTTTGACACATCAAGCACATGGATCAAGGTAGTTATTGAGTGTAAAATGCAAATGCATTTTGGCATAGTTTGTATTGTGTATAAATATCATTCTCTCATATACTTATTACATCGCATTAAAGTGTAAAATGAAAACCTATATATCAATAGTTTGCATTGTGCATGTTCTAAGAATAAGAAAGTAAAAAAGGAACAATAAAATTCCCTAAACAATGAGATCAATGTCTCACTCATATCACACTATAATGTATTTTATTAGCTTAGAAACGTCACAATGAATTATTATGGTTCTAGGAATAAACTCAAGAACAACTCATTCATTCATTATTTCAAAAAAGAAGAGTTTTTCCAAACACACAAATTATCTCTACACATTTTGAATTTTGTCTTTTCCAAAGAATTAATGAAGATGTGATGATCTCATTTGTATAGTTTCTTTTTGTGATCAACTACACACTATCATCCCTCCATACTTTTTCAAGGCCCAAACAATAATACAACTCCCCGAGGTCCTTCATCTCAAATTCCCGTGAAAAGCTTCTTTTCATTTCTTCAATGAACATAGTATAACTTCCTTCTATGATTAGATCATCAACATATAAACAAATCAAATAAATAGGCCTATCTTCATCCTTCTTGATATACCAATGAGGGTCACTTTTACTTCATATCAAACCTTGCTCAAAGAAGAATGTATCAATCTTCACACATCGATCAAATTCACATACACACAACATCCAACATACACATCAATAATCCACTTCAAATCATCCTTCTAAACTCAATTATTAATGCATGCTTATTAATTTGTCAATGACAAGAGAAAAAACAAGGAAAAGTCAAAATTCATTAATATATCAGTACAACAATGCAACACATAGTATTCACAAGCAAATTGAATAGGATGAAAAGAAAATTTAATGCATCTATCTTACTTTTTGCAAAAGATACAAGAAAAATATGATTAAGTTCTATTTATCCATTGTGTCAATGAATGGAAGTGTAAAGGAAACTGCATAATTTGATAACAAAAAAAACAACTTGTCAAATTAGTGCAAAAATCACCCAAGTTTCAGATCTATGCCTATTAGTTTTTCATTGGAAAAGACAAAAAATTAAGCAAAGTCAAATATGGTTAATATATATTTACAACAAAGAAACACAAAGTATGCACAAGGGAATTGAATACGTTGAAAAGCAAATCTAATTTAGCTATCTTAGTTTTTACAAAGTGTGTATGAGTGGAGCTAAGTGAGGGAGATGGAAGTAGTGTGATGGAGGATGGTCTTAGGATGACTTAGCAAGCTCTTAGGGATGTCCTAAGGGGTTTTTGTGCAAAAATTATATCTCTTATGTAAATTTGACTGACCTCATTCAATAAATCCATATGGATCCTCTCTGTTTCTAATTGTCTCCATCAATATATCATGCTCTGAATCAGGCAGGAAGTAGCATACCCAAAACATTTAATGGATTGTGGATTTAAAATTAGAAATGTTAAGATAATAGAGAAATCAAATTGTTCAGATGTATGTATGTATGTATCAACAAAAAATGCATATACCAACAAAATAACATAAAAATACACATACCTCGATGTAGAACATAACATTCTTTGATGCAATTATTTCTCTTATGTAAAGTTGACTGACCTCATTCAATAAATCCATATGGATCCTCTCTGTTGCTAATTGTCTCCATCAATCTCTCGTTCTTCGAATGAGGCAAGTAGTAGTGTACCTTGGTTGAGCTCTTGCTTGACATTGTCTGTAGATGGATGTTGTGCCAACGATCAAGTTTGTGAAGTGATACACCACTGAACCTGGTCTATAATCCATGAATACATACCCACTAGTCTTTCTTGACTTCCCATCTAGTGTAAGATATTCCCCCGTAACCACCATCGATCCAATAGGAAATTCATTGCCTTCATCATCGATTAATGATCTGTAGAGGGTTTGATTACCTTGGATGCACCGTGCCAACCAATAATCCATGGCCCATTAATTGTATTTCGGGGAAACAACTGCGTATATGTGTCTTGGTTGTACAAGATTTGAGATATGGTCGTAGTCTGTCGAAATCACTATCTGGCCCTCCTCTAACTAGGTTATTTCAACAACTGCACGTTGGTCTACTGCAAGTGACACACAATTCCATTCATCAACCTAGTCCATGCATTCACATTCATCCCATTTGTCACTGCTGCAAGGGATGCAAAAGCAAGCAATTTTTCGCGTCCATATTTCAAATAAGGGGTTGTTTGAGCTTCGAATTGAATGAAATACATGTGTTCCTTGTACTGTGCCGCAACTATAGGAACACGATCGATCTATGTCAACCACTTGCCAAAAATTTCTTACCCCACATCCTGTCACTGATGATGTTTGTTGATCTCTTACTCGGTCTGACATTGTTGCAAAGCACCATTGAACTATAGATTCTGCATCTTGGATATGAGGGTTTGTGTTAAGCCTCATATCTTCCCTTTGTAGTGTGGTCTTGATGCATGCACCAGCCCCATAATGATCACCTTTGCTGTGCCCAGTCTCAAAATAGTTCCAGATATGCGGCACATTATAAGTCTTATGAAAAATACTCATCCATTGGAATACTCGGGCATTTTTTAACTGGCCCGCACAATCATCTGACCATATCCAATGCTGATCCATCTGTATATCTCTCTCCTTCAACTGATCATAGAAAATTCAAAAACAATGTTGCACATAATGCAGATCATGGGTTCTATCATCACTTATGTAAAAGTTTGTCTCCTTCAGTATTATCCTCATGTTATTACTGCTCTCTGGCCCATGCCTATACATCATATGTACCATTATGTTGACTTGGTATGAATTGTAGTATTGAATATGGATTTCATTTTGTGGCTGAAGGGTGTAATTTTATGCAAAATCCACAATTGAAACTATGGTTCCAACATAAAATGTGTCCTTGCATTTTCTATGCTGCTCATCTTGCCATCGCACTACATGCACATGTTGAACATACTGCTATGTTTTCTTGTAGAACTCCATCAAGAAGTCACATACCCGTTCCTTTTACCATGAAAACAAGGGCAATATTACAATGTGGCCTTTGGAAAAATGTATATGTCATAAATTGAACGTGTAATATGAAAAATATGCAATATTCATTTGTACCTGTGACTTCACTAATGCAATATTTTTACTTTCCCTGGAACTGTCTAATTGATAGGTTATGTACTTGAAGCTTTGCATATCCATGACCATCCTACAAAATTCATGCTCCTCGCTTTCATGAATGCAACGGTTCAAAAGAGAAAACCCTCTGCACCTAGAACATGTCCCATATAGACACGATTTTTCATAATATTTTTGTCCTTCGGGCCTTGAACACATGATGTTGTGGATAAATTCTCTTGATGCATTCGGTGGTAGTATGGATTCATTGTAGCCCTACACAATTTTAGTATGCAAATCACAAAATATATGTTTATATGTATCATAATAATATTCATATTCTACGTGGTATCTACAACAACAGGTGTTCTGATCAATGCATATATGAACATACCATGGTTTTCATTTCTCAAAGGACCTTTGGTCCAAGTTCAATTGTGTGTGCTCATTCCTGAATCTCTCATAGAGTTCAGTTTGTGTGGTGTCAAGGAAGTGTTTAACATGGGGTTCACGTTCAGTAGAACCTTTTCTCATCTTTAGCACGTCTCTTTGGTTTGATGAAGGTCTGGTATGATCATGCCAAAAATTTTGTACTAACTCCTTAACAACATCAATTAGCTTCCTATCTCCACGAGGCAACGTACCAACAAAATCCCAACAATCGTTTCCACCTGGAGTGTCAAGATTTTCTCTTATAACAGAGTACTTTTTAATATTTTTTCTATTTAATCTAAGTATGTGAGAAGTGTGTGATAGCAGGCAACGTTTCCTTATAGAATTGCTTACAACTGATTCCGCTAACACACGACGATCTACACAGATATATTTTGTACAAGACGTCTTCCCAATTGCATTAAATGCATATTGGATATTTCTAACAATATGACTGCTAGCCTCTGAACTTTTAACTATCTTTATGCCCAAAATTATCCTAACAATAGCTAAACAGTGTGACTTTAACAAACATAGCAATAATTGGCAATTACCTACATCACCTTTGGATTCAAAATATTCCTTGACAATTTTGTTGCATTGCCATTCGATAGTGCATTTGGAAACTTATCTTCAAGGCTTGACATAGCACTTTCATCCACATGAATACGTCTAGGAGTTCTTCTTCTTGCACTGGACAACCGAGGTAGGGAAGGTGGACATGAGACATGAATACCAGAGTTTTTTTGTTGTGGTGCTTCAATCACACATTGGGCCATAATGGGAGTGTGCTCGACATGGCTGTGGTCTTCTTGGGGAGATTTCAAATTAAGCACTACTTGTATGTCCATCTCTACACATGCAGCATCTCCCAACATTCCCGTGTCGTGAGGAACTTCAACATGACTCGTTGATGGATTGTTGGTTGGAGATTGTGTTGATGTTGGAATTTGAGTTGGGTCTGTTGGACGCAATCGCTTTACTTGTAGTTTTGAACGATAGGTTGTCTTGTCAACAACTGTGTTAGGATCAGTGGCAGGATCATGTCTCACTCTTTCCATTTCCAATCTGGCCTTTTCTCTTATGTCATTGACCTTTTCAATGGGAAGATTCCTTCTATATTTTTTTTCTCTGTTATGTGAGTTTCCCGTCTCCAAAAGTCTCTTTAACACAACTATGAGGCCTACGCCTGCAAAAGAAACAACAAATAAGATATTAGTTCCATTATACAATGAACTTGACACATTCCAACATAACTTACCACTTTACAAATTAACACATACAACTACAGACTATGTTGGTTTATTTGTGTTCGAATAAACATCATTATCCCTTACAATTCCAATAAATATAGATGATGGTTGGTCAAGTGTAGAGTGGAGAAACTAGTGTCTTTCCTAGCCATGAATTCATAAAAAATTTGGTAGTAACACCCTACAACAGAGATGGCTAGAGATGCCTTGGGAATAGTTTGATAGTTTTTCTACATCAAATAAGGTAAAGAGAATAAGTTTACTAATTACACAATGAGGAGGTTGCAAATTCCCCCAAGGAAGGATAATTCAATGAGGTAGAGGAAAGTAGTCAAGCTCAAAGGCATGATATTAAAGAAACATCATGATAAACATAGCATGGATACGAGAGCATGGAAAAAATTTCATGAACTAATCAATATGGACCCTCTCCCATGATTGCTTCTTAGGATTTTATTCAAATTGAAGAGTCTCAAGAGAGAACCTCATCCATACCATCCTTGTGTGAAATCAAAATATATTCATGGTAATAATGATTGGTTTGCATTGCATACTTCATCTTGTCTAGTGAATATGAGTTTTTTTAGATGTGAACTTGGGAATTCTTCTTGTCAAATTCATTGTTGTCTATGCATGGATATTGCTATAGGCATATGATAAAAATAAAAAGGCATGGGAGAATCTCAAATCTTGTGAATGAAAATAATTATTTACAATTCACCATACCTATAGAAATGATCTCCACTTGCAATGGAAACTGGTAGCTTGAATGTATCCACTAGATTCCAAGACCACTGAAGATGTTTGTTAGATTCCAAGAGTGATTTTGTGTCCAAAATATCAATGAATGTGAGCCAATAATCAACCTGGAAGAGCTTGAACCCACGAAAGAAAAAAAATCCCCGTGTTTTCTGGTAGCATTCCTGAGAACAGAAAACTCTATTTTTTTAACTAGCAGTAGACACACGCATGTCTGTTTAATAGCCCCCACACGTGTTTGTAGTGCGTACACGTCATCAGTGCGTATGCACTAAAACAAACGCACGTGCCCTTGCATAACGTTTACACCATTTAATGCCAAACCTTCCCCCACTTCGAAAATATTTGCATACATTGGACTATACTTCAAAAGTGGATAAATGAATGGCTAAAGAGAGGGGGGTTAAGGCTTCTAAGGATTTAAGGGTTTAGGAATTAAGGCGTAAGGTATTAGGTATTTGGACTTTAAGGATTGTGGGTTAGGTTGTTTAGGAGTTAGGGTTGTGGGATTTCAGGTTGAATGGTTGAATGGTTTAGGGGTTAAGGGATGTAGTGCTTTAGGGAGAGTGAGAGGTAGAGAGGTATAGAGAGATGGGATATGGGAGAGATAGAGATAAAGATATCATGGGGTTAGGGGGGGAGAAGTGGCATCCCACGTCATACTTGAAAGGGGCACGCTCGATGGAACACCAAACGGGATTTGAAATGTAAACATGCTTAGAGGGTGAAAGAAGAGGATTGATACCTAAATGAACGTTTCATAATTCGGGAGCTACGATATGGGGATGAAATGATTTGGGCCCTGGGCCCTAAATAATTTGGATATGGGTGTTTTTCAAACCAAAGATGGCCCATCTGACCTCAAACATGGCCGAGTAAGGAAATAATACAAAAAAACCCTCTCATGAGTCCAACTTTA
>BSBM01000402.1:14035000-14272500 GCA_027924585.1 Larix kaempferi
ATATTCTAATAAGTTGTTCATGTAACTTAAATAATTCCTCCTAATCAATATATTATTATTTTTCTACAACTTTATTGCAACTAATGTGTCATGAGAGGGGAGCATTAGCTTGTAATATCCCATAAATTAATATTACAAGTACAATGCTCAAATTATAGAAATAAAATGGGAGTGAAATAAAAGGAGATAACATTATAAAAACCACACCATCCATATAATTAACCCAAGATATACCTTGGGAAACCAATTATGGTAAACCCATCTAATAGTTGAGGACTATGCCTTTCTCGTTTTCTTCTTAGGTATGAAATGCAAATACAAAGAAAAATGGACTCAGATGGATCATTGTGGCCTATATGATGGCTATAGGGTCTTATGCTTCCTTTATTCTGCTAAAAAATATCCCACTCCTTTTCTCCTCAGAACTATAGAATAGTAAATTAATACCACAAGAATTTAGTTTCTTCCTTTCCTAATGACCTAATATTTAACATGTCCTAATAGTTGTCGAAGGTTGGAATTGGGGATTTTGCATTCCTCACCTCGCGATTAGTGCCACAGTTGTAAACCCTCTAGAATATTCTTGAAATCCACACATAACTAAATATACATGTGTGTTTAATGGGAATTGACATGGCATCCACTTAGTACCATGATGGTCAAAAAAATAAATCAACTTATGGGAGGCATAACTTCCTCATATGAACTTTGATTGAGGTCGTGATCTTTGCACCATTATAAATTGTGTAACATGTACAATGCCATCAATGATATGGGGACATTTTTTGCAAATATTTAACTCCAAAATGATCAATTAATACCCCAAATGCTAACTAGAAATTTGAAGATCATAAATCACCAATACATGTCCTACTCATAAAATATGCCATACAAGTTAATAGTTTCAAAATTTTCACTAAAAAACTATCATCAATCTATTCAATTGTTAAAATTTAAATATATAATATTTTGGTAACATTTATCACATAAATTATACTTTTATATTATATACATAATATAAATTTTTACAATAAAATGTATTCTATTTATTATCTTATTTATAAACTATGAAGATTTAAGTGAAATATACCTTTAAATAAAGATTCAATCTTGTCTATTTCTTAATGAATTTTGTAGGAAATTCCTCACCTCCCTTCAAATAAATAATGGTTTTAAAAATTATGAATACACATGATACTGGGATCATGATTATAGAAAATGTTGAGGGAGCCATATTTCTTTGTATGCTTTATTTAATGTTTTTGAAAGAATAATCATACTAGAAGAGGGTGGAAACATAGCTAGCTATTAACTTCTATTATTCATTCATTCATTTTACATGTATTTTATTATGCAATTCTGGTTTAAAATTCATCATTCATTTTAGATCATTTTATTTTAATGATCTTGAGTTCAATCTAAACAATGGAGAAAATTGTTTACTATGTTTGCCTTGCATAAGATACCAAGCTCATAATTTTAAGATACCAACCTCATACTTTACTAAAACGATTTTGACAAATTTTAGTGGAAGAGGTGGCATAGGTCTTTAGATGGTCAAGACCTCCACCATCGATACTTGTTAAACAATCATTCATAGTGAAATATGAGCTTACCATCTTAATGGAAACAAAAATGTGGTACCATGAATCATCACCGATATTGTGCTTGAAGTGAACATGTGGCATTATGAGATGTTAAAATGAAAGAGGAAAGAGGAAGTTATGAGGAGGCAATTTCATAATAAAATGCATGACAACAATGTTGATTTATTGGGGTATATAATGTGAATATATTGAAGATCATAATGTTGATTACATGGTATATACATTGAAATGTTTTAGGTGACCATAGTTTCATAATGTTTTTATTTTGACACAAAGGTTAACATGTGCCAATATTGACAATGGACATTGCCAATACTAATGGAGCTAACTATGGTTAATATTGATATATTGACATTACAATAAATTTTAATGGAGCTAACTATTGTTAATATTGATATATTGACATCACAATAAATTTTATATACAACATTTAAGAGAATGTTTCTATGCAAATGCCACAATATCTACATATGTATTGCTTATAAAGTGGCAAAATTATAGCCATTAAAATTTTTAATAAAAATGGTTTTTAACATTTAAAATATATATTTAATATCTAAATATAACCCAAATATAATAATGATATATTAAAAGGAAAAAACAAATAAAAACAAATTACAATATAATTTCCCTAAAACTAAACATCAAAATATTAGCAAATCAATTAGATTTTAATATTAAAAGGAAAATTGATTTTAAACTTAAAACCTCTATTTAGCATCTTAAGATAATAATAATATATTAAAAAATTGAAAAAAAACAAATTATAATATAAATTGTTTTTTCAAAAGTAAACATTAAATTATTTCTTCTCACAACTTTAGAGTATATAACCCTATAAAACTGTTATTATTATTGAAAGAAAACATTTACTTACCTATTATGATGGCTTATGATTCATATTTTATGTATTCCACCTTACCGAGGAATGTTTTATTAATGAAAGAAAACATTTACTTATCTATTATCATGGTTTATGATTTATATTTTATATGAAATGAATTTAATTATTTGAAAGACATCATTTGTATTTTCACATTTTATATTATAATTTGTTTTAATAAATATGTGCTTTATAAATCAAGGTTTAGATAAATTTTCCTTGGCTGCGGGTGTCAAACATGGGTTGATTGTGGAAGGCACATCCACTCACCCACCTGGCAGGGTGGCTCAACCATCTCGCAGCAGGCCTCAACAGGCTCCCTTCCCCGAGCATTGCACTTAAGATCTTGTCCTTTCCCATTCCAGTTGGCTCTTTCGCATGCGATTCTGTCACAGTGGCTGACGCGATCGTTCGACTGTCTTCATCCTTGATCCATAACTGCAATAGTCTGTGCATTCTATTCTCCCGTGTGACACCCCGGTGCTCCCTCCACAAAGCCTTTGACATGACGCCTCTTAATTCCATCAGCTTCATCTGTGTTGGCATTCCTAATTATTCTTTGCATGCTCCTACAGCTGTTAGTTCTGTTCTATCTTCCCCCTCCTATGTGCACGCTAACTACGCCATGAATCATCCACGTGGAACCTCTAAGCGTGGCACCTGTCATGGTGTTGGTTGAATTGCTACCTTCCTGGAGAAGGAGAATAAATCCATCAGCGGCTATGACGATAGGATTTCTGCTCCTGTCCAAAGGTTGGTGGACGATTGGGAAGCTAATTGTGTTTATGAAATTCTTTCCTCCGGTAGCCATGGTATCCAAATCAACTATTACTGGCTTATGAAGAATATGTTGGGTATCATGGTCAAAGAAATGCTCACGAATTGGACCATGGCCAAGCTATCCATCATGGATACCAGGACGCACATGGTCCTCCTGAATGAAATGCTCACTACACTGGAATCCAGCGTGACTGGAGGCAAGTTTTCCCTCTTCTGCAAAGCCACTCCTCACCGTGACTTTGGTATTAACATGTCTTGTAGCAACACGGAGGCCCTAGACAGTAAATGAAGCACTCTTCCTCCAAACATCATTATGGCCATAGAAGTCCACACTTCGGGCTCCACTCTGCATGATTCGCCTGGTGCAGTCGCTGCGGAAGTCCTAGCTCCTATCTTGGGCTCCACCTCTGGGTCGGTCTCTCCTACGGCTGTCGTGCTATAGGGGCCCCCTCCCCTTGGAGCCTCCTTCCCAATTCCTTCAACCATTGATGTGCTGCACTGCAAAAGGGTCAGAAAATCCCACGGTGAAGCTGCAACTCCTTGCAAGATTGAACCTCTCCCGGTATAGAGCTGGGATGAAGATTTCTTTGGAAGCTGCCCCATCATAGAAGATAAGCCTAGCCCCCAGAATGAAGATGCGGGCATCTAAGGTTTCTATGGAAGACCCCAACTCTTTTTTGAGACGGTTTAAGTATCATGTCTCCTTGTTTTTCTTTTTCAGTTTACTGTCTTGTGTTATCACTACAAGAAATTACTCCCTAACTGTAGAAGGGTGTAAGCTTGGTAACTTAATATTCAATAGTGTGAAGGAAAAAGGATCAAGTTGGATGACGTTGTAAACTCACCTCCATTTAGAAATATATAAATCCACTTGAAAGACCAAGGCTTTCAACTATGTTTCTTAGAAGGTTTTAATCAATGTGTGGAAACATGGAGAAGACTCATTATGCTAGCAGAAACATCTACACAATAGAATATGTGAATGGCTAATAATAATAGGTCGAATGCTCTTCATACCAGCATAAACATATATAAGATTGCATATAATATATGGCCAGACATAACAGGTAAATACTTGCAGCTTTAGCTTATGAATGCACTGAGCATTAAGACAAACATCAGAAGCAATGTATAAAGTTTAATATACCAATGAAGAGATGGGATGACAGCCTTCTGTCATTGAATATATATAAACCTGGAAAGAAAGAAGATGAAAACTGAACAAATAGAGTGAAAGAAGCTCGATGTCAATATGTATTCGTGAACATATCCAAAGGATGAAATTCAGTTACAAGTCTTCAAGAATAGAACCACAATCCTCAGACTATATTTTTTCCCCCACTTGTGTTCTTAGAATTCCTAGGCTTTATAGCCTTTACATCAAGGTTTTAAGATCCTATAAAAAGGGATATGAAATACCTAAAATAAACATAATCAAATACAGTATTAGAAAATAAGATTCAATCTTATCATCATAAGTCAAAATTACAGTCTTCAGCATTATTTGGTAGCTTGTAGGTGAAGATGACAGAGTTCGAAATCTTTCTTTGAGAGCTGGGCGCTTTTTACCATGAAATAAAATGCCATTTGGTGTTGTTCTCTTATCATATGTCTTCAAAACCTGATTAGGAGGATGAACTGTATTCCCCTAATTATTATCTTTAATTTAAAACCATTCCCATGTGTTCTGGAGATCATAAGACGCGATCTGGGCAGAAAGAAGACCGATCTAGACTCTTTTGCACTTTCGGCGGCCAAACTGGTGAGAACCGGGGCTCCGAGATGGATTCGGTTCTCCAAATACGTGACACCTGTGTTTAAACTGAAAGAGGTTATTGTTCTTTGACATGTTAGGCACACAAGCCTCTGACCGTTTCTCAAAATGATCCTCCAGTCGCTCAGGATCATCATTTGAAAATGATGACTCAGCACAGTAAAAAAGCCACATTTCTGAAAACGCTGCCTCATCTTGCGGGGAAATTTTGACTACCTTCTCGAGCTCTAAATGCAGAACTGAAAGTACCATTGGAAAGCTTAGAATGTCTAGTTGTCAATAAACTATTTGAGCGTGTAAAACGACCTCTCCATGATTGAGAAAATGAGTTTTCCCAAGGCAGTTTATCATTTGACCAATTTATTTGAGGAGATAACATCTGGCTCCTACTCAGGGATGGAATCCTCCATGTAAGGTTCCAAGAACCACAGATCTGATGCCTTTCCTAAAAAATAAAATCCGAGCTTAATGTCTAGTGTTCCATTGGGCATGGAGTCAGTCATTCACCTCTTTCTGAAAATCTTTCATGACCTGAGTAGATGATATCTGTACATCTTCAAGACTGCCTTTATTCACTCAAGATAACTGCTGCATAGTAAAGAAAAGAAATGCTCGGGCAGCGAGTTTATTTCCTAATCTATTCTACCCTAACCAACTTTACAATTTGGTTAGGTAAAGGTTGATTTCCATAGCAACCATCCAAGCAATTTTAATACTGAAATAATCTCATCATTCTTATTGATCAATAGCTGATGTTTAAAATGCAACAATAGTGAATAAAAGTTATTTACAAAACCAAACTTACAAGGAAACATGTGCAAGCAAAAGAAGTTTGAAACTTTCAAGTTTTCTGAAATGTATGATTCTATGAATGCTGCCACTGGATCTTTGAAACTGAAATCAGAAACCTGCTGATATTCGGGAAAATGTTGCACTTCAATGACTGCTTCTCTGCCAGAAGATTGATGACCTTCTTGTTCTTTTGTGATCACCTTTTGATCATCAAGCACTATGACCTCTTCTTCAGAAAAATGATCAAGAGATGACGATAGAACAGTATTTGAATGACAAAGATTATGATCAGCTCTGAAAATGTAATTGTCTACACAATCATTAGTTATCATAGGTTCAACATGCTTTGCAAACTGATCATAAATTTTACATGAATATCTGTCTCTGGAATGCTCTGCCAATGTTGAAAAATATGATTCACAATCTGAAACAATTTCAGTTGCTTGCCGCTGTTCTAAAAATGACACATAATCATTACCTTCCTGCTAAAAAACTAAAATATATTGACATTCTGTTGGCTTAAATAGATGCATATTTTCAAAATCAGCTTGCTCTCGAATCCTCCTGCAAGCAGTAATGTTCTCCTCCACCTCTAGAGTGTCTTCAAACAAAGTTTTTAAGGATGAAGACTTTATTTCTAGCAGAAGAAGAGCAAGTTCAGAATGCAATCCCATAACATAATAAATCATGGCAACTTTCTTTGTATGCCAAATCTCCAAGGGCATACCATAGTAGATACTGAAAAATCTCCGATTGAAAATAAGCAAGATTTCATTTTGTTCTTTCTTCAAAGCATAAAAGTCAGCAAGGTAAGAATCTGTTGATTTGTTTTCACCCCAATACTTTATAAAAAGATTGGAGAACTCGATCCAAGAACTAATGGAATTAGCTCTCAGACCTTTAAACCATGCAGCAACATCTTTAATCAAAGACTTAGAGAAAAATATCATGATCACATCTTCATGAACAGTCTGAAAACAATCAATAAAATCCAAAAAGGATTCCAAGTGCCTCTCAGCTAAAGCTTGATTTTCTCCAGAAAACCAAGGGAGATATTCATAACAGTCAACAGGATAAGGATGAAGGAGATAGGGCAACTTCAAAGGCTTAAACATCTTCATTCTGATTTTAATTTGAAAAGCAGAGGACTGATCATGAACGTTAATGGGTTGATGACAAGGTTCAGCAGTAATGCCCAAAGGTGTTGAAGTCTGGAAAGGGTTCGAATTAATTTTAATCTCTACAAAATCAGAAGGGTGATCAGATTCAAGAGGAATTGGAATGCAGGACTCATCTTTAGGAATAGGCTGTGATGAGGATATGGAATCAACATCTACAATATAGTGCCGCAGGATTTCTTCTTCTAAGGTTGGATATATACAAGGAGAATGATGATTTTCTGAATATACAAAATAGAAAATAATTCTCTTTACATCTGAAGGGAACAGCATGAAAGAGCTGATAAAGAAATACAACAGCTCATGAAGTAGACTAATGAACTGATACCTGGATTTGAAATTTAGCCTCTTCATCTTCTATCAACCGGATCCTCCCCAGTGGAATCTTTAATCGTGGAGTTGCCAGGAAGATGACACAGTCAATTCTGTGTCCTCCTTTTGTCTCGCATCAAAAGTTAGATCTATGTCGTTCTTCCCAAAGAAACTAGCTTCACTTTCCTTCCCCGACAATAGCGCCAATTTGTTATCACTCCAAGAAATTACTCTCTGACTATAGAAGGGTGTAAGCTTGGTAACTTAATATTCAATAGTGTGAAGGAAAAAGGATCAAGTCGGATGACGTTGTAAACTCACCTCCATTTAGAAATATATAAATCCACTTGAAAGACCAAGGCTTTCAACTATGCTGCTCAGAATGTTTTAATCAATGTGTGGAAACATGGAGAAGACTCATTATGCTAGCATAAACTTCTACACAATAGAATATGTGAATGGCTAGTAATGATAGGTCGAACGCTCTTCATACCAGTAGAAACATATATAAGATTGCATATATAATATATGGCCAGACATAACAGTTAAATACTTGCAGCTTTAGCTTATGAATGCACTGAGCATTAATACAAACATCAGAAGCAATGCATAAAGTTTAATATACCAATGAAGAGATGGGATGACAACCTTCTGTCATTGAATATATATAAACCTGAAAAGAAAGAAGATGAAAACTGAACAAATAGAGTGAAAGAAGCTCGATGTCAAGATGTATTCATGAACATCTCCAAAGGATGAAATACAGTTACAAGTCTTCAAGAATATAACCACAGTCCTCAGACTGTATTTTTTCCCCACTTGTGTTCTTAGAATTCCTAGGCTTTATAGCCTTTACATCAAGGTTTTAAGATCCTATAAAAAGGGATCTGAAATACCTAAAATAAACATAATCAAATACAATCTTAGAAAATAAGATTCAATCTTATCATCATAAGTCGAAATGACAGTGTTCAACATTATTTGGCAGCTTGCAGGTGAAGATGATAGAGTTCGAAATCTTTCTTTGAGATCTGGGCGCTTTTTACCATGAAATAAAATGCCATTTGGTGTTCTCTTATCATATGTCTTCAAAACTTGATTAGGAGGATGAACTGTATTACCCTAATTATTATCTTTAATTTAAAACCATTCCCACGTGTTCTGGAGATCATAAGACGCGACCTGGGCAAAAGAAGACCAATCTGGACTCTTCTACACTTTCAGCGGCCAAACTGGTGAAAACTGGGGCTCAGAGATGGATTCGGTTCTCGAAATCCATGACACCTGTGTATAAATCGAAGAGTTTATTGTTCTTTGACATGTTCGGCACAAAAGCCTCTGACCATTTCTCAAAATGATCCTCCAGTTACTCAGGATCATCATTTGAAAATGATGACTCAGCACAGTAAAAATGCCACATTTCTGAAAACGCTGCCTCATCTTGCGGGGAACTTTTGACTTCCTTCCCTAGCTCTAAATGCAGAACTGAAAGTACCATTGGAAAGCTTAGGATGTCTAGTTGTCAATCAACTATTTGAGCGTGTAAAACAGCCTCTCCACGATATTAAATTTCATTGAATTTAATTTTTTTGATTTTATAAATAGATATGTTATTCTTTTGTGTAGCAAGTTATAGTTACTAATTCATGAGTGTCACTTTATGTTAGGACATCTTCCTTTCTCCATTAAAGCACTTCGCTATTCTATGTAAAAATAAACAAATTTAAGAAATAGTAACTTTATATAACATCTTCTCTCTAAAACACAGTTACTATCGATGCAAAAAACAAATTTGAGAAATGGTTGAGTTAATGAAATTCCAACGAAGATGATCTAACGATGTTTTTGGGTAATGAAACTGATCTAAACTCCGATTAACAAATTAAGTAGAGAAATCTGATACGGCTTCTGAATTTGTCACCAGGTATCATGAAAACTAATAACTGGACAGTTTTCTCTGGAATCTATTAACTTCATATATTTAATTTTAGAGAACATCAAGATCACGCCCACAAAATCTTTTCAAGCCGTTTTATCACATCTTCCGCAATGCTTCTGAACGCCACTACTGTGAGCTGTTCGAACTCACTGAAAGGCTTCTTAGTTCCACACAGCCATGCACGCCTTTCCTTCATACGATATTCATGTCCTCTGCTCATAAACATGACCTCCAGACGAACCAACATAAAACTGATGTGCCCAACGAACTCTGAAGTGCAATTCGCATGCTCTATCATGCCTCAATTATGCTGGAGATTCATCTCTTTATATAAACATGTTTACCAAGCTGGAAACCTAAAGTAGTCAAACATCGAGTTAGGGTTTATACTATCTTACAAAAATGAAGAGCAATCCCATGATTTTGCCTGCCTTGATGTTGGCTATAATGGCCATTGTTTGCGCTAATTCGGTGGAATCGAAGCCAAACACCGGATGGGTTTGGCAGGTCTGCAATTCTGATAAAATTCCAAGCGGAAGCAATTACTATGATAACGTGGGGATGGCACTAAATGAAGTCCTGGCAAATACCGCCAAATATGAATATGGATATTATTACAAGACCAGCCATGGAGGAAATGGAGCACCCACTGTCTACGCTGCAGGAAGATGCAGTGACAGTCTTTCCCCAGATGACTGCCATGATTGTCTCCAAGTCATCACGGATGGCATCTGGAAGTCTTGCGGGAACGCCATTGGAGCTCAAGAGAAGCTGGTAGATTGTTTTCTTCGCTATGAGCAGTTTCAATTTGAATGATTAATATAACCAAATTCACGCTTTGTTTCCCTTCTTCTGGTTATGCCAGATGAATAAAACAGATCGGGCAGAATGATCTGAGATCATAACATCCCTCCCCTGAGAAATATGTAACGGTGGGATAATCCATAGATTATGTAGAGGTGGTAATAGCTAGCATGGAGTTTAAATGTGGAATGCTATCATATATTGAAAACAGTTATATACAGGATACGTTTCTTGTTCTAAACGTTTTATATAACTTTATCCTATTGAATTTCAGAAAATTATTTATTTTTATATATAATTGATTTAGAATGGTATAAAATTTTTATGTTTATTTTGAAAAATTATTATTTTCAATTATTTTCAGTTTATGTATTTCTTCTTTATAAATTATAAATTTAATATAAAAATATCATAAAATTAAACATTCTCAAATTTCATTTTCAAATATATATAATATTTGAATAATTCTCACTTGAAATCCACAAAATAATTGAAAGTACATTTTTATATAAAGTTAACATGTATTGTTATAACACCAATGCTATCGAAGGAGAAACCTAGAAGAAAAGCATCGATACAAAAAGAAAAAATAGCTATTACCATTTCAAAGATAGCCCTTAATGAAAAAATTAATTTATGGATTAAAGTGTCAACAAAAAGTAAAAGTAAATGTCATAAGTTTGTCATGTGATCCATTAAATTTCTTTTCAACTAAATGCGTTTGTCATATAGTCCATTAAATTTCTTCTCAACTAATTATAGGTTTATACTAATGACATGATAAATTCCAAGCAAGTCAACTTACTTAATAGTCCAAAAAAAACTTGCCTACTTCCATTATTATGTGATGTGGTTATGACCTTGGTTTTCCTTATCTCGATTCACAAAAACCTATAAATACATATATAAGCATGTGGAGCACCATTAACTAAGTTTGTGGATGAGTTTGTGATCACAAAAAATTAAAATTCTCTAATTTTTTTGAATATTTTAATTAATTTATTAAATAAAATTACTATTTTTTTATTAATTAATTTATTAAATAAATTTACTATTATCTCATATTTATTAATTATTTATTTTTAATATTCTTGTAGTTACCATGAGGACATGGGTTCTTAAAAAAATTGTAATTTAAACAAAGATAACTAAATTGGTTTATTCTTGTTTATGGTTGCTTTCCTAAGCGAAAGGCTATTTGCTAAAAAAAATTAATGCTTTGATTTTAATATTCATTTGTTTTGTTTTTTGATAATATACCGAATGCTCATTACCTAATTATTGAGGTGAGAGAATTTCTCTTTATAGCGTAATAATATAAGAACTAACGCTTAAAGAAACAACTATTAACTAAAAAGGTTGTCCTCGAAATCGTATTATACAACTAACAATGATGCATTAAGGAGCAACTAAAAAGGTGGCTCTTGGACACTTATTACACAATAAACAATGATGACATCTATCGATAAAGAAGTAATCCATATTAGAAACATTCCAATGGTCACAAGTGCACTAGCATTAAAAATATATGAGAGTTATAATCCCAACACAAAATACAAACATTATTCTTTATAAGGAAGGAATGGCTGAACATTATATTTTTTCCATGTAAAATAGCCATATCACAACAAGCTAAAATATTTGAAAAGCTAACCACTCCGAGTTATCAAACTAATCTACCTATGATAAAGCATCAAATAGTAAATCCTCTCAACATCCACTACAAAATCATAATATTTACATGACTCCAGACCTACTATTGGACTACTGTTAATTTTTTTATCTTAATGTGAAATTATAGTAGTATTTGAAATCAAATGACTAATCAACAAGCATAAGCATTTACATGAGACACAATATTTACCTTGGGAAACCCTTTATGAGGGAGAAAACCCCAACAAAATCTTCCTTAGAATATTGATAGATAGCAGGGAATGTCTTTACAATGAGAAGATTACATCAAGCACCCTTGGTGCATTATCAAAGAGAAATACCAGCCAACCCTGGTGCAATCACAGAGAAAGTGAGAATAGGGAAGAATATAACTCATAATAATATCATGCACAAAATCAATTCATTTATTTTGGAAACATGCATAATGAATGCAAATTTCCTTCAAGAGAGAAGAGAATTTGCTCTCACATTGAATTCATCAATCCTACATCATTGACAAACTGCTTGTAGTATTTTTCTCTTGATAAGATCTTATGACATTTTGAAACCGGTGGAATGTCTTGTGCATATGAACTCGATCTTGAATCGACATCCTGCAATAAAGAATAAATTGATATTCAGATTCACATGGATAAGTAACATAAATTCAAAGAAATAGTCAAAATATAAATAAAACCTGAACTTATTGGGGATGGAATGGGATAACTTTGAACAATATGGTATGAGATGCAATCTGAAGAATTGGCCATTTGATTCTACAAACTCTTCTCCCTGTATTTGAGCCAATCAAAAATCAATGAACATATCTACGAACTTAAAATATTTTCATGAACTATATCACAATCTAACTTCCAATTTAGTTTGGAAACCATTTTGTAAGAATAAGGTGAGTTTAAGCAACATATATATACTATGAAATATTGTAATTGGTGTGAACAAATACTAAAAGAATATTTGGGAAGAATATATAATTTTATGTGGACACATAAAAAAGTGGATTTTCAAATTAAAATGGTGTGTTTATTCATCTATAAACTCATTGGTGCGCTCACCAATACAAAATGTGCTAGTGCACATGTATAACAAACACATAGTTAAATAAACATCTGCAAAATCCCCCTCAGTGGAAAATATTTGCTACATTTGGTAACAGATAATTCCACATGCATTTTTTACAACATATTTCATACAGGTGCATTTACCACACACAGCCGCCCCGATACATGATAATAGTACCTGCACCACTTCAGGAGATATAAAGAACTGTTGTTTATTCAGTGCATGTAACTTATGGACACACAAGTGCATAACAATTAGAAGCGCACTGAACTGCCAAAAATCAAAATTTAAAAAATTCGCACAAGCAATTTTTTCCCTAAACTGAAAAAGGGCAGAAAATTTAAGTTCGAAAAGTAAATCTAAATAGTGTTTAAAAGCAAAAAAACTAAATATTAATTCATTCTTTTACTGAAATTTTTCAGGGGAGACTTTTGGAAGAAAGACTTACATGGAAGGAGTTTGCAGCAACTGGAAGGAGTTCTCACAGTCGAAATTTGTTAGGTATGGTGAATCAAAGAAAACCCTTCATACTAGAAATTTCAAGCATGTAAATATTATTGTTGATCTTATTTTCTAATTTAGAGTTTAGCTAGATTTAGAAAAAAAAAGCTTCATACTTACCTCCAATGTTGCAACCCTTATTTTCTCCTTGCTTCTTTTGGTTTTATGTAGATGCAAAAATTCTACATTAGGGTTTAAATCCCTCTATTGTTATACAGAATTATGATTTAATATTTTAGGGATTTTGGATTTGTTTAGCTTGCGATTATATATAGAAAGCGTAGAGTGAGATTGGGCCACTTTTTTTGTCAAATCCGAAACCATGTCGGCCCTGGTAACTTTTTTTTTTCAAATTTTTCAAAAAAAATGCATGCGTCGATTTTGGTGCGTTTGTATTAAAGGAACACACCGATGCGTTCTGTAATCATAGAGCACCGAATATATCATGTGGCATGTAATTTTTTAAAATGCAAAAGTTGATTTCATCTATCGGTTCTCTATTAGTGCTGGGTCGGGTGTATTTCAACACACCGGTGTGTCATTATTACTAATGCACCGATGCGTTTTATATATTAAAGTGCACAGATAACATATTTATTTATTTATTAATTTATTTTCATATTTTGAAGGTCTGTAATTTATTGCATATTATAGTGATTACTTCTGTATTTAATGGTCTAGGTTGTGTATTGATAGAAAATTCATGGTATGCGTTCAATGAACAACAACTTTAGTCAACATGATGGGAGCACATTCGGAATTACGAAGAAGGAAAGTGCTTTTAATAAATTTCTATATTTAAATTAATTTGTTTGAATTATTTGTAAAATTAACTAACCTGTATTGGTTAATGTGTGATATGCAAAGCCAAAAAATGAGGAAGATGGATAATATTCTTACCAAACTAAGTCTAGAAGCGTGTAAAGCATTGATGGAAAAGTTGCAAAGGGATGAACCAGGTGAATAAAAAATAAGTTAGTATGATTTATTTCTTCAAATTTGAGTAATAATGTACTTAAGAATATATATTCACTAATATGTTTCAAATAATATAATTCACATATGTTGAATGTTATGTAGAGATTGACAGCAACATAAGTCAATGTCATCATTAGAAAATAAAAATTATGGAATATGTAAGTGATGATCAACTCATTCTTAGATCAACAGGAGTGGTTGTGGAATTTAATAGAAGGGGAAAAGAATTTTATAATACTATTAGGAATATAGTGGAAAGAACGTACAAACGTACTTTCACTTCCAATATAGAAACCAATCAAATTATTCGAAGAATCAAATCATATCTAAACTACAAGAGGTGTTCCTAGAGCAATGGTCAATGAGACCTGTCAGACTTGCAATAGAAAAAACATACAACAAAAAAAATAATCATTTAAAAAGTGATATTCCTAAAGTACATGTTTATGTAGAATATGTTTCTATTACTACTATGCAAAGTGTCATTTATTCAATAATTTTAATTCTACTATATTTATTTTTCATATCAACCGAAATATAGTTTAATGTCATTTTGCATTTTCAGGAAGATTATGAAAATCCCAAAGGATGAGTGGGGTGATATGCGGAATGTGCCAGTGGGGACGCCCATAAAAGTGTACTAGGAGATGGTCGAGGAAATGGACATAATTGCATCACAGGAGGAGCCATCTCAACCAAAAAGTGCTTCAAATGTATGAAATCATTAATGTTTAGGATTATGTTATAGATCTCATTAATTAATTCCACAATAAATATTAATTTTCAATTATTTTGTTGCAGAAAAGAAAACAAAATGGAACCCATTCAACACACAATACAGTACGACAAGGAAGAAACGGGTTGATAGCAAAGTTTGTGAGTATTTGTGATTTTCTTATAAGAAATTAATATTTCATAGTGGTTGTGATTGTGTATTTAATATTGTTTGTTTTAACTATCAATCCTTGGATGTATTCAAATAGGTGTTAACATATAAAGAGGAACTATCAGAAGAATTGATTGACATTGGGTTAAGAAAGGATTGTGAGCATATGTTGGCGTATAAAAAATTTATTGTGGATTTTGTAAGTCTCTAATATGTTGTTCTACTTCTCTCATCTTATAATTAACAAAACAACAAAAATATTTTATATTAAATCTATGATTTCTGACGGGGCATAACACTTGCGGAAAACAAAGTATGGAGTGGAGCCAATAGAAGAGTTGTTGAAAGATGGCATGCGATTTTGTTTTGAAAGAATGCGTATCATTCTTGAATCAATTATTACAATGCAAGTACGCCGCTTTTCAATTTACATTCATGTATACTATCTATTTTATTTTTCATTATTCCCGGCGGCAATGTAGATACATTGAGTACACTTTATTTTTATGTTTGCAGATGGAAGTTGAAGAAGAGGAAAACAATTGATCCAATCAACAAAACATTCGACCAAATAACCCAAGTGATTCAAGTGGCGCAAGCACCGATAACAGTTCACGCGAAGAATGATGATATGTATTTAATTTTGATGTTAATGCAAGATGTTGTAGCTTGTTGTACATTTTGAAATAATTGTGTGTGAAAATCAGACATTTTGTTGAATAATGTGCAAGACATAGTGTCTAAATTGAAAAACAACGGGTTACGAATAAGTGTAACAATAATCACATGCATGTTGAGATTTTGATTATTGTTGTCTCTATGTTGTATTTTGTATGACAAAGGCACTCTTATTGTTATATAATAAAATGGAAATTTTTATTTTACTGAAATATTTAATGTTATTGTCAAATGTTACATGTGAAATGGCACATTGGTAACTAAATGTATGTATAATTAAATATTACAATAAATTCTTTCATATATGATATAAGAAACTAATCCAAACAAACACAATATTTAAATTGAAATGAATAGTACTGTAAACAAATATTTCAATTTCAGATGAATAATGGATTTAAAAAATAGAAATATAATATATATATTTGGATGAAATGTCAGTATTCATTGTTCAAAGAATGATAAGTGGCGTGTCTAATAATCCATGGTGCACCGGTGTGACTACACAGCATAAATGAGCATCGATGTTCCTACATGATAAATAAGCATCGGTGCATTTATAATATCAATAAGTGCATGAGCATTTGTAAATCAAATGCATTCATGCTTTTATTTTAAGTGCGTTTGTGTTTAAGCGTGACAATGCGTTTTAGTTGTTCAAAACAACCGGGGCATTTTGAAAGTTCTTCAGCATTAGTGCGTTTTACTATTAAACGCACCAGTGCGCTCTAATAAATGGATAGCACTGATAAATTTTAAAATATAAACCAAACGAACGGTGTAGATATTGCAACATATCGCACCAGCAGGTATAAGCTATATGCAAGCATCGGTGTAGCAATGAAATTTGATTCTTTGTGGTGATTTTTATGTTTGAGTGCACTGGTAATGTTAAATATCGCGATAAAAGTGTAATGTTAAATATCATGACAAAATTGTAATGTTAAATATCGCAGGAGAACTGTAATATTAAATATCACGTACATGTCTTAGTAAACAAAAATGCATGCACATTTTAGTAAACAAAAACACATGCGAGTTTTAGTGAACAAAAACGCATGCGCGTTTTAGTAAACAAAAACGCGTGCGCATTTTAGTAAACAAAAACACATACATGTTTTTGTTTAAAAAAATGCATGTGCATTAGTTTTACCTACGCTCCTAACTCCCCAAACCCTCTAATACACCCCCCCTACAACTCCCCAAAACCCCCCACATTAATATAGAACACCCCCCCAACCCACTAACACCACCTTCTCTCTCTCTCTCTCACACGTGCATCCATATTCCCCCCCCCACCACTAACCCCCCTCCTCTCTCCCTCTCTCTCTTTATCCACTCCCTAAACCTTACTAACTCATTCTCTCACTCTTTCTCCCTTGCTCCACTTACCTCCAATATCCTAACACCCCCTATCTCTCTACCTCTAACCCCTTAAAAATCCCCCTCTGTCTCTACCTCTAACCCCTTAACGATCCCCCAAACCCCTCCCCTCACTCTCTCTCCCCTCCTTTCCCTAGGCCTTACTAATCCCTTCACTCATGCTCTTTCTCCCATGCAAGGAGAGGAGGGGGTAATCCCCCTCTGTCTCTATCTATAACCCCTTACCACCCCCTAAATTATCTCACTTTACCTCTCTCTCTCTCTCTAACCCAAATACTCATGCTCTTCACCTATACCCCCCTTTCTCCCTAATCACCCTTCTCCTCCCCAAATCTCTAATCCCTCTCTCTCTCTCTCTCTCTCTCTCTCTCTCTCTCCCCCTCTCTCTCCCCCTAACTCTTACTTACCCCCAATATCCTAATGCACCCCTCTATCTCTACCTCTAACCCCTTAACAATCTGCCTCTGTCTCTACCTATAAACCCTTACCACCCCCTAAAGTCTCTCCCTTATGTCTCTCTCTCTATCTAACACAAACACTCATTCTCCTCACATATACCCCCCTTTATCCCTAATCACCCTTCACATCCCCAAACCCCTAACCCCCCCCCCCCCTCTCTCTCTCTCTCTCCCCCTCTGCTCCTTACCATCCCCCAATCTCCCTCTCTCTCTCTCATGCTCCTCACCTATACCCCCCTTTGTCCATAATCACCCTTCTCATCCCCAAACCCTTATACCTCTCTCTCTCTCTCTGCCCCTTAACATCCCCCAATTTCTCTCTCTCTCTCTCTAGCTCTTACTAACCCCCTCTCTCACTCTCTCTCACTCCCCTACTCATACACCTACCTTTAACCCTCACCCCCTATCTCTTCCCCAACCACCTAACACACAAAATCCCCATTAGTTCTCTGTCCATATCTCTCTCTCTCTCATACACACACACACACAATGACACATCCCTATGTCTTCCCCCATCACTAATCGCCCCCTCCTCCTCTCTCTCTCCATCCCTCTCTCATCCCATCTTCCTAGTAACTCCTAATAACCCCCTCTCTCACTGTCTCTCACTCCATTACTCATCCACCTACACCTAAAACCCACCACCGTATCTCTTCTCCAACCACCTAGCGCACCACCGCCCCATTGGTTCTCTCTCTCTCTCTCTCTCTCTCACACACACACACACACACACACACACACACACACACACACATCCATATGTCTCCCCACACCACCAACACCCCCCTCCTATATCTCACTCTCTTCCCCCCCACCTTATCCTTAACTCATACTAATCCCCTCTCCCACTCACTCTCACTCCCCTACTCCTCCACCTACACTTGACCCCAACCCCCTATCTCTCCCCCCCTCCTCTCCCTATTCCTTACTAACCGCTTCTCTCACTCTCTTTCTCCTTTGCAAGGAGAGGATGGGGTAATCCCACAAGGGATAAAGAGAGTGAGAGAAGGGGTTAGTAAGGTTTAGGGAGGGGAGGGGAGAGAGAGGGGGGTCAGGGTTAGGTATAGGTGGAGGAGTAGGGGAGTGAGAGAGAGTGGGATAGGTGGTTAGTATGATTTAGGGGGGATATGGGGGGAGAGAGAGAGAGAGAGATAGAGGATGGGGTTTTAGTGGTAGAGGGAGACATAGGGATGTGTGTGTGTGTGTGTGTGAGAGAGAGAGAGAGAGAGAGAGAGAGAACCAATGGGGTGGTGGTGTGTTAGGTGGTTGGGGAAGAGATAAGGGGTGGGGGTTAGATGTAGGTGGATGAATAGGGGAGTGAGAGAGAGTGAGATAGGGGGTTAGTATGAGTTAGGGGAAATATGAGAGAGAGAGAGAGAGAGAGAGAGAGAGAGATTGGGATATGGTAAGGGGCATAGAGAGAGAGGGGGAGTTAGGGGTTTGGGGAGGAGAAGGGTGATTAGGGATAAAGGGGGGTATAGGTGAGGAGCATGAGAGAGATATACAGATATTTGGTGATGGTAAGGGGGAGAGAGAGAGAGAGGGGTTTGGGGATGAGAAGGGTGATTAGGGAGAAAGGGGGGTATACATGAGGACCATGAGTATTTGGGTTATAGAGAGTGAGAGAGGTAAAGGGGAAGAATTTAGGGGGTGGTAAGGGGTTAGAGGTAGATATGGAGGGGGATTTTTAAGGGTTTAGAGGTAGAGATAGGGGGGTGTTAGGATATTGGTGGTAAGTAAGAGTTAGAGAGAGAGAAGGGGTTAGTAAGGTTAAGGGAGAGGAGGGGAGAGAGATATATAGAGAGGAGGGGGTTTAGTGGTAGGGGGAGGAATAGGGATGTGTGGGTGTGTAGAGGGGTGGGGGTTAGGAATAGGTAAAATGATATTTTGAGAAATTGCAAATCCAAATTTGCAAATATAAAATCGGGTCAACCTACTTTGTGATATTGTCTAATGGAATTATTCTTTGTTTAGTTCATGAGTCTTTTGATGGACCCTTGCATTCTACAAAAGTGTTTTTTCATGTTTCAGTTTTACATTGGTTCATTCTCTCGATTGCCATGTTATTTGTTTTATCTTTTTTACTATAATTTTGTCTTTTCATCTTCTGAGATTTGTGTATTGAATTCTTTATTTGGTTCCTAAGAGAATATTTTTAATGTGTTAGGGTAACTTGGATTATTAGAAAAAATTTGAGAAGGTTGTGTGTTTCTCTCTACCTACAAGTACATTGTTCCATTTGGTTTGATGTTCTATGTAAAAATATAATTATTTTTATTAGCAAGCAAAGATGTTGAATGTAAAGTTTTTAATTTTTAGACTATTAGTTTATGAAACTAATGTTTGTTTTTATTCTTTTGCAATTTATTTTATTTAGTTTGTCAAATGGTAGGGGTTAGGTGTAGGTGGAGTAGGGAAGTGAGAGAGGGGGGAACTAATTTAAGAGTTAGAAAGAGAGGGGGGAGGGGGGTTTTAGGGGTGTTATGGGGTTAAGACATAGGGGTGCAGGAATACATTCAATGACATGTTATCCGTGGAACCACCTTCTTAAAGGTTGTTAATAATTACTAGAAAAAAAAAACGTACGCGTTATATAAGTACAAAATGTGTGTTCATTTTGTATGAGAAAAATGCATATGCATTTTTCTCCTGTATGGACAACACACATAGATGTCCGAGAGAGACTCTAACATGCTCACAAAGAAACCAACAATGCACACAATTTTGGATTCTATACATATCATACACTCTTTCCATTACAAGAGAGTTCACAAAAATTGAATATTTCATTCACCATCTCCATCACAAGTGCTATAAGGATTGCTTGGAGAACCAAAGACATTGGACAAGGTTCAAGAGTCCAATAGAAAAATCATCTCCAATTCTCCACCATTAAATTTATTACAATATAGGAACATCAAATGCAATATTTCATTGATAATTGTGGTGGAGTATAGATTCAATTGATCAAGAAAAACACCAAGCTTGGAGAATGTCCTATTGAGGAGAACCATAGTCCATCCCCACCATTGATGGTCTTACAATTGAGGAGCATAAAAGGAAACATCATTGTGGTGGAGTGTAGAAACAATTGATCAAGAAAAATACCTACCTTGGAGAATCTCCAATTGAGAAGCACCATAGACTATCTCCACCATTGATTTTCTTACAATCAAGTAGTATTAAAGGCAATTTATCCCATTGATCATTGTGGCGGAGTATAACAAAATTGAGAAAAAAAAAAGTAAGCTTGGAGAATCTCCAATTTAATAGCACCATAGATCATTGATCATTGTGGTTATGGGAAATGTACGCAATCAAAAAAGGAAATATGCAAGGAAGAAGCTACCCGAAGAAATAATTGAAGAAATTAGAGAAAAGAGAAGAAATGGCATGACCAATCGGAGACATTCTGTAGACACTCACCCAATTTCAGTTGTAGATGATGTCATGATTCTTCTAACCAATCCACAACAAGAAATACAACCCGATCATTGACTTAAGGGGCCTTCGATTTCCACAACAGTTGAAGAACAAGAACCCCATGGCCCTGATCAAGGAGTAAAATGTATGTGCACAACAAGGCCACCTAAAACAATTGATGATTTGGTAGGTTGTGGTTATACAAGTGACGAAGTTAGAGAGGTGTTGCATGGAAAATTTATGCTCGAAGAAGAAAATGTCATTTAGACCGTCCAAGAGGATGTACTATTGCCATGATCCAGCTGCCAGGAAGAGAGAGAAGATATTGTTGAAACACCAAACTGACAAGGTGATGAAGCTCCAACCTCCCTACCTCCATTAGCAAGTTCACGGTGAATAACTCCAAAGCATATACATATTGATGAAAGCATCATTGGGTCACTTGAAGGTGCACTATTTAAATGAAGTATTACATATCAAACTCAACACATACTTGTTAACTATTTTGATTTTAAATGTGATGGAGATAAATGTAAATTATTTTTATCATTATTAAAATCTAGGAGTATGACTATTTTTAGGAGAAAGTTAAGGATACAGATGATAAACAGTTCTAAACCAAGTTCTCATATTGTTAAAAATTTAGTAGATGCATTTAGTAAAATTGGAAATAAATTTCGTTCAAAGGATCGTAATGTGGCTCGCTGTGTGTTGTCACAATCAAATGTGAACAAAAGCACTAGGGCCCTTCATATTCTTAATCCTACATCCAAACTTATTAATTTAAATGTCAAAACACTCCATAGGTATTGTGTTAGAAGGGAACAACTTGAAACTGGTCAAATAGATGTTTGGGCCTACATTGGCAGGTTGCCACACTCTGATATGAAGTTCATTGATGCAGTAAAGGAACTAGTGCAATATTTTTGGCATGACAACACTAGACCTTCTTCAAACCAAAAAATGTAGTAAAATCGATAAGGGGTTCAAGGGATCATGAACCCCACATTAAACATTTTCTTGACACGACACAAACATAATTATATGAGAGATTTAGGCATGAACATAATGAACTTAACTTGGGCCAAAGATCATTCGAGAAATACAAACCATGGTATGTTAAAACAAACACAACTCGTAACACATGTTGTTGTTGATACCACATTGAGTACAATTATTATTATGACACACACACGCACACATATATATATTGTGTGCATTGCATAACACTCTTGTGTAGGAATGTTAAGCTAGATTTCCGCCAATGTCATCTAGAGACTATATTCATAGCATATTGTGCAGTAGGCCAAAAGGTTGCACATTTTATCAAAAATATTGTGTAGATGGGACATGCCAAGGGTGCGGTGGAATGGAATTATTGAACAAATGCATACATGTGACCAATGAGCATGAACTTGGGATGTAGGAGGTGAACTTGTAGACATTCAAATATGTCACATATGATATTGATGGAGGGAATGAAAGAAAAAAAATACATTTGGTCACTTCTCAGGTTAATAATGAGTTCTTGAATATTTTATCTTTGCATTGCAATTTCATATGTAACAATCTATTGATATATGTATTTATTGTTGATCTACCAAGTACTGGTTTGCGACTTCATGGATAGATTCTTTGAAATGACACAACAGTATGTAAGGAATGTACATGTGGCTTGTTGGAAATATGAGCAGTTTAGAATGTGCAGGGATACATTTCCCATTGGGACTATCTTATCAGTGGTCGATTTTACGGAAAACTACACTCTTTAACCGCAAAACGAGATTCAGAGTTAATACTATCACTCATACCAGGTCAACATAATGTTCCATATCACCTATAGACATGGGGCAGATAGTACTGAAGAAAACATGGTTATATTGAAGGAGTATCACTTCTACATAAGTGATGATAGGTGTCATGACTTGGATTTTGTACAATAGATATTTCAAATGTTCTACAATCACTTGAAGGATAACAATATACAAATGGAACAAAATTGAATTTGTTCTAACGGTTGTGTAGGGAAATTAAAACAAGTCAGTGTCTTCCAATGGTTGTGTATGCTCCACAAAAAGAACAAGGTGCCACATATTTTGAACTATTTTGAGGCTGGACACATAAATGGTGAACATTATGGAGCAGCTGCATGAGTCAAGATTGCATTTTATAGGCAAGAAATGAAGTTCACAAGTGTATCTCTCATCTGAGATACAAAGACCATTATTGAATGGTTTTCTTCTGTCATGGGGAAGGTAGCAAGAAGGCATGATGATCAGTCAAACAAGAAAGCACATGTACATAGATATTTTTGGGAGGTGGTCTATGTAGATCAATCATAGTTATATGAGTGCAATACCATCCAAGGAACTCATGCATTTCATTGATTTAGAATGTCGCAAAATGATATACTTGAAATGTGGACAAGAAAACTCTCTTTTTTTTGTTCTCCGTGTAGTGGTGGTGAATGGGACAAATGTGAATCCATAGATTGGGTTGATAGCTGGGACCGTGTATCACTCCCCATTGGTCAACATATAGGTATAGAATTATACTAGTTGGAGGAGGACCAATCAAGTATTTCACCAGACTATGACCACATATGATATCTCGTACAACCATGTTCGATTAATATTTTGATAATTTTGAAACTTTTGACAACTTTTTGTGTCTAGTTAGTTGACTCAAATGTTGGCACTATATTTTCTAGAGGGCACATATACGCAGTGGTTTCCTTGAGATGCAATGCATGGCACACTCACTATTGGATGGCATGTTTCTTGGAGGGGAATCATACCCTCAATGTCTCATTAAGGGACTCTGAGGCCAATGATTTTCCGATTGGGTTGATGGTTATCAAAGGAGATTATTTGAACTAGGTTTCTCACTCAGAAGCTAGAAAAGGGTAGGTATTTGAAGATTATAGAACATGTGAGATTATATAACATTAAAAAAACTTCGTTATTGGCACAAACCTCTAGCTGCAAACAATTCCAAGGAAGAACTCATCAAAGGCAAGATAATTATTTCCTTACTCTGAGAACGATTGCAACATCCCGGAAAAATCACAAAAATTTAAAATTTTTCTACGTGAAATTTATTGCTTATTAACTGTATGCGGAAATAGAACGATGCAATGAAATGTTATCTTGCTGTACTAATTGTCATGTTGGTTATTTATGTAATAAATTTTGACTAACAGGTTTTAGCTTAAGTCTTGATGTTATCCATATTTAGTTGTGCTGCTACACATCTCTACTGTTATTGTTTATGTATGAAGAAACATCCATTTGACTAATGTACTTTTATTTGATTGATGAAGGGGTCCTACGGATGCCCCGAGGCTTACTTAGCATTCGTGCTAAAGCATGTGAATTTGTACTTGTGATAGATTTATAGGTAAGAGATTAAAGTTGCGACAAGTATTCAACAGTTTATCAAAGAAGATCTATAATGTTCGTATTGCAGTGTTGTACCCAGATTTATTTTGGTTTCCATTCATGTTGTCTGTATGTAAAAGCCTACCTTCTACCTCCGTGGCAAATCGTGGAAATTCCATGTACAACTGTTTGTTAACTTGTTTAGGGTCTATCCTGCGGTGATGGTGTTGGTCTGAATTATTTCTCTTACACAATACATTATAATGTATGTATGTGTATGTCTAGAATCTGTTCACAATGTATAACTCTATGGTCTGTTTTAAAATGTTTATAGGATTGTTATCGAACCCTTGCAAATAGAGTTTGTTGCCATTTTAATAACTATCACATTTATGTAATGTGAGTTGTGTGCATCGTGATACCCTATGTGGCACTTATGTGATACTATATGCACATTATGATTTCTATTTGATACTACACCCTTTGAATCTTATTAACTATTATGCAATGATATGAATTACATGCAAACCATAATATCTATGTGAAAACAATATGAATTATGTGCATTATGTAGTTGTGTGACAATATGAACATGATGTGGTACTATACTACCTATTTGATAATATGCAATATGTAATATACTATACTACCTAATTGTGCTACTATGCAACATAGGTTACTATATAAACCCTTTGCATTATCTACCTAACCTTAAATGAACATGTTATAACAAGTGGTACACCATGACTATACCATATGCTAATTCTAAAGTAATAAGTGATATGATTTGAACATTGATGTCACAGGTTGGCAAGTGTAACCGTATGTTATGCATTGAATGCTTACAACTACTATGGATAGTGGAAATCCATCGTGGGTGGCTTATTATGCTTGGTTCACGTGAATGTATCTTGGTGTAACAATGGAGTGCCGAGTTGTAACTCAATGAAGATTTAAACGTTGATGATCTGGCTCCATCGTGGTTGTGGTAGTGATGGCTCATTAAATGTGATAGCCGATTGGTGATTTCGTAAATCTCACCAATGATCTACATCGTTGATCTTGGCAGGGATTTCAATGCTGTGGTTAAACCCTACCTTTACTGCATTCGATGAGTTTATTGTGTTTATTGTCATTTGGTAGTGGTAGCTCTTTGTGGCTGACAGGTTGAGGGTTTGTAGTCTTATTGTTTTGGCCTATGGAGGCGTTGTTCCTGAGGCTTGAACTCGTAACCTCTAAATTTTATAGAGCCAAGCTCTCTTTTGTTCTGGTATGGTGGTGAAAGTCTCGTTTGACAGTCTTAGAGTTTTGTATTTGTATGGTTCGATACCCTGACTTGTTGAGGGTTTTTTTCTTTTATGAGTGGGTTTGAAAAGAATGGCCCAGGGCCTCGCCATCGTTACTATCCTTCCTGGCACTGTGCTACTATGTTAAAAATAGTGGATGGTTTTGTGTTGGCTTCGGCTATAACAAAAATTGACGAAGTAGGGTTACCATTGCAGTTGAAATGTCTCGGGGTTCATTGCTGACTACGGCTATCATTTGAAAGGTAATGTGTTTTGATTTCCTTTACTGTGATGTACATACGATGATACTAACATTTATTCAATCTCAATACTGTAATATTTCTTTCTTTGATACTATTTTAACCACATTTTAATGTTCTTGCAGGTGTAACTACGCAACGGCTCCTCGATTATGTGCGTTGAAGGTTGGAATAGCTATACCAACCGGTAAGCCTAGGCAATTGTCTTGAGACCCTGTGTAGATGAAGAAGATGGCCGACTGGTGTGGTGTCTGTGTGTTTTTGTTTTTAACTCGGAGAGTTTTGTAATTTGTAGAGATAGGGTTGCAAACTTTGTTCCAAGGAGTGGGGAGAAATGATACCTCGACCCACAAGGCAAACGTCGTTTTGAATGTGAAATGTAAATCATGTAGGTTAGGTTTCGAGCTCTGTCAAGTTGGAAATCTGAAAGGAATGTTTATAATTTTCAGTTGCATTCGTCATGGTTTTTATCGTTTTGGGCTTGACCCATGAATATTTCCTGTAGCTCGTCGACGATGTGAAAATGTAATATGTTTTGGCAACCTCTATGTTTATCTTTGATTTTAAATCGATGGGAGAATGTTTTGTGAAACAATGATATGACTGTTTGTTTTTATATGAACAATGGATAAATGAAAATATTGATGAGGCTTACGGCCTGTAAGCACTTCATTTATTTATAATAATGTTGCTGCATCTTAAAAAAATAGGAACCAAAGCTAGGGTTTAGCCTTTGTTTTGGAAATCTCCTACAGTGGTTTTGATAACTCAATCTTAACTAATCGATCTACAAGCATGTTTATGGTGTAAACGTTTGATTATTGTCTTTGATCTTGATATGATACTGACAATCAATATTTCCTGTCTTGATACTTCTGTTTGAAATGGTTTGTCTATTGTTAATAGGAATGAACACCAGAATGTTGTCCAAACTGATCTGTAGAAACGATTTATAGTTTAACTAAATGTATTAATGAAAGAGTTTAAGGTTTGACTTAAAACATGTAACTAGTTAAAATGTTAACTCTGTACTGAGAATGGATAGTAAGTTCTACGGATATAACTCAGTTATGTTTCAAAAGTAAGGGTTCCACAACTTAGATGAAATCATGAAACTAGATGAGTACAGGGGTTTGGTTATGTAATGAAAATTCGAGTATCTGTTCTGAGATATAAAAATGTAAGTACAGTGTTAAGAATAGATCACTTGTACATGAATAATTTATTCCTGTGCCTTATTTCTAAAAGAAAATGCTATCCATGTGCTATATGTTTGAATCTACTCTCTACTGTATGAAAATAGAAAATACTTCATATGAACTTCAAAAATGAAAACTATTTACTTCTAAACAATCTGGCATTTATAAGATATAGAAAATCATTACTATATATTCTGGAAGTAAATGTCTGTGTAGAATAGTAAGGAAAAGAAAACACTGATACATATAAGCATAGATATTCTTCAACAGTGAATAGTAACTTGGGAAATAATGCAACATTTTTATCTCATCCATCTCATGGCTATTTGTCTATCATACTCATCTATTTTAATCTATCTATGTACTAGAGTACGATGCTGTTCCTTTTTGCATAGGGAAAAATACAAAGATCATTTATTTCATTCATAATTTCTATTCATGCTTAAAACTTAAATCAGAAACTAAAGTACAGGTATATAAATCAGATCTCATTCTGTAAATTAAATACTTGTAAATAAACAGAATTTTACTAGTAGATAACAGAGCTTTAAAATATACATAAATAGATAACAGAACTTGTAAATAAGAATAGATAAGACAATAGAACCTGTAAAAGATGATAGGGCCGACAAACACCCAAGGAGGCCTGTTCCTCCCAACTTGCTTCAGAAGAAACAGCTCAACTGCTGACTTATAATGAACCCCCGAACCTGATTATTGATCCAGTAAGTGGGTGGAATCTGTGTAGAAGCAAGGCACTCAAAAATACCCTCTCCACTTGGTATCAATCTCCTGAAATAAAATGCCTTCTCCACTCAACATCAACCTCCTGAACTCAATAAGAGTTTGGCAGACTCACAACATGATCAACAACATAGCATATCCCCTCATCAAATCTCTTGGGTGCAAACACAGTAAAACCCCAAGGTAAATTTCCTCGTCAGGAAAAGTGATGAACCTCAGTTCAATATTTGATGGCTATTATATAGACTACCTAGGTCTTTTAGTGGTCTGTTTGGAATAAATGAGCCTCAATCTCCAGTCCCATCTTTCAGGGCACTATGACCACATTTCAAGGGATTTGTCCCATACCAACAGCTAGTTAGTTGCATCGTGATGCTGCCAGTTGTCCATTGACTTCTACCCCAGATTCTATTCCACCTAGTGGATCAGTAACCACTCTTTCAACAGTCCTCTTAGGTGTTTGTCTCCTATTTTATTTATTAAATAATAATATATTGTGCAAATTACAGTCATCCTTGGATACCTATCCAACATAAAACTTTACAATAAAAGTTATCATAATGTTTCTTAACACAAAATGTTTTCCAGCAAATAGGGTATGTTACAAACACCCCCTCTTAAGCTCAACATCATCCTCGATGTTGCTTATTCATCATTAAGTTCCTCATGGAACAGAACTGGATATGCTACCCACATATTGCTTTTCAGCTCCCAAGTAGCTTCATCAGGGCTAAGGTGCTTCCATTGCACCTTTTCCTGCCCTATGGTGCAATTCCAAAGCATAATTTACCTTCGGTCTAGAATACAGTCCGGTTCCACCTGAAAATCTCCTTCGGGTTCCACCTATATGTCATTCCAATTCAGCACATGAGTAGCATTGTGCACATACTTCTTTAAAATAGAAACGTGAAAAACATTGTGGATTTTTAAATTATATGGCAATGCCAATTGATATGCAACAGCTCCAATCCTTGATAGGATTTTGAATGGTCCACAGTACCTTGGTGCTAACTTAGCATAGCTCCCAAGTTTCAAAGAACTTTTCTTGGGCTTTACCTTTATAAAAACATGGTCTCCTATCTGGAATTCCCTTTCTGTGCGTTTCAAATCAGCATAGCTTTTCTATCGATCTTGGGCAACCTTTAAGTTACCTTGAACCTGTTTCACGGTTAGCTCCATTTCTTTCAATAAATCTGGTCCTAACATCAATCTTCCCATAGGATTATCCCAAGAAATTGGAGTACAACATTTTCTTCCATACAAAATTTCAAATGGACTTAACTTAGCAGATGCTTGATAATTATTATTGTAGGCAAATTCTGCTAAGTGCAAGTAATCTTCCTACTTAGATGGCTAATCTTTAACATACAATCTTAACATATTTTCAAAAATCTGATTTACTCTTTCTGTTTGACCATCATTTTGTGGTTGGAAAGAAGTTCTGAAATTTAATCCTTTAAACAGTGCTGTCCAAAAGTTACCAGTGAACTTAGAGTCTCGGTCTGAAATAATTACCTTTGGAATCCCATGCAAGCGAAAAATTTGCTTCATAAAAATATCTCCAATGTTAGAAGCCTTGAAATTAGTTTTAACAGGGATAAAATGAGCAACCTTTCTAAGTTTATCAACAACAACCATAATTGAGTCAATCTACTTCTGATTTTTAGGCAAACCTATAATAAAGTCAATGCTTATAATTTCCCATTTCCATTCTGGAATTGGTAAGGGATGTAATAGCCCAGTTGGATGTTGATGTTCAGCTTTGATAGTTTGACAGTCAAAGCATCTAGCTATATATTCAACAACTTCACTCTTCATGTTGGGCCAAAAATACTCTTTTCTTAACATAGTTATCATTTTCTGATAACTAGGATGCCCTGAATAAGGACTCTTGTAAACTTCATCTAAAATCAACAACTTAACCTTCGAAAAATTAGGCACATAAATTCTATTTTTGTAAGTTAAGAAGCCTTTTTCATTAATACTGTAATCTATTATAACATTTTTAGAAGAATTTTCAGCCACTTTATCATGTAATTTTTGGTAATTTTCGTCTTGCTTAATTCCTTCTTCGACCTGATTTTCCAGATCAGTTTTAAAAGTATTGATTGCTGCCACAAAACTCAATCTAGCATTTTTGCTCAATGCATCAGCAACCTTATTTTCCTTTCCATTAATGTGATGGATCTCAAAATCATACTCACTAAGGAAAGCTAACCACCTAGCTTGCCTTGCGTTAAGATTTGTTTGATCCAATAGATACTTTAAGCCCTTATTATCAGTTATTAAAATGAATTTTCTTCCGATCAAGTGATGGCACCACATTTTTAAAGCATGTATCACTGCTGCCAACTCAAGATCATAAGTATCATAATGCTTTTCATGTATTTTTAAATTCCTTGACTCAAAAGCAATTGCATGACCTTCTTGACTTAAGACCCCTCCAAGTCCTTCGTTGCATGCATCCGTGCATACTACGAAATCCTTATTAGGATCTGCAATTTTTAAGATGGGTGCAGTCGTTAACAATTCTTTTAACTTATTAAAGTTGTCTTGACACTTTTGATCCCATATGAATTTCTTCCCTTTCTTCTGTAAAGAAGTGATGACATTAGCAAATCTAGAGAACCCTTCAATAAACTTTCTATAATAACCCGTTATTCCCATGAATGACCGTACATCAGTTACATCTTTAGGGACAGTCCATTCATTTATTGCTTTAATTTTATCAGGATCAACAGAAATACCATCTTTAGAAATTATATGACCCAAATACTAAATTTTATCTTTATAGAAATCACACTTACTGAACTTAGCGTAAAGCTGATGATCTCTAAGTACTTGTAAAATCATTTTTAAATGTTCGTCATGCTCTTCTTTAGTTTTTGAGTAAATCAGGATATCATCAATGAATACCACTACGAACTTATCCAAATATTTATGCAGAACGTTGTTCATTAAACACATGAACACTCTCGGCGCGTTGGTTAGCCGAAAAGGCATAACTACGAACTCGTAGTGTCCATAACGCGTTCTGAATGCAGTTTTGAATATGTCCTCGTTTTTTATCCGGACTTGATGATAACCCGACCTTAGATCAATTTTAGTGAATATCTCTACTCCACGTACTTGATCAAATAGATCATCTATGCGGGGTAAGGGATACCGGTTCTTAATTGTCATTTTATTAAGATGACGGTAGTCAATGCACAAACACATGGTACCGTCCTTCTTTTTAACAAAAAATACTAGCGCTCCCCAAGGGGACACACTGGGCCTTACGTAGTTTTTATCTATTAATTCTTTCAGCTGAGATTTTAACTCATTTAACTCCAGAATATTCATCCTATAGGGGGCCTTTGATTTTGGTACCGAACCGGGTACTAACTCAATGGTGAAATCAAGTTTTCTTTTCGGAGGTAATCCTGGAATTTCTTCCGGGAATATATCAGAAAAGTCCCTAAGGATGGGAATATCCTCTAGCTTTAACTTGTCTTCTTTAGATGTATGCTCATCATTAACAAAATTAACAGCAAACAATTTACAACCTTTTCTGGCAGCTCTCTTTACTTGTAAAGCAGAAATCTGCCTTACTGAAATCTGCCTATGAATTCCTTTTACTGTTTCTGAATTACCTTCATTATTTATACAAGTAAAATATTTATAATAACAATTCAATATAACTCTATGTTGTTCAAGCCAATCCATGCTAATCAACAAATCATATGAACCTAAGGGTAAAACATTCAGATTGATTTGCGTTTTCAGCTGACTTAAAAATACTTCACAATTCTGAACATAATCTGTAACCTTTCTTTTAGTTCCTGTTGCAAGTTGAACTAACCATGCATTATCAATTTTCTCTGTTTTTAGCTTGCAACGGTTTACTAAAGTAGGTGAAATATAACTTAGATTTGCACCTGGATCTATTAAAATAGAAATAGACTTGTTTTGTATCATACCTTCAATTTCAACCATGGATGTTTGATGGTCCGCTTGACGGTTCTCCAATGCTGCATTTATCCTGGGCATTTCTCTTGCTATATCTCCAACTGTAGGTTCTGCTTGCATAGTATGTATGTTGTTGGATGTCCTCTTGTTGCGTGGGCAATCTGCTCTCTTATGTAGTCTGCCACATTCATAGCACTTTATGGGTCCTTTCTGCTCAGCGTACCTGTTGTTATTGTTATTATTATTATTGTTGTGATTATTAGGTACATTTCTTGCAGCAGTAGAGTTCTGAGTTGCATTATTTTAGTAATTATTAGGAAAATTTCTGTTATTAAAATTTTTCTTAAAACTTCCAACATTCTGATTAAAATTCTTCTTTTTATAGTCATACTGATTAGACTTACTGTTCTTCCAGCCAGTTGTTCCTTCTCTTTTTCTGTTTTGGTCAAAACAAAAATTTTCCTTCTTCATGGCCTCTTCCAAAGTGGAAGGATTATCATACTCAATACGATCTTTTATATTAAAAGGTAAACAATTGAGAAACCTCTATACTTTAGGCTTTTCCTCAACCATGTAGGGCATGTACCTCAGCAAGCTAAGGAACTTGCTGCACAGTTCTTTCATGTTCATTGTACCCAACTTTAAATCGTAAAACTCTTTTGACTTATCTTCAAAGTACTGTTCCGACAAAAAATTCTTTTTAAACAAACTTTTAAACATAGTCCAAGTTACTTCTTTTTCTTTTATGCTCTTGATTCTTTTAAGATCCTGCCACCCGATATCTACCTTTCCGGTCAGATTGTAAATAACCATCTTGGCTTTCAGTTGAGAAGAGCAATTATAAATATTAAAGTACTTTTTCATTCCAGACAGCCATGCTTCTGCTATCTCACCCTTCTCACTTTCGCCATTAAAAGTAGGTGGCTTAATCTTTTTAAATTGCCTAGTAATCTGTGCATGATGCTTATGTTTCCTCTTTTTAGAGTAGCATTCAGTGAAACTGCTGTCATAATTTATGTCTTCATTACTTGAATCAGATTTAGAGGATGAGTAACTGTTCCTTTTATCATTTCTTGTTTTCTTATGCTTATATTGGTGGGACATTATTTTAGAATCATCCCTTAATTCTGATTTTCTGTCTCCTTCATCACTGTGACAGTTTCCTTTTAAATTCTATTGTAACTCTTCCTGTGCCTTTAGGATCCATTCATTTTCTTCTTTAACAGATTTTAACTCAGATTTTAAATCCTATACAGTGCGTAAAATTTCAGAAGACTGATTATTTAACTCAACATAAATTCCTTCAGTGTTATTATGATTAATACGTTCATTACGAGGAGATCTATCCTCTGCTGATTCCTCTGGTATTTCCAAACCTGCAATTAAAGGTCAATCTGTTATGTGCAAAAATAGAATTAAATTACAAAAGTTAGTAACATAAACTTTCTGATTTATTTTTCTGTTTTGCGTGCATGAGCCTCATTCAGGCCTGGAGTTTGAACTTGCACTCTGATACCACATGTAACATCAGAAAAATCAGAAAAATTAATTTTTTTTTTACATGACATTTATTGCTTATTAACTGTATGCGGAAATAGAACGATGCAATGAAATGTTATCTTGTTGTACTAATTGTCATGCTGGTTATTTATGTAATAAATTTCGACTAACAAATTTCAGCTTAAGTCTTGATGTTATCCATATTTAGTTGTGCTGCTACACATCTCTACTATTATTGTTTATGTATGAAGAAACATCCGTTTGACTAATGTACTTTTATTTGTTTGATGAAGGGGTCCTACAGACGCCCCAAGGCTTACTTAGCATTCATGCTGAAGCATGTGAATTCGTATTTGTGACAGATTTACAGGTAAGAGATTAAAGTTGCGACAAGTATTCAACAGTTTATCAAAGAAGATCTATAATGTTCGTATCGCAGTGTTGTACCCAGATTTATTTTGGTTTCCATTCATGTTGTCTGTATGTAAAATCCTACCTTCTACCTCAGTGGAAAATCGTGAAAATTCCATGTACAATGTTTGTTAACTTGTTTAGGGTCTATCCTGCGATGATGGTGTTGGTCTGAATTATTTCTCTTACACAATACATTATAATGTATGTATGTGTATGTCTAGAATCCATTCACAATGTATAACTCTATGGTTTGTTTTAAAAAGTTTATAGGATTGTTATCAAACCCTTGCAAATAGAGTTTGTTGCCATTTTAACAACTATCACATTTATGTAATGTGAGTTGTGTGCATCGTGATACCCTATGTGACACTTATGTGATACTATATGCACATTATGATTTCTATTTGATACTACACCCTTTGAATCTTATTCACTATTATGCAATGATATGAATTACATGCAAACCATAATATCTATGTGCAAACAATATGAATTATGTGCATTATGTAACAATATGAATTATGTGCATTATGTAGTTGTGTGACAATATGAACACGATGTGGTACTATACTACCTATTTGATAATATGCAATATGTAATATTATGCGATTGTGCTACTATGCAACATAGGTTACTATATAAACCCTTTGCATCATCTACCTAACCTTAAACGAACATGTTATAACATGTGGTACACCATGACTATACCATATGTGAATTCTAAAGTAATAAGTGATATGATTTGAACGTTGATGTCACAGGTTGGCAAGTGTAACCGTATGTTATGCATTGAATGCTTACAGCTACTATGGATAGTGGAAATCCATCGTGGGTGGCTTATTATGCTTGGTTCACGTGAATGTATCTTGGTGTAACAACGGAGTGCTAAGTTGTAACTCGATGAAGATTTAAACGTTGATTATCTGGCTCCATCATGGTTGTGGTAGTGATGGCTCATTAAATGTGATAGCCGGTTGGTGATTTTGTAAATCTCACCAATGATCTACACCGTTGATCTTGGCAGGGATTTCAATGCTGTGGTTAAACCCTACCTTTACTGCATTCAATGAGTTTATTGTGTTTATTGTCATTTGGTAGTGGTAGCTCCTCGTGGCCAATAGGCTGAGGGTTTGTAGTCTTATTGTTTTGGCCTGTGGAGGCGTTGTTCCTGAGTTTTGAACTCGTAACCTATGAAGTTTATAGAGCCGAGCTCTCTTTTGTTCTGGTATGGTGGTGAAAGTCTCGTTTGACAGTCTTAGAGTTTTGTATTTGTATGGTTCGATACCCCGACTTGTTGAGGGTTTGTTTCTTTTAATATTGGGTTTGAAAAGAATGGCCCAGGGACTCGCCATCGTTACTATCCTTCCTGGCACTATGCTACTATGTTAAAAATAGTGGATGGTTTTGTGTTGGCTTCGGCTATAACAACAATTGACGAAGTAGGGTTACCATTGCAGTTGAAATGTCTCGGCGTTCATTGCTGACTACGGCTATCATTTGAAAGGTAATGTGTTTTGATTTCCTTTACTGTGATGTACATACGATGATACTAACAGTTATTCAATCTCAATACTGTAATCTTTCTTTCTTGGATACTGTTTTAACCACATTGTAATGTTCTTGCAGGTGTAACTACGCAATGGCTCCTCAATTCTGTGAGTTGAAGGTTGGAATAGCTATACCAACCGGTAAGCCTCGGCAATTGTCTTGAGACCCTGTGTAGATGAAGAAGATGGCCGACTGGTGTGGTGTCTGTGTGTTTTTGTTTTTAACTCAGAGAGTTTTGTAATTTGTAGAGATAGGGTTGCAAACTTTGTTCCAAGGAGTGGGGAGAAATGATACCTTGACCCACAAGGCAAACGTCGTTTTGAATGTGAAATGTAAATCCTGTAGGTTAGATTTCGAGCTCTGTCAAGTTGGAAATCTGAAAGAAATGTTTATAAATTTCAGTTGCATTCGTCATGGTTTTTATCGTTTTGGGCTTAACCCATGAATATTTCCTGTAGCTCGTCGACGATGTGAAAATGTAATATGTTTTGGCAACCTCTGTGTTTATCTTTGATTTTAAATCGATGGGTGAATGTTTTGTGAAACAATGATACGACTGTTTGTTTTTATATGAACAATGGATAGATGAAAGTATTGATCAGGCTTATGTCCTGTAATCACTTCGTTTATTTATAACAATGTTGCCGCGTCTTAAAGAAATAGGAACTGAAGCTAGGGTTTAGCCTTTTTTTTGGAAATCCCCTACAGTCGTTTTGATAACTCAATCTTAACTAATTGATCTACAGGCATGTTTATGGTGTAAACGTTTGATTCTTGTCTTTGATCTTGATATGATACTGGAAATCGATCTTGCCTGTCTTGATACTTCTATTTGAAATGGTTTGTCTATTGTTAATAGGAATGAACACCATAATGTTGTCCAAACCGATCTGTAGAAACGATTTATAGTTTAACTAAATGTATTAATGAAAGAGTTTAAGGTTTGACTTAAAACATGTAACTAGTTAAAATGTTAACTTTGTACTGAGAATGGATAGTAAGTTCTACAGATATAACTCAGTTATGTTTCAAAAGTAAGGGTTCCACAACTTAGATGAAATCATGAAACTAGATGAGTACAGGGGTTTGGTTATGTAATGAAAATTCGACTATCTGTTCTGAGATAATAAAATGTAAGTACAGTGTTAAGAATAGATCACTTGTACATGAATAATTTATTCCTGTGCATTATTTCTAAAAGAAAATGCTATCCATGTGCTATATGTTTGAATCTACTCTCTACTGTATGAAAATAGAAAATACTTCATATGAACATCAAAAATGAAAACTATTTACATATAAACAATTTGGCATTTATAAGATATAGAAAATCATTACTGTATATTCTGGAAGTAAATGTCTGTGTAGACTAGTAAGGAAACGAAAACACTGATACATATAAGCATAGATATTCTTCAACAGTGAATAGCAACTTGGGAAATAATGCAATATTTTTATCTCATCCATCTCATGGCTATTTGTCTATCATACTCATCTATTTTAATCTATCTATGTACTAGAGTACGATGCTGTTCCTTTTTGCATGGGGAAAAATACAAAGATCATTTATTTCATTCATAATTTCTATTCATGCTTAAAACTTAAATCAGAAACTAAAGTACAGGTATATAAATCAGATCTCATTCTGTAAATTAAATACTTGTAAATAAACAGAATTTTACTAGGAGATAACAGAGCTTTAAAATATATAGAAATAGATAACAGAACTTGCAAATAAGAATAGATAAGACAATAGAACCTGTAAAAGATGATAGGGCCGACAAACACCCAAGGAGGCCTGTTCCTCCCAACCTCCTTCAGAAGAAACAGCTCAACTGCTGACTTCTAATGAACCCCAGAGCCTAATTACTGATCCAGTAAGTGGGTGGAATCTGTGTAGAAGCAAGGCACTCAAAAATACTTTCTCCACTCGGTATCAACCTCCTGAAATAAAATGCCTTATCCACTCAGCATCAACCTCCTGAACTCAATAAGAGTTTGGCAGACTCACAACATGATCTACAACATAGCATATCCCCTCATCAAATCTCTTGGGTGCAAACACAGCAAAACCCCAAGGTAAATTTCCTTGTCAGGAAAAGTGTTGAACCTCAGTTCAATATTTGATGGCTATTATATAGACTGCCTAGGTATTTTAGTGGTCAGTTTGGAATAAATGAGCCTCAAGCTCCAGTCCCATCTTTCAGGGCACTATGACCACATTTCAAGGGAGTTGTCCCATACCAACAGCTAGTCAGTTGCATAATGATGCTGCCACTTGTCTATTTCCTTCTACCCTAGATTCCATTCCACCTAGTGGATCAATAACCACTCTTCCAACAGTCCTCTTAGGTGTTTGTCTCCGATTTTATTTATTAAATAATAATATATTGTGCAAATTACAGTCATCCTTGGACACCTGTCCAACATAAAACTTTACAATAAAAGTTATCATAATGTTTCTTAACACAAAATGTTTTCCAGCAAATAGGGTATGTTACAACGATAGGTTAAAGGAGACCGTTGGTATTAGAGGTGATCCCGATGGTCTAGTCGAATTACCATAGGTAGGTAATCTAATATGTGGTTTGGATGTTATATTGTATACTATTTTATATGTATGTGGTGTACATGTATGTTATGATTTTGTTTCATGGTATCATTGATTATTGACATTACTATTTTGACTATTGCAACTGGAAATTGACAACTTCATAGATTTCTAAATTGCACAAGCTTCGTCATGGATCCTAAATTGATAAATTGTAAAAGATTCGTCATGGATCCTAAGTACACCATAAGATCTACATCCCCGTGCCGATTTTAATGCTCATTTTCACCATCATCATTCCCATGCTCATTGTCACTATACCCATGCCCATTTTCACCATCACCATGCCTATTTCCACCATGAACATGACCACCATCCCCTTCTTCATCATAATATTCTCATCCATCATCCACAAAAATATATTTGTTAGATACCTAATTTAGAAATGTCGAAACCAAATCACAAACATATAAACCTAATCTAGCCTTAGAAACGTAATCTACCCTAGAAACACAAATATAACTCTAGCAACCTAATCTATATGCATATAAACCTAATACATCCTTAGAAACCTCCATCACCATTTGAATCGAAACCATTATGCTACAAATATGCACATGTCAGTCCAAAAAACGAGGCTAGTTTGTGCATTCATGTGCATCCATTTGAATCCAAAATTCATGTTGCAACTATATATGCATGCCAAAAAAAACTTCGTATATTCATGTGCATCCATTTATATCTAAACCATTGTGCTACAAATATGCACAAGAGTCCAAGAAACCCTAATTTGTATTCTAAATCCCTAGGACATAAATCCTAGCCTGTAAATCCTATCTTATAAACCATAGTTTGTATCCTAAACCCTAATTTGAATTCTAATTCCTAGAAACCCTAGTTTGTAGGCTAGATCCTAGTGTGTGGTCAAAATCCTTAGAAACCTCCATCACCATTTGAATCCAAACCATTATGCTACAAATATGCACAAGAGTCCAAAAAACCCTAGTTTGTGCATTCATGTGCATCCATTTGAATCCAAACCATTGTGCACAAATATGCATAAGAGTCCAAAAAACTTCATGCTGCAACTATATATGCATGCCAAAAAAAAATCATATATTCATGTGGATCCATTTGTATCTAAACCATTGTGCTAAAAATATGCACAAGAGTCCAAGAAACCCTAGTTTGTATTCTAAACCCCTATGCTAGAAATCCTAGCCTATAAACCCTAGAGTGAAGCTATAAACCCTAGTTTGTAGCCTAAACCCTAATTTGAATTATAATCCCTAGAAACCCTAGTTTGTATCTTAGTGCCTAGTTTTTGTGCAAAATCCTTAGAAACCTCCATCACCATTTGAATCCAAACCATTATGCTACAAATATGCACAGGAGTCCAAAAAACCCTAGTTTGTGCATTCATGTGCATCCATATGAATCCAAACCATTGTGCACAAATATGCACAAGAGTCCAAAAAAATTCATGCTGCAACTATACATGCATGCCAAAAAATCACTACTTAATCCTCCCGATTTCGTATTTGCACCATATGTACCTTATTAAATTCTTTTCATTAAAAAATCACTACTTGATCTTTAGCTTAAAAGTCATTAAGAAGGCACCACTTGATGTTAGGTTCAAAAATAATATAAAAAATTATTAATATGAAATCTATAGATAATTTGTTAAATCTCGAATGTCTCAAGCATCTATATTTGACATCTAGCTAGAATATAACCTTGAATTAGATTTTTTCTATTAATATTAAAAAACCTAAGGGTAATGGGAACATTTAAGTTTGGTGTTACTAAAACTTTGAACATCAATTTTAATATCCCTTTGAATTCAATGGGATATACCAAATTTGGAGATCTTCAAAACACCAAGTTTGCCTTGAACCCCACTCTAGATCACTAGCTCAACTTCATTATTGGTCAATGAGTCAATTATCACACTTTTTTTCTATTTAATGTGACTAGAGCGTACATATGGAAAGTGTCAATTCAATTCATTAATAACTCGAAGGGATGGTAACAATTACTCTTTCAAAATACGAGTATAGTCATCTTTATTATTTTGTTGGATTTTTTTCAATTTAATTTTTTTTAAAGGAATAATTTTATGGAAAAATTTTCAAGTATTTTCATGGATGTTAAATGGAGTAAACCATGGAACCTTGCTGAGGGGATCAAGAAAGTTGAACCCATGACCTCCACAATTTTTGGGGAAGATATCTCATATTTGAATCATGATTGCTTGAGTTAACCATAAAGCTTCAATTTGATTTTTTTTATGAAGTAATAGTATTTAAATTGAAAATAGTGAATTTGTAAAGTATTAACTAAATATAAAAAATATTAAAGGAAATTAACAAATCTCTCTAACTTTCCATAGTAGCTTCTGGTTTGAGAAATTGGACCTAGGACATCCAATTGGCATCCAAGTTTTCAAAATCACTCAGGGATCACACTTGGCCAGGGCCACACTAGCCCTTAGCATGGATGGATATTTTTGGTGCAATTTGGCATGTGTCCCTAAATGGATACAGGGATCTACTAGATAACATACATAGAAAAAAAATTGTGGATCAAATCGTGAAACAAATGATTTTGTTGGATTCCTGGCATCAATTTACACGTAGGAGTGAGTCAGTGACTAACTATTGCGAGTCCCAATGATTCAGTGACTAACTGTTGCGAGTCCCATGGTAGGAGGCGCCTTTTGTTATGTCAGATATGACACTAGGGTCTTTCTCATTGGAACACATGGAAATTCTTGCATTGGGGGGTCAAAATAAAAACCAAGCAACATAAATGGGTTCTGTCAGCTCCCACATATGCATTTGGCCCTTGTGGATGCGGTCACACTGACAGGACTCAGGTTTGCTTCTCGGTTCGAATTCTATGGCGTGGGCTTAGATTCACCATGTGTCCCTGAAATCCTTTAGGATGCGACTTGTAGCGGGCCATAGAATGGTGATCGTGGTGCGAATCGACGTATTGTCGAATCCGTTGGATTCAAGACATACAGATAGTTCCAGGGGTGCCCCTCTTCTCTCGGTCCATGGCACATGTATAATATTTTACGTCGATTTTGGAAACTAGGGTTTTGCTCAATAAGGGACTTTGCAATTCTTACACATAGGGGTCAACTTTGCAAATTCCTCGAATCAAAACTTGTGGCTCGAATTCCCAGATGGAACCTTCCTAGACACACTTGAAAGACCTTTTGGAACCTATGTTTGTTGCACAGTTTGAATTCTATGCCCCAGGTAGGGATTCAACTGGTGTCCCTGAAAGCCTTTAGGGTGTGAGTTGTAGTAGGCCATAGAATGGTGACCATGGATTGGATCAACGAAATGTCGACTCTATTGCATTCATGACATCAGGATAGTGCCAGGGGTGCGCCTCTCCTCTAGTTCCATGGAACAAATATAGTCTTTTAGGTTGTTTTGGAAATTAGGGTTTTGCTCAATAAGGGACTTTGCAATTCTTGCACATAGGGGTCAACTTTGCAAATTCATCGACCGAGAACTTGTGGCTATCCTTCCCACATGGAACCTAGCTAGACACATTTTCAGGACCTCCCAAAACCCATCTTTGTTGCACAGTTGGAATTCTATTCCCCCTAGTAGGGATTTAACATGTGTCCCTGAAATCCTTTAGGGTGCAAGTTATAGCGGGCCATAGAATGGTGACCATGGATTGGATCGATGAACCATCAAATCTGTTGGATTCAGGACATCTATATAGTTGTAGGTGTGCCCCTCTCCTCTGGTTTCATGGCTCGAGGATCATATTTTAGGTCGATTTTGGAAACTAGGGTTTTTCTCAATAAGGGAATTTGCAATTCTTGCACATAAGGGTCAACTTTGCAAATTCCTAGACTGAGAACTTGTGGCTAGTGTTCCCATATGGAACATTACTAGACACACTTGCAGGACCTCCTAGAACCCAGTTTTGTTGAACGGTTGGAATTCTCTGCCCCCGGTAGGGATTCAATAGGTGTCACTGAAATCCTTTAGGGCGAGGGTTGTAGAAGGCCATAGAATGGTGATCATGGCTCGGATCGATGAATCGTTGACTCCATTATATTTAGGACATTGAGATAGTTCTAGGAGTTCCCCTCTTCTCTAGTTCCATGGCATAAAGATCATCTTTTAGTTCGATTTTGGAAACTAGGGTTATGCTCAATAAGGGACTTTGCAATTCTTGCACATAGGGGTCAACTTTGCAAATTCCTCGACTGATAACTTGTGGATAGAATTCCCAAATGGAACCTGCATAGACATACTTGTAGGACCTCCCAGAACCCAATTTTTTTGCACGGATGTAATTGTATGCCCTTGGTAGGGATTCAACATGTGTTCCTGAAATCCTTTAGGGTGCGAGTTGTAGCGGGCCATAGAATGATGACCGTGGCTCTAATCAATGAATCGTCGACTTCATTGGATTCAAGACATCATGACATTTCCATGGGTTCCCCTCTCTTGTGGGTCGATGGCACAAAGATAATCTTTTAGATCGATTTTGGAAACTAGGGTTTTTCCCAATAAGGGACTTTGCAATTCTTACACATAGGGGTCAACTTTGCAAATTACTTGACTGAGAACTTTTGTCTAGCATTTCCACATGGAACCTTCCTAGACACAATTATAGGACCTCTTGGAACCCAAGTTTGTTGCACAATTGGTATTCTATGCTCCTAGTAGGGATTCGACAGGTGTCCCTGAAATCCTTTAGGGTGCGAGTTGTAACGAGCCATATAATGGTCATCGTGGATCGGATCGACGAACTATTGACTACGTTGGATTCATGACATTGGGATAGTGCGAGGGGTTCCCCTCTCCTCTTGGTCCATGGCACAAATATCATAGGTCTATTTTGGAAACTATGGTTTTGCTCAATAAGGGACTTTGCAATTCTTGCACATAGGGTTAAAATTTACAAATTCCTCGACCAAGAAATTGTGTCTAGAATCCCCACATGAAACCTACGTAGACACACTTTCAAGACCTCCCGTGACCTAGTTTTGTTGCACGGTTGGAATTCTATGTCCCTGGTAGGGATTCAATAGGTGTGCTTGAAATCCTTTAGGGTGTGAATTGTAACGGGCCATAGAATGGTGACCATGGCTCAGATTGACGAACAGTTAAATCCCTTGGATTCAGGACATGGAGATAGTTCCAGGGGTGGCCCTCTGCTATGGTTCCATTGTACTGAGATCATCTTCTAGGTCGATTTTGGAAAGTAGGGTTTTGTTGAATAAGGGACTTTGCAATTCTTACATATACGGGTCAACTTTGCAAATTTCTCAACTAAGAACTTGTGGCTATATTTTCCACATGGAACCTTCCTATACACACTTGCAGGACCTCGTAGAACCCATTTTTATTGCACGGTTGGAATTCTATGCCCTCGGTAGGGATTCAACAGGTGTCCATTAATCCCTTTAGGGTGCGATTTGTAATGTGACATAGAATGGTGACCATGGATCAGATCAATTAACTGTGGAATCCGTTGAATTTGGTACATCGGGATAGTGCCAAGTGTGCCCCTCTCCTCTGGGTCCATGGAATAGAGATCATCTTTTAGGTCAATTTTGGAAACTAGGGATTTGCTCAATAAGGGCCTTTGCAATTCTTGCACATAGGGGTTGAAACTTTGCAAATTCCTCAAACGAGAACTTGTAGCTAGAATTCCCATGTGGAACCTTCCTAGACACACTTGCAGGACCTCCCTGAACCCAATTTTGTTGCACGGTTGGAATTCTATGCCCCAGTAGGGATTCACTGTGTGTCTATGAAAGCCTTTAGGGTGCAAGTTGTAATGGGCCATAGAATTATGACCGTGGCACGTATCGATGAAATTTCAACTCCGTTGGATTCGGGACATCGATTTAGATATAGGGATAGCCCTCTCCTCTAGGTCAATGTCCTAGAGATCACTTTATAGGACGATTTTGGAAACTAGGGTTTCACTTAGTAAGGGTCTGTGCATTTTTTGCACAAATCGGTCAACTTTGCAAAATTTTGATTTTGATTGTATAACTAAACATTCAAAGAGTGGCACTCAAACCTACTACATTGCACTCTTAATATATTGATATGTCCTTAGTGTTCCACATCATTGACATGTCCACAGTGTTCCACTATATTTTCACTTTGATTTAATGTCGTTTTTAAGAGTTCAAAGTTCCAAATAGAAAAGGGAGGTGATGTTTCATCGATGATATCTCTCTGATCCTTTCTAGCTTTGTGAGTATCCTTGACTTGTCCTTGTGGTTTCTTAGGAGTCACTTGCAAAAAATATTTTGTTGGGATTGCTAATCTCTTTCATTTGAATTGGACAAGTTTTCAAGTCATTTGTAAATTTTTGTGGGGTATATAGTTATTCATTTATGTGGGCCACATAGGTGCACCACTTAGGTGTGTCAACTATGTTCTTCCTTTATGTTTGTTAGGTTCTTATGTGGGTAAGGTGCTTATGTGTTCCACTTCGTTGGGTGCTTATGTGTGTTAAGTATGTTGAAAAGTGACTTAGGTAGTTAGGGTTAGTATCATTAGTAGGTTGTGTGTTGGGGGTTTTGGGGGTAGTGGGTTAGACATAACTGGTAATGTGTTATATGTATTAGTGTTATAGGGGTTGCGTTGGTCAAGATAAAATATAAGTATCAACTATGTGGGATAAAAAAGTGTGTTTCATAGGTGTGCCATCTATGTGCATCCTTTAATATGTCCAATAGGTGGTTATGTAGGTTAGGTATTCATGTGCATGAGTTAGATTGGTTTGTTCCTTATGTGTGTCACTTGAGTACATTGGATGCTTATGTGACTAAGGTGAAACATGAGATGCATTAGGTAGTTAGGGTTAAGAGTGTTAGTGGGTTAGGATAGAAAGGCTTTGAGTGTATTTGGTGAGTTGTGAGTGGGGATTATGATAAATGGATTATTGATTTAGGGGTCAAGGGTCATGTTAATAGGATAGTGTCACATTGAAATTATGTGCATGCCCATGTTCATTTTGTTATATGAGTGTCATCACAATAAAATTTAACATGATTATATGGGTTTCATGAGTGCATCACATGTGTGTGAAAGTGTAGATGCATAGTATATGTGTGTTTTCCACACTTGTTAAGTTTTTATGTGGATTAGGAGTTTATGTACATCACTTAGTTGTATTAGTTTCTTATTTTGTAGGCCCAAGTGCATTAGTACATTGTGTGGATTAGGTGTGTCACCCACATGATTTCACATGCAATTTCGTATAATTCGATTGTGGTCAAGAACATGTTGTAAATTGTGATGAACCCACAATAATTAATTAATGAAAATACATGAGATATCAGAAATAATAGAACTCAGAATCATTTTTATATTGATCATGGTCCACTTCGAGGGGGCAACCTCCTTTGAGCAAGCTCAATACAATTAACTTCATAGTGCCTTCAATGACCTCAACACACACTTATATACTAAGTCTATGCCCAATATTATGAGTCAAAACCATGGGACATATAATACTACGAGACGACTTACAAAGCATATGCGTCCAATACTATGGGCTAATATAAACTATGGGTCAAGAAATACTATGGGACGACTTACAAAGAATATGCATCCAACAACAATATACTAACATAGTAAAGAGAAGGGTTGACATGGGTTCCTAACATCCCCTCTCCCTTAGAAAAAGATTTGTCCTCAAAGCTTTGGTTGGGAAAATTGCTGCAGAATTTGAAGGAGTGGTTCCCCGGTAGCATCCTCGGGTTGCATTTCGGGCCATTGATGCCTTTGGAATGTCAGGGAGGATTGCTTGGAACGCTGTAGATGAAGAAGAACCCTATCAGCTGCATGGAAAGTACACTCGGAATGGTGTTGATTGACTTGTTGTTTCAATCGAATTCTGGCCATGTGAAGATTGTCCTGCAGAATGAGAAGAATCTGAGCGTGGTTTTGAAGAACCGAGTCAATTTCCTGAACTGGAGAGCTGCTAAGGGTGTATGGAAGAAGAAATGGCGGTGTTTGTCCATAGAATGCCTCATATGGTGTCCTTTGATATGTGGTATTGTACCACCAGAGCGCTTCTAGGAAAGCCATAGAAATAGTTGGCCAAAGTTGTCTAGGGATGGGCAAGGGTTTGAGCAATCCCAAAAGGAGTGTTGTTTCACCCTTGTTGACCTGGAAAGTATCACAGTCAGCCACCACCTGTTGAATTGTCATTTTTAGTCCTTGCCAAAAGAAGTTACATTGTTCTCGGTCATACATTTTGAAGAACCTAGAGTGACCTACTGATGAAGAAGCATGGAGTTCAGAGAAGAGATAGCCCTATTGAACATATTGCAACCAATGTGGAACAAGTAGAGAAAGAGCGGTAAGAGAAACTGAGTCATCAATTGTGCGAGAATGAGCATCTGCCACCATATTGTCCTTACCCTTCTTGTAAGCGATCGCATAGGGATAACCCATGAGTTGGATAACCCATTTTAGGTGTGTTGGGGAGGAGACCCATTGGTCCATAAAATTTTCCAAACTCTGGAGATCAGTCTTGATGCAGAAATAATTCCCTAATAGGTATGGCTACCACTTCTGTACTGCATGCAAAATAGCCATCATTTCCTGCTGAGAGGTAAATGCGACTAAATTCTTACCGGAAAGGTCTCTTGAAGGCGGCAAGCTCATTGGTTTAGCAAAGACATCTACATATCTATCCAAGGAGGTAGTGGAGACAGTTGATGGGTGCATCTGAATGGAATGGAGCTGAGCGATGACACCATGTGAATTCTTCTTAAGGATTTTTTCCAGGCGATGTGAACTGATGATGTGGTGAGACCCTGGTTGTAAGCCCATTAATTTGTGTTGTGCCCCATTGACTGAAAATTGCATCCAAAGTTCAGCAAAATGCCATAAGATGGGGCCAAGTGTGCGTAACCATTGAACGCCCAAAACCACATCACATCCGCCTAAGGACAAGGCAAACATGTCAGAGCGCAAGTTATAATCTTCCATAGAGATACGCACATTGTGACACTTCCCTTTGCAAGGTAAGGTGCCCCCATTGGCAACCATGACTTCAAAGTTGGAGCAAGGATGGACAAAACAATCAGCTTGTTTGGCAATCCGAGGGTCAATGAAGTTATGAGTGCTACCAGAATCAATGAGTATGGTAAGAGGGAAATTCTTGAAGTATCCCCTGACCTGCATTGTTTGTGGGGTTGTGATGCCGGTCACAACATGGAGAGAGATCGCAGGTGGGTCATCCTGAGATGGGGTGTCAACAGGCGGGTGCTGAATGTCGACCTGCTCCTCTACTGTATCTGGAGCTTCTTCACCAAGTTCAGAGGCAGGCAAAGAATCCACATCCAAGAGATAGAGCTTTTGTTGAACACATCTATGTCCCTAAGTGAATTTCTCATCACAATTATACAAAGCCCTTTTTCTCGACATGCCTGCATCTCGGTTTCAGACAAATGCTTGATAGGAGTTAGTCGAGGAGCTGACGGGATGGGAGGTCGTTGAGAACCCATATTTTGGAAGGGAACAAAAGTGGGTTTGGAGCATTGTTGGGCTGCAAGCTTGTCTTCTGCCAACTTAGCCAAACCTAGGACTTCCATCATTGTGTTGGGACAGAACACTTTAACCTCTGACCGGATTTCATCCTTAAGACCACTAATAAAACAACTCCTGTAAAATTCATCAGACAATCCTTCTGTGTGATTGGCGAGTTTCTCAAATTCTGTCTGATACTCTCTCACTGTGCTAGTTTGGTGAAGTTTAGTGAGTGCTCTTGTGAAGTCGTCAAAAGCACTAGGACCAAATCGTGGCAAAAGGATTTGGCAAAAATCTGTCCAGTTTGGCTCGGGATGAGCTTTGATGTACCAACGGTACCATTGAAGGGCTTCCTGTTCCAAATGAAAGGATGCAAGTGGAACTTTCTGGAGATCAAAAGTATTATGCAGGCTGAAATATTGTTCTACGCGGTATATCCATCTAGTCGGATCAGTACCATTGAAGCGAGGAAAATCAAGCTTCGGCCCACAAAAATTGCTGGAAGAAGAGAACTCGGTGGCTGCAAAAGATTCTGGCTATCGGTTATTGTTTATCGCTGAACGATGAAGATGGAGGCTGAGAAATTTTTCATCCAGATCTTAGAGTTTGGTTTGGATGGCTGCAAGTGCTTCCTCCATGGTTTTTGCTCCTACGTGGGTGACAACCATAACCAGGAGTTTTTTTTTTTTTTTTGGGGGGGGGGGGAATGGATAGAAAAACAAAAACAAAATCTTATTTAGTAAAGGGAAAGTTGGATTTGGAAAAAACTCGGAGGGGTAATTGGGGTGTGATTAGGTTTTGGACACTTTCTGATGGACAGGGAAGCAAAAAATGGGGATTTCAGAAGCGGGGTGAAGGAATGAGAAAATTTGGCAGAGACGGACACAGAAGCAGAATTAGGAAAGGAACTCTGTGGTAAAATTTGAAGGTGATTGGGTGAAAATTGAAGGAGTTATGGCAAACCCTAAAAATAGACAAATGTGGGATTTCGGGCTTTGGGAAGTGGAATTGGGGATAGGGTCCTCAAGAATGAAATATGTACAATGGGATGACAGGGGTTCCCTAAATATTTCAAGGGAAACAGAGTGAAAACAAGGGAGATTTGGAGAAAAAACTGAATTTTATACTTTTTTTTTTCCAGACTGGAGCGGCTACGGCTCGGAAGGGATCTGAAATAGGTAGATCTGCAATGGCCCGGAAGTGAGCGGAAATAGAGGAATCTGAAATGGCACCCAATGGATTGAAAACAGATGGATCTAGAATGGCTTTCAGAATGGATCTGAATGGCTGGATTTGAAATGGCGCAGCAGTGATCGACAACAGTTCAGCTGAAAATAGATATGGACCCCAGGTATGTGTGGCTTCCTAACAGTTCAGGGGTTTCACTTGGCCACCAATGTTGTCTGACGGCTTGCGTATTGGGGCAGTACCCCTCACTCCACGGCTCAGGTAAAACTGATAACCGCTTTGCCACAAACGACAGCTCTTGGTTTACCTCACGGGTGGGAACTAGTCAATCAGGTAGGGGTCGTTGTCCTTTTCACTGGCAGGTCCTCTCAATGGACCAGCTACTTTGGGGTTCCTGTGGTACTCCTCACAATGATTTTTAGGGATTATGCCCAAGTACTTCCCACAGTTAAGCAGATAGGGATTATTCCCAAATCCGAACCTGTAACAGATGTGAAAAAAAAATTGGTAGAAATTTCACCTAGCGAGCCCAAGAAAGTGCTCTGATACCAGATGTGATGAACCTGCAATAATTAATTAATGAAAATACATGAGATATCATAAATAATAGAACTCAGAATCACTTTTATATTGACAATGGGCCACTTCGAGGGGGCAACCTCCTTTGAGCAAGCTCAATACAATTAACTTCATGGTGCCTTCAATGACCTCAACACCCACTTATATACTAATTCTATGCCCAATACTATGAGTCAAAACCATGGGACATATAATACTATGGGACGACTTACAAAGCATATGCGTCCAATACTATGGGTCAATACTATGGGCTAATATAAACTATGGGTCAAGAAATACTACAGGACGACTTACAAAGCATATGCGTCCAACAACAATATAATAACATAGTAAAGAGAAGGGTTGACACGGGTTCCTAACATAAATGTGCATTGATGTGGATACAATTTAACATTGTATATGCAATTGGATCATTGTCAAGAACATTGTAAATGTGCATTGTTGTAATTGTGCATTTTTCTCAATGGTATAATTCATATCTCCATGTAATCATCCAAGCTATAAAAAATTGGGAACATTACACATATAAAAATTACTGGGCACACATGTATGATCAGACATAAGAATCAATTGTGAATATGTCAAGAGACAATCTGAAATATATAATATATCATGGAAGTCATAATAGAAAAATAGATGGCCCTTAGATGGCCTACCAATGTACATGTATCAAAAAGGTCAATGATGTACATGTAAAAAAAAGTAAATCTATCCATGATCACACATAAAAGCTCTACAGTCCTCTTGTAAAAAAAAGTATATATGTCCTAGACTACACATCAAAACTCTAACTTCCTCTTGTTTTTTCCAGACTATGATGCATCTTGCCTTTGTCTATGACCACTATGCATCTCTACTGACTGCAAGTCAAAGATCATATTTCTTGATCAGGTAATTGAAATAATACTAAATCACTAACAAACTTAAAAAATTTAAAATATGACTCAATTACTTATAAGAAACACTCACTGAATCCATCCGAGGAATATATGCCTGTGGTTTCCTCCTCCTAGATGAAAGCCTCTCTACAAAGGTGCTCTATGAATAAAATATCTTATGTAAATTAGCTCAACAATTATCAAGATGTATGTGTGATAAAGTACTAACCAATTTTGTAATTGATGAACATGTCTCACCCAAAAATCATGCTTTGCGACAAGAGACTAGGTTTCATCTATAGCAAGCGGAGCCATAGGTTGAACATGAACCTTGGTCACATGTATTATTGGACTAGACTGAGGCTACATTTACCAAATACTAAAATATTTATACATCATGCATGTGCTTACACAATAAGAATGAACTGTACATGTACAAATATTCAAGTAGATACCTTTGTGTGACTTGTTCCCATTGTACAAGCAACATTAACGACAACATCAACAACCCCACTAAGGTCTGGCATGGAAGACTCTCCATATTGATGTTGTAAACATGTAAAAAAAATATTAATAAAAACAAGTTGTGGAGTGAATTGAAATATAACCAACAACTTTCATCGAAGGCTATGTACATTACCATGGAATCAGTTGGTCCATGATTATGGAAACCCACTCTTTTTATGGAAGAGGGTCATCTGGTGTATACAAGACCCTTCTCTACATTTGGAATATGGGGAGATCCAAACCAAAGTGGTGGTGGATTGATTTGCATTGATGCCTACAGTCACAAAGTGTTGTCATAGCTAGACATGGACATGAGTAGATGAAATCAGATGTATTGAAAAACCAACATGTTGTAATACTTACTTGAAAAACTAACATGTTGTAATACTTACCTCTTCCTAGGACATATCTCCCCCATGGGAGGAATCGCTACTAGCAAATTCTTTCCCCTCCGCAAAGCCATATAACACTTGCAAGTTTAAAAATTATAAATATTAGCAATCTACAAAGGAGTACACTAAGAAACAAGTAATTTGAACAAGATTAAGTCATTAGCCATGTACTTACATTCCTAAAAAACTCATAGAAGACACCTGTGGGGAATTCACTCAAATCAATGTCTCCCACATCCTGTTAAGAATGCAGTGCCTACAACTTAAAAAATTGTAGATATTAGACCATCTAAAAAATTAATGAACTAACATGTATTAATGAAATGACATGTATTAACAAAATGATATGTTGAAAATATGACCTCAATGTTGGTTGTTATCACCTCAGATATGACAACACTAGGTACACTACCAACCCCTGTAGAGGCATCAAGCTCCTGCAAGATTAAAAATTGTATATATTAACAATCTTTTAATGTGTACACTATGGAAAAATAATAATTTTAATGACAAATTAGTGTTTTAACAATGTCCTTAACTGACCAGAAGTCATTGTAGAGGTTCCATGTGTTGGTCAAAAACCATAGCAGGTTTGACCACACGTCATGCACACATGTGGCTCAATATTTGTCTCATGGGATGTTAGTATATCCCCACTAGTAGATGTTCCTCTGCCACTGGAAGATGATGGTTGTACCCCATCAAAGGAAGAGGGACCTGCTTGGTCAATAGTTGTATTGTGGCGTACAATCACCTGAGCTAGCATTAGGAACGACTCATGTGTCTGGGGAATCATAGTATGTGCACGAGGGACTTCTAGACTCAATAGATGGCTACGAGCTGGAGGTATCGGTCGATTGGCATCTATATGCCTAACATTGGGATGGTTTTGGGGAATCCCTATACCAGTGCCCTGGAAGTTCAACATATCAAAATAGTTGACATGTTTTCCCATCACAAACTCAGCATAAAGTTTTCGGAGGAATTATAGCAGTACTTCCCTGTTGTTTTGTGGGAGAATGTCAAATAACATATACGATCTATCCGTCCACTGATATCTGATTGGTGGAAAAATGCACCACTCAATTGAGATACATTCTTTGCTAGTCTCTTGAATGGCATCTGTCCAAAGCACTCTAAAAAGTGAATATATTTTCTCTTTAGTTATTTTTAATTTCTTCACCTCATTGTAATTGAAGCCAAGCCATCAACATATTCTTGTTGTTTTATTTCTCTATACGATGCTATGTTGTACAACACATTGTTCGAGTGATTGATAGTATCCACAAAAGCATCTATATGATGTTGCCAAGGAGCGACAGAGTTCATCTCCACCCCTCTAATCCATACCAATCTCTCTCAAATGAGTGATCTCTCTCAATATCTCTACATTTTGATCCATAATAGCGAGTGCATACATAAATACAAAAAAAAACTATCATTAGAAAAATACACACGGTATAATGACATCTCTAAGCAATGGAAAATGTAAAACTTGTGTACAACAAATAACAACATGAACTATTTATAATTTGAAATTTAAAATTGAACAAATTATACACTAAAGAATAAACATTTAACATTTTTCCATCTTAAATTTATTTTGTATATGTGTATTAATTTCATTTTCCAGATACATACATTAAATGTCCTAAGTGTATATGTTTTTTTTTTTTTGTAACTAGGGGAATCGACAACTGGAGACTGGGCAGGTACTCGCATGACACGAGGTCCAAGGATCCAATCCCACTACCACTATACCCCCAGGTGCTCCACACACCCCGCAAGCATGGGACATGGGTAAAGCCGGGTGTGATTTGAACTCGTGACCTCCATTTACAACTGTGACTTCATAGCAACTGAACCGCTAATGAGCCACACCCATGCGGGGACCTAAGTGTATATGTTGATTGAGAAGCTTCTCTACTTTATTTTTAGGTTTGGATTATGAAGTTTTGTCAAAACTGTAGGGTGTTGAATAATTCCCTTAGAGGACTAGCTCAGAGATTCCAGGTAGAGGCAAGGGCTAGATCCTAGAGCAGGGGGCACAAGCTGCTATTGATGAATAAAATCCCAATATAGGAAAGGATTTTGATATATGTATTTATTTGTTGTGGCATGAATTTTTTTTGATTCTATAGGCCATTTATCAGCTTTGTTTATATGTAATTTGGGGCATATATGGATTTCACTTGATGTTATTTTAGTTGTATGCACTCTTTCTATATACACATGAGAAACTTTGCATATTTGTGTATAGTGGTTTGGGATCTAGAATTCAACAGAATTAACAGTTTTCAATCTTTTAGGATTGTAAGCAGGGATAATTTTAAGGACCCATACTTATTTAAAAGTGTAGAAACCTTGGCGAATCTTACCAATTCTATAACTTCCAACTATAAAATATTTGGAGATATTTTTCTAAAATTATGTCAATTTCTAAGGATTTTATATAGTTTATATAATAATTAGGCGATTTTTAGAGTGAAAAAAGTTTACCCCATCAAAATTGGGCGAAATGGAGCTTCAAAAAATGCAAATTGGCCGATCTTTTTTTGGAAAAAAACAGGGAAAAAAATAGCTCATGGGCTAAATTTCGCCCCTAAAATTATCCTTGATTGCAAGGTATCCACTTGATACCTTCATGTATGATAGTATGGGATTGCCATGCAATCAAACAAATCAACCTCCCTATGTATCTTGATGTTGGTAGAGTCTATTGTTGAACTCCTCTATCTTGACCTTAAACCAAAATGCACCCTTCACTCAAGTGAAAACATTTATTAAGCATGGGAAGCTTCTCTACCCTATCTTAACACTTGGATTAGGAAGTTTCATCAAAACTATAAGGTGTTGACTAATGTCCTTGGATGACCAACTTCAATATTCCGGGTAGAGGCAAAGGCTAGAGCCTAGAGGAGGGGTAAATGATGCTATTGATGAATAAAATCCCAATGTTGGCACGGATTTTGATATGTTATTATTTTTTGTGGCATGAAGTCTTTTGGACTCTATAGGCCATTTAGCATCTTTGTTATGTATTTTGGGGAAGATATGAATTGTACTTGAAATTTGTTTTAGTTGTAAGCAACGTTGCTATATACATGAGAAACTTTGGGTATTTGTGAATATTGGTTTGGATTCATAAGGATGCTCATGTGTATATATATGCATCTACTAGTGAAATTGATTTGATTTTTATGAGTAAATTGGGGGTTTTAATTTTCTTTGGGCATACAAATGTTTGAAGTTATGATCTAAAATTTATTTTAGGGCATACAATTTAAAAAAATTATGGATTCAATTCATTTTAAGGCAATCTCAAAATAGATAAATTAGAAGGATGGAATTAATTGATTTAAATACCTGAGATTGAGGAGATTGATGCTCAAGGCGGAAGATCCAAGCTCTATGGCCTCAAAACGCGTTCACCACTACTCGTTATGTTTCCTGAAGCTGTTGCTCTATTGCTATCGCGAGGAAGTGACGAGCATGGCCACTTTTGGGCATAAAACATGTTTTAAAAAATGTGTGTACACGTTTAGTAGCACATAATGTGTACACATTTTAGGACTACATAACGCGTACGCATTTTGTTTAACTATCCTACTTGGCCTTCATCGTGGCACGCTTGGGACTAGGTTTGGCAGGGTCGGGATTGCTTGGGATCAATTATCTTTTATGTAACTTGAATGAGTTTCTTGAATCTATCATTGCATCTAAAAGGTCCCTCAACTTTGTGCACTCACCCTGTAGTATCTACTCTCATGTATGGGATTAATGCTAGATGCTACTTGAAGATACATGACCTCAAGGTTGTTGCCTCAACAATTTTATAATGAGATATTGACCTTCTTGCAAATGCTATCTAAGATGAAAATATTCTTTGGTCCTAGAATATGACCCAAATCAAATTCTAATTCAATTTAAGAAAACATGTTAATGATCAAACACTCATAGGAATAGTAAATCCCCAACAAATTATTTAATTTGGCAAGATTTTATTTACACAAAATAATATAACTAAGAATCTTGAGATTGTATCAAAGTAACCTTGAATTTGTCTTCTTTTTACTCTAAAATATAAAAAAAAAATTGTTGTATTTCTAAAATTGCTTAGAAATATTAAAATAAAAATTCAAAAAATAATTTTAAATTTTAATATAAATTGTTTTTACAAGAAAATACAAAACTTGGGGATGGTATTAAGAAAGAAAGAAGAGCATTGAAACAAGTTTATGCCATCACATAGCATGGTATGTGTCTTAAGAAAAAATAAACCAATATTAATGAGGTAATATTTTTTTTTAATAAAATAAAATAATATTATTTTTATTTTTCCAAAAAAATATAATAATTTTTAAAGTAATATTAATAACTTGTATCTTCTATACATTTTTCCAAACCGTTTTATCACGCGCTCTGCACTTCTTCTGAACGCCATTACTGTGAAATGAAACTCTTCAAAGCTGCTGAAACATGGAAGCATTTCCTTCATATGACCTAATTCATGCAGAAGAAGATTTTCAGGCAGAACAACATAAAACTGATATTCCCAACAAACTTTGAAGTGTAATTCGCATGCTCCATCACGCCTAAATTATGCTTACGTCCATCTCCTGCTTCATACACATATTTAAATATGTTTGGCAGGCTTTAATTCCAAATTACAGTTAGGGTTTATACTAGTTTACCACAATGAAGAACAACTGCATGATTTTTCCTGCGTTGATGGTGGCTATGGCCATCGTTTGTGCTAATTCGGTGGAATCGATTCCAAACACGAGATGGATTCGGCGGGTCTGTAGCTCTGAGAAAATTCCAAGCGGAAGCATCTACTATGATAATTTGGGGGCGGCATTAAATGACATCCTCGCAAATACCGCCAGCAATGGATATTCATATTATTACAGGACCAGCCATGGAGAAAACGGAGCACCCACTGCCTACGCTTCAGGAAGTTGTAGTGACGGTCTCTCCGCAGGTGAGTGCCATTATTGTCTCCAAATAATTACTGATGGCATCTGGAAGTCTTGTGGGAACGCCGTTGGAGCTCATGAGGAGCTGGTAGACTGTTCTCTTCGCTATGAGCAGTTTGAATTTTAATAATATAACGATTTCACTCTTTGTTTTTCTTCTGGTCATGGTAGATAAATAAAACAGGAAGGGCAGAATAATCTGAGATCATAACACCCAGATAGGAGGTCTCAGTAGCCATAAGTCTGAGATAAGTAGTTTCTTTGGTTAATGAAGATTCAGTTTGCATGGAATCCTTGTGGAATATCATATATTCTTACGCTGTAATCTCTTAAACATTTCAAGATCTCAATGAATAGTGTATATCGATATGAATGTTTTCACATTGTATATTGTTGATGTTTTTTAGCGAGGAAGGTTTTTTACATTCACATATATTCATGAATGTTAATGAAATTTAAGTTAATTTTTTAAAAAGGGGTGTTATATTTATTAATAAAGAAAAACACAATATTTCACATATATTAGTGAAGTCCAAACTACATTAAAGTTTATCCAATAATTAATTAATAGGATGGCTTGTTATATGCAAAGATAAAAGCCAACCCAATTTTCATATAAAAATGGTGAGGCTACTTGTCATTTCTGAAATAATTTCCTTTAACATCTACGCTAAGTAATGTTATTTTTTTAATGGTTCTTCTCTTTATTTAAATTTATATTCAAATATTCAAATGTAAAATCAAAATATTTGAATCTTTATTTATAATCAGAGTTATAAGGTGGCAATGTTCTTAAAAAATAAATTTAAATTTTGTAAATAAATATTATGATTTTAAAAGATTTGAAGTTAAAAGCTAAGTCACTATAATTTTTTTGAGTGGTAACCCAGTTTATCTAATATATATTGAATGGTAACCCAACTTATTTAATATATATCTTTAATGTATTATGAATATCATGCCTTATCAATCTATTTAATATATTTTATTTGAACAAAACTAAGTAATCATCTATATATATTTTCATTTAAATATTTTAATACATATATTTAAAATTCTATCAATCATTTTAGTGGAAAATCAACTATAAATGATTACAAATTCTTTTACCAAATTCTATATAATTTAATTCATAATATGACATAAAACAATCTAATGTAGATTACCAAACTTCTATGTAAATAAGGATGGGTAATCAATTTAAAAATACAAATTAAGAATAATAAAAAATCATTTACAATAATATGAAAGTATAGATATATAACTAGTAGGTAAATATGAAAAAGTGTATAATAACTTAACTTTATGCATATATAGGTAAATTATAAGGAATTTTTTTTTTGAATCAAGGTAGAATCCAAATTTATTTAAAAATTTAATTTACTTTAAATAATTTGTGTAAAGTAATGACATGTATGGGTGTGTGTAAGGGTCTCTTTTGACATGTTAGATGCAATAGAAAACTGAAAAAATAGTCATCCATCAATTTACATGGATATTTTGAGATACATACACAATGAATTTTGTGATGTGTAAACAAGATGAAATGTGGAAAATTGAATGACATTTCCCAATATCTAAATTGATCCTATTGAAAATGTTCTTAACTATCTAAAGTTTGACCTTTCTTAATAGACATTTTTTTTTTTTTTTTGGACAAATTATAAGGTATATGTTTTTGTGGGTGCAACCTTTGAGTGCCTAAATGATTGAATAAAGTTACGAAAACTCGTAGACATATAGAGAACATCTAGTACTAGTGCACCGCTATTTTTCCAAAAAAAAAAAAAAAAAAAAATTAAATTATCTTTGTGATCAAACCTCAAAAACATTACGCCAAGTGTGGGTGCAGCCTTTGAAGGTCTTAATGCAATTATTTCAAAAAGGTTTTTTTATAGCATGTAGAGGTCGATGTCCTTTAGTGAACCATACAATTATTTTTTCAAAACGGTTGAGAAAAAAAATAGTTATGGATGAAACACTAACAATGTGTTTTTTAGTTAAGGAGTCATGGCGCAATAAAAATAAGAAAAATATATATATATAAATATATATATATATATATATATATATATATATATTCTTTTTAAAATTTACATATTTGGAATCTACAGAAAAAGTGCTATCTTTGTCTAAAATTTCATAAAAAATATGATGTGCAACGTACTGTAACCAGCGGCTAAACACGAGCATATTGAGAAAAATGGTGAGATGTCTAATTAGCTATGGTTTACCATATTCTATACCACAAGTTTGCTTAACCCAAAGATAAGTATGAAGCAGACACAGAGGAAGAGTGATGACACCTAGAATGGTGACAAGGCTTGGTCTTAGTGCTAATAAATGCGAGCATGTTTCTTTTAAATTCAATATTTATTTTTCCTCCTATCTAGGTGTCATGAAAACCAAAACGCGTGCGTGTTTTAGCTCTACAAAACGCACACGTGTTTTGGTAAAAATCAAATTTACCTTAGGGGTAAGGGGGAGAAGGGGGGTGGGGGGGTATGGGTTTAGGGAAGATTAGGGTAGTTAGAGGGAAGAAGGTGTATGGGGTTGGGGTAGAGAGAGAGATGGGGAGTGGTAAGTGGTAGGGGGAAGGTGATTAGGAGAGGTAGAGAGTGATATGGGTAGGGGTAGGGGGAGTAGGAAAGATAGAGAGAGAGAGGGGTAGGGTTAGGGGAAGTAGGAGAGAGAAAGAGTGGGGCAGAGGGTGTGGTTATGCATAGGGAGTGTAAGAGGGGGATTAGGGAGAGGCAGGTGCAGATTACGGGTAATGAGAGTGAGAGAGAGAGAGAGAGGCGAGGGTGTTAAGTTGTTGGGGGAGAGAGAGAGGATTTGGGGTAAGGTGTAGGTGGAGGAGTAAGGGAGAGAAATAGTGAGAGTTGGGGTTAGTAAGGGTTAGGGGGAAGAGGGGCGGGAGATACAAATATGAGGATGGGGGTTAAAGGTAGTGGGATGAGTAGGGGGGTGAGAGAGTTAGAGAAGGAGTTAGTAAGGGTTATGGAGATGGTCCAGAGAGAGAGAGAGAGAGTAAGGGTTATTTGTATGAGAGAGATAGAGAGAGGGGGGGGGGGGTGTTAGGGGGGTTGGGTGTGAGAGAGATGGTTAGGTGATACAAGTAGGTGGAGGAGTAGAGAGAGAGAGCATAGGGGCAGAGGGTGTGGGTGATTAGGGTTAGGGGGAAGAGGGGGGTTGGGGAGAGAAAGAGATAGAGATAGTGGTGGGAAGAGGTGGAGAGGGGAGGAGTGGGGTTGGGGGAGAGAAATAAATAGAGATCGAGGTGGGGGGAGGGATAGGGGTTTAGAGAGGATTAGGGAAGTTAGAGAGAAGGGAGGTATATGGTGGGGGGAGAGATAGAGATAGATAGATAGAGAGAGAGAGAGAGAGAGAGATTAGGAGGTGGGGTGCGGTAAGTGGTATGGGGAGAAATATTAGGAGAGACAAAGAGAGAGGAGTTTAGAGAGAGAGAGAGAGAGAGAGAGAGAGAGAGAGAGAGAGAGAGGAGGGGGTGGTTATGGGTAGGGAGAGTAGGAGCGGAGTTAGGGGTTGTGAGAGTGAGAGAGAGAGAGGGGGGAGGTTGTTATGGGTTTGAGGGGGGGAGAGAGAGGTGGGGGTTAGTTTTAGGTATAGAAGTAGTGGAGAGAGACAACGAGAGAGGGTATTAGTGAGGGTTAGAGAGAGAGAGAAGAGAGAGGAGGAGAGGGAATTGGAGATAAGAGGAGTAGAGATGAGAAAGAGTGAGAGAGGGAGTGAGTAAGGGTGAGAGAGAGAGAAGATGGGTTTAGTGGTAGGGTGTGTGTGTGTGTGTGTGTGTGTGTGTGAGAGAGAGAGAGGAGACAGGGAATTTTAGGGGATTGAGGGAGAGAGAGGGGTGTGGGTCAGTTGTAGGTGGAGGGATAGGGAAAAGAGAGAAAAAGAGAAGAGGTTAGTAATGGTTAGGGGGGATATGGGGGAGAGGGAGAGAGAGAGTGAGAGAGAGAGTGAGAGAGGAGGAGGAGGAGGAGGGGTTTTTAGAGGTGGGAGAGGAGTAAGGGGGTGAGAGAGTGAGGGAGGGGGTTAGTAAGGGTTATGGAGAGGAGTGGAGAGAGATGGGGGAGGGTTTTAGTGGTAGGGGAGGAGTAGGGGTGTGTGTGGGTGAGAGAGAGAGAGAGAGGGAGGGGTGTTAGGGGGTTGAGAGAGAGAGAGAGAGAGATGTGGGGGTTTGCATAGGTGGAGGAGTAAAGGTGGGTGTGTGTGTGTGTGTGTGTGTGAGAGAGAGAGAGAGAGAGAGAGGTTAAGGGGGGAGGAGGGGGTTCGAGGGAGAGATAGAGATAGAGATTGTGGTTGGTGGGTGGGTGGGTAGGGATCTAGGGAGGATTAGGGATTTCAAAGAGGAGGGGGGATTCCAAATAGAATGTTAGAGGGAGAGGGAAATTTTAGGGGGATGGTATAGAGAGAGAGATTGGTGTGTGTTAAGTGTAGGTGGAGTAGGGGAGAGAGAGAGGTAGAGAGGAGGTTAGTAAGGGTTAGGGGGAAGAGGTGTGAGAGAGATAAGGAGGAGGAGTGAGAGATCGGGTTATTAATACTTAGGGGTGAGAGAGGGAGAGAGAGAGGAGGAGGAGGAGGAGGTGTGGGATAGAGGTAGTGAGAGGAGTAGGGAGTAAGAGTGGGAGAGAGCAGGGGGTGTTACGGGATTGGGGGAGATCTAGAGAGGGTTAGGAGTTATGGGTAGGTATAGGAGTATGTGAGAGAGAGAGAGTGAGAGAGAGAGAGAGACGGAGAGAGAGAGAGCACTCAGAGGATAAGTGTGGGACTTGTCTTGGTGATGATAACAAATGAGAACATTAAAAATATTTCGATGGCAAGGTATATAGAATGAACATCTTTCATGAAGAAAGTGAATATGAATTGGTGTGTTAGACTTGTCTTGGTGATGATTTAACATGAAAAATATTTGTATGGATAGGTATAGAGAATGACACTAAAGATTAGTAAGGGTTAGGGGGGAGGGGGGAAATAGAGAGAGAGAGGAGTAGGGGAGAGAGAGAGAGGGGGGAGGGGTTTGGGGAGGAGTAAGGACATTAGAAAGAAAGGGGGGTATAGGTGAGGAGTGTGGGTTTTGGGGTGTGAGAGAGAGAGAGAGAGATCAAGGGGGTTAGGGGTTTGGGGAAGAGTAGGGATATTAGAGAGAAAGGGCAGTATAGGTGAGGAGTGTGGGTGTTCAGGTTAGAGAGAGAGAGAGAGAGAGAGGTAAATGGAGATACATTGGTGGGTGGTAAGGGGTTATAAGTAGAGGGGGAGGGGGGTGTTAAGGGGTTAGAGGTAGTATCAGAGGGGGGTGTTAGGATATTGGGGTTAAGTTGAGCAAGGGAGAAAGAGAGTGAGAGAAGGGGTTAGTAAGGGTTAGAGAGAGAGAGAGAGAGAGGAGGGGGTTTAGTAGTAGGGGGAGGCATAGGGGTGTGTGTATGTGTGTGTGAGAGAGAGAGATAGAGAGAGAGAGAACCAATAGGTTGATGGTGTGTTAGGGGGTTGGGGGAGAGAGAGAGGGGTGGGGTTAGGTGTAGGTGGAGGAGTAGGGGAGTGAGAGAGAGTGATAAAGGGGGTTAGTAAGAGTTTGGTGGAAAGAGGTAGAACGAGAGAGAGAGAGAGAGAGGTTTGGGGAGGAGTAGGGTGATTAAAGAGAAAGGGGGGCATAGGTAAGGAGTGTGGGTGTTGGGTTAGACACACACACACACACAAACATAGATATATTGTGGGGATGCGGTAAGGGGTTAGAGGTAGAGAGAGGGGGGGGCTAGTTAAGGGGTTAGAGGTAGAGACATAGGTGGGTGTTAGGATATTGGGGGTAAGTGGAACAGGGGAGAAAGAGAGTGATAGAATGGTTTAGAGAGAGAGAGAGAGAGAGAAAGAGAGAGAGAGAGAGAGAGTAGGGAGGGGGTGTTAGGGGCTTTGGGGAAGAGACAAGGGTAGGTGGAGGGTGTGGATGATTAGGGGTAGGGGGTGTTAAGGAGTTATATGTTAAGATATTCCTATACTCCATCCTAGTCCCACCAGTATTTTGATCTTTTACATTTTCAGTCATGCATGCACCTTTAGGGTTTGCATGCATTTTGCATGCATCCCAGTCATCAGTCCAGCACCTAGCCCTCAGTTAGCCAACCCCCAGGAGATTCTCACTATTCAGTTTTAGCCCTCCAGTTGCTTAATGCTCCCTTCTTCCTTGATTTTAGGGAGCAACTTGCCCTTCTTCACCTACCAGTCCAGTTGTCACTCAGTTACACTCAGTTACACTCAGTTACACTTAGTTACATTGAGTTACACTCAGTTACACTCAGTTACATTGAGTTACACTCAGTTACACCTACCATAGTTAGTTTGACTGATGGTTGATAGTTACTTAAGCATTGATGAATCCACTGATGATGATGAAGACTTCCAGTTGCGCTCTGATGATCATGAGGACACCTAGTTGTGCTCCGATGACACTCTATTGATCTTATGATCACTCTAAGAGGCTAATTCGAATTTCCACCTTAGGCATTCGAATCCTCTCTACCATTGTACTATTTATTTGTCCATACTGTGATTAATTAATTAGTGTGTGTGAAGTATTATTGCTTCTATCCGAGTTCTACTGTACCATATTATTCTGTTGCTCATTATACTGTATTGTTCACTCTTCTTCTATTTTATTGCTTAATCATAATTACTCTTGTGAGGTACACATCATCTCTTAGATCTGCTGTGAGGATTTTCACATGGTATCAGAGCATGTTGAGAGTATTGTTTATCTCCATTCTTGAGAGTTTTTTGCAGGCTATTACCAAGATTTCGAGTGCAACAGTTGCAATAGTTTCTGCATCTTTGTAGCAGTAGCAGTTGTAGTTATTCTATATTGTTTTTGCAGGTCCTCTACTATAGCTTCTATGTATTCATCAGGAATTACTCCTCTTTCTCCATTCAACTATGATGAATGGAAACCACAAATAATAGCACATTTAAAGAGCCATGATCTCTTTGATTGTTATTTTGAAAGAGAGTTTGAATCCTATGATGAAGAGAGTGACTGGTTAGATAAAGGTGAAAAAGCTTGTGCAGTCATGATGTATGCTATGCCTCGATGCATGTTATATGACGTCCCTGATATTTCATGGACTCCAAAAGAGCTATGGGCCTACCTGGATGAAATATTTGGCATACAGAATGAAGGAATTGGTCCAAACCCCTTCGAGAGCAAGCAAAGTGATGCATTCACTCCCCTTGATGGTCTCTCAGATCATGAACCAGTATCATCTCATATTAAAGTTGTTGACAAAGAACTTGTAGATTCTCCACTCATGCTCAAACTTTCTTCTCTTTTTGTGCCAGCTCACACTCTAGATATTGCAGAAGGTCCTAAATCCTCTCTTGCACCAGAGTCTGTTGGTTTGCATCATGATCACATGATTATTTCAGAGGTCAAAACAGCTACTGAAGGTAATGCATTTGCTCCTCTCTATCTATCTCCTCTTTTATACTACTATATGATCATAATTTCATGCTTTCAGAAGGTTATTGAAGATTATGGCCATTGCCATTCACTTGGGATAAATTCTCATGCATTTACTGGTTTTGATCTCACCTCTCATGGTTCAAAGGAGATCTCAAGAAACCATGATTCAAGTCTTGTATCTAATTTGGTTTCTAAGCAATTACTGCTTGGGATAATTTCTCATGCATATGATAGTTTTGATCTCACCCTTGCTGGTTCAAAGGAGATCTCAAAAAACTGTTTTGAAAGTCTTAAATCCGGTTTTGATTTCAAGCAAACATGTAATAGTTATTTTTGGCATAATCTCACCCATGGTGGCTCGAAGGAGAAGACAAAAGACTATATGCACTTTCATAGATTTGATCCTACCTCAGCTGATTCGAATCACAGGTTCAAGGATCATTCTCATACTATTGGATTTTTTCTCATCACATTCGATCTGAAGAGCAAGTACAAGCACATGCTTTTTGAGCATGATCCACTTCTTCCCAAGAAGAAGATACCTCCAGACATATGACCAAGCATCACACATGCTTGAGTTTGGAGCATTTATTTTTTATGTGTGCCTTACAGTCTATTTTTTGAGGAGGGGGTATGTTTCCCATGAAATTTTCCCACTTCCTTAGTTTATTGATTGTTATTATTCATTGTATTGGGTGACCTTTGGTCTTAGTTACCAGGGCCCAGGATGGATTAAGGGGGGATGTTAGGATATTCCTATACTCCATCCTAGTCCCACCAGTATTTTGATCCTTTACATTTTCAGTCATGCATGCACCTTTAGGGTTTGCATGCATTCTAAGGTTTGCATGCATCCCAGTCATCAGTCCAGCACCTAGCCCTCAGTTAGCCAGCCCCTAGGAGCTTCTCACTATTCAGTTTTAGCCCTCCAATTGCTTAATGCACCCTTCTTCCTTGATTTTAGGGAGCAACTCACCCTTCTTCACCTACCAGTCCAGTTTTCACTCAATTACACTTAGTTACACTCAGTTACACTCAGTTATAGTCAGTTACAGTCAGTTACAGTCAATTACACTTAGTTACACTCAGTTACAGTTAGTTACACTCAGTTACACTCAGCTACATTGAGTTACACTCAGTTACACCTACCAGAGTTAGTTTGACTGATGGTTGACAGTTACTTGAGCATTGATGACTCCACTGATGATGATGAAGACTTCCAGTTGCGCTCCGATGATCATGAGGACACCTAGTTGTGCTCTGATGACACTCTATTGATCTTATGATCACTCTGAGAGGCTAATTCGAATTGCCACCTTAGGCATTCGAATCCTCTCTACCATTGTACTATTTATTTGTCCATACTGTGATTAATTAATTAGTGTGTGTGAAGTATTATTGTTTCTTTCTGAGTTCTACTGTACCATATTATTCTGTTGCTCATTATACTATATTGTTCACTCTTCTATTTTCTTGCTTAATCATAATTACTCTTGTGAGGTACACATCATTTCTTAGATCTGCTATGAGGATTTTCACATTAGAGAGGGTGGGTTAGGGGTTTGGGGGTCATGTTACAAGGTTCAGGGGTGTTAGTGAGTTGGAGAGTGTTGTGTGAGTGATTAGGGATAGGGGGTATTAGGGATTTTGAGAGGGGGTATTAAGGGGTTAGGTAGGGGGTGTTAGGGATTTGGAGAGGGAGAGTTAGGGGGTTGGGGAGGGGTGTTAGAGGCTAGACTTATAGAATAAAACATTTTTTACAAAATGCGCATGCATTTTGGTCTCTAAAACGAGCACACGTTTTGGTTCTCCAAAACATGCATGCATTTTGGAGAACCAAAATGCGCACGTGTTTTGGATAACCAAAACACTTATGTGTTTTGTTCTCCTAGCCTTCATGGAATCCCACTTGGATGCCTCGGGATTTCTCATTCCTATGTTTAATCAACGCATGCATGTTGTTCAATTATACAACAAGAACATGTTTTTCAAAACATCCTTTGCATCTAAAATGTCCCTCATCTTTGTGTGAGCATCCTTGCATTTATTAGGATAAAGAAAAGTCTCACCCTTAGCTATGAGGGTTGTTCCTTCACCTAAATTCATTAAAATGGCCAACTTTTGATTATCGATCATCTTTATTTAAATGATGAATTATATCTATTATTGATTTATTGATCCCCAAAATTTATTAATTATCTCACTCAAATTGTTTTTTGATCTTCATCACAAAGATAACATAACAATGAAGCATTTCAATGTTTACAACTAATGTGAGATGTTTATTACACAGATTTAGACTTTTTACATTAAACATGGATATAGATAATAATGTAGAGGAAAAAATGTTAATCAAGATCATTATTAAAAATAAAGTGTACATATCATTATTAAAAATAAAGTGTACATAGAGAAATGACCAACTCAAAAATCAATAGAGGAAAGGGTTAGGTTAAAAACCAATATAGGAAAACGTTAAGTTAAAAAAGGATTTGGAATTCATATCATCAATCTTAATTGATCATTCATAAGTAAATATTGGAGCACTTACCTTACCGTCATGGTCATTCATATGTAAAATTATTGTAGCACTTACATTATCATGGTTGAATACCAAGCAAAAAAATATAAAAACCTGGAAAATTATATATGAGATGGGGGTGGGCGCATGAATTTTCTCCCCAAAACAATTACAATGGGGCCGCGCTAGAAGGGATAAAAAAATACGTGCATTCCCCTAACGAAGCACGCACGTGTCATTAGGTTCGGTACCAAACCGAGGAGCATTCACGCTATTGCACGTGCGCATTTTTAGCACGTATGCACCCAAAAGCACGCACACGCTCCTGTTAAGCAAAATAAAAAAACAGGGCAGAACGCATTCTAGTATCCTTCCAATTGGCCAAACTTCACTCACCCGAAGCATATGCAGAGTAAGATACCACTACACTCACCTATTGCACTCAAAAAATACCTCAATCTATCCACCAAGTGATCATCAATTGCATTGGATAGGTAAGATCATTGTTTTTTGTCATTTTATTGATTTGTTTTGTTTATTATATTTTTAATAATTCCCAAATTAGTAAAATAATAGAATTTTTTTCAATTGCAGAGTCTAAACATATACAATGAATGAAAAAAATGTTAAAATGGATTCCGGTGGAACACAAGAAAATAAAAATCTTGGAACCAATGAAAACCCTCAACAAAATCAAAATGCCCAAGAAAATCAAAACCCCCATCAAAATTTCGACCAAGACGACTTGAACCATTATGTAAATGAAATGAGAGTGCACACTCAAGAACTAAGAAACACATGGGAACCATCTCGAGTGTCCCTTGCCACCTCAATTGAGAGCTCAATTGACTCCCTCATCCATGTACATCACCAATTGACTGACATGACCGAATATAGAGCTAGGATGCGGGAGTATTATTCCACAAGAATTTCCAAGGAGGAAATAAAAGCATTGAATATTGCAAAGGCCCAATTATACAGTATGTTCACCAATCTAAGAACACAAAAACCATCAGAAATTAGAAAGCCATGTGTCTGCATGGATTGGTGTCATTTCCAACCATGGAGGGACAATTGGATGAATAGGTGGTTCATGGTTTACGATAAACCTCCCTACAATAATAGGGAGGTTCCACAATACTTCCTTCGGCAACTGTGGGTTGAGTTTGCACTTGATTTACATGTCAACTATTTTGACATAAACGAGTTCCAGGGTGTTGGTCATTGCTCTTCTCAAGATCGACCTATTGCGAGGAGGAACCCATTGATAGGGCCACCAAATCCTATGCGTGATCCCAACCCCTTTCCCCAACCACCTCAGTTACCCAAAACACTTGATCAGATCGAGGGGGCGATGAGGAGTGTTTCACGTGGAATCCTTAGACACAGTGCCTTTGTAGTAGCTACTACAGTGGAGAGACATGTTGACCCTGATAGAGACCCGGGTGTAGGGATTTCACGACAGATTCAAGATATACCTGTGACTGATGGTATCCATGCTGGGCCTTCTAGTTTGACGAGTACAATGCGACATCTTTATCCCCATTGTGGGCACACTTGCCCTGGCCCAATCGAGGGCTTCTATATGGAGCAGGTTAGCACTTTTTTAATGAGTTTTCAATCATCACGCGAGGAATTGTAAAGTAATTTTAAAGCATTTGTGTATGACTTAAATTGTTATTTTCAATCTATAGTTATTTAGAGTGGAGAATCCTACATGGGAGAACGTAGGATATGCCAACCTAGATGCAGCAATTGCAGTTGCAACTGAAATTGCAACACTTCACACAGAGGTATTTTCAGTACCTCACGCAATATTGTTATCACTTATGGCATTTCTATTATTTATGTATTTATATTTATGACATACATGATGATAGTTCGTATAATATTTTTGAATATTTTGATTACCTAAATAATTACTTGTTTAATATGTTCATAAAGTGCATGCATTTTGGTTTCCACGGGTATGCCCGGACTACGATGACCATCCATCTCTGCCAAGGATCGACAGGTCACCATATACACAGGTACAATGTGTAGTTAAAAGCACGCTTTTAATTTGAATTGTTATGACTTACTATGGTTTAATTTGATTTTTGTATACTAAACTATGATGATACAAATGTATATGCATGGGACACCAACAACTACAGGTGACATTGTTCCACCTCCCCACTTTAGTCCCATGTTTCCACCCTCTCCCATGAGTCTCCCCCCTCGCTTCCATCTAGACCCCTCCCTCCCTCCACCCCCTCCCTTCCATCCAGCCTCCCCTCTCCGTCCATAGTCCCCCCTCTGTCCATCCTACCACATCCAGCCAGCCTCCCCCATTTTTCCACGCTCCCCCATCTATACATCCTCCCCCATTCATCCATTCCCCCCCGTTTATCCATCCTACCCCATTCGTCCACTCCCCTCCCTTCCATCCAGCTTCCCACCTTCGTCCACAACAACCCTTGTATCCATCATCATCCCTTTGTCTAGGAATTCCCTCCCATTCACCATCCCTCAACATCCCCGCTGTCCCTTTTGGGTCGTTACCCCCCTATCATACAGTCGGTAGAGGTTCATCATCCATGACGTCCTCCTCCACCCCATACCACCATGTCCTCTTCCACCATATCTTCTTCCGTTCCTTCCACTATTGTGGAAACTACTCTTCCAATATTCGTCGATGTATCTACATTGGTTGCACCTCCAGTTTCTGCAACTACATCTGCACCCCCCCCCCCCATGACTACATCGAAACAGGCTGTCCAGCTAACTGCTCCAGCAGCTAGCCCTGAAGCCCAGTCATGTCCATTATTGGAGGTGTTCACGGTGAGAATCAAGTTAATTTATGAAAATATTTTGATGCATTAACGAAAATTAATTTAAGTAATTATTATTTTTCAATGAAATGATTATCGTAAATGTTGTAGGGCGGCATTGCTGAGAGGCTCACTAGATCGAGGAGACTTGCCTCACGTCTCTGACTCCCATAAGCAATGAGTTATTTAATATTTGAATTATACATTCGTTTTATAAATGTGGTAAATATTACAAATTCTTGAAAATTATGGTATCTTATATCATTTGTTTCAAAGCCTAGAGAGACGGTATACTCCTAGATGGAAGAAGGCCCGAGATTCCACTAGATCCAAGAAGAGGAAGATCAATTTCAGAGATGAACTTGGGAGTGACGGGGGTGGGAACGATGCTTGACATACCATGTTATGTACATTAGACATCATGTGGCACTTTTGGGCACCAATTCCTATGTACTTGGTATCTACAACACGAGTTGCCATGTATTTTGGATTTTTGACACGAGCTTTCAGACTTTCTATATGGCACGAGTTTCCATCGTGTGTACATTGGGAACCATGTTCCACTGTTTGCTAGAAAATTTATATGTTTGGATGAGTTTTGTAGCTTTGATGTACATGGATTTTCAGTTATGTGATTAATATCCATGTTGTCTATATTGTATCTTGTTGTCTCTTGTTGTGTGTAGTTTCCTAATAAATAACATCATGCTTTTAAAATAAATGGTTGAGTTTGAATGGATTTTGATATGATTTCCTTCGTTTAAGTTCAAGTGTGACTTTAGATTTATAATTGACATAATGAATATTATTTCAATTGGTTTATATTATGGAATGTATTTTGATCGTAAAATCTCATTCTATTAAGATCCAACTAGTTTGTATACATCACAATGCAAGGATGAAAGTTTGATGGTAAAATTCAACACATTGAGTAGTTATTAGAGAAATTCTATGGGGCCCTTGATATGATGACTAGGGAGATACTTGAGCTTTTCCTATACCTTATTATTTTGACAAGTTTTTCTAAAGTGTTTTCATTGCATATGAAATTGTTGTGTAAGTTATGAATTTTAACGGCGATCTTCCTAAATACCAAAATGTTCCTTATGTTTGTTGAAAATGTGATATCAATCTCTTGACGGAGAGCATTTAAGTCTATACTTTATTGTTTGAAGCATTCCCTAGACTTCATGATATTTTTATTTATTGAGTTCTCTCTAGATCAATGAAGGAGACCCCTTGTGTACCTACCACCCCTAGTCATCCCCCTTGTGTACCTACCACCGCTAGACACCCCCCTTGTGTACCTACCACCCCTATTCATTTACACACAAACACACACAAGTTAGATGCACATAAGTATATTTTCACACATATTAAAGATGTACATATACATATATATTTACACTACAAAAACCTACACACATAAAAATATTTATACATAAACATACAAAAAATGCATGTACGTAGGAAAATATCTATGCACACATACAATAAATTTACAAAACATTGCACAAAGAAAACCATACAAATATTAGTATAAAATAACAAAGAACATCATCTTGTTAAACACAATTACACACCTAAATATCACATTCAAATGTGTTGAATTTTGAATTATGCATTAGGATATAAAGGAACCTTCTAGGGACCAAGGTTCATGAATGATGCCTTGAAGCATTACAGTGACCCATCAAATTGATCATTATTCCTAAGCCATAAATATATTTTTCTATCCTTGAGATGTTGGTCTCCCTCCTCGAATAATGTTTATGGATTTGAGGTCCACCCATAAAGCTCAAAGCCTACTAATGGTATCCATACTGGCATTCAAATATTTAAGTTATACTAGACCAATCTTATGTGGTTGGTTAAGGCTTCACATTTTCCCTATCCTTGGAAACTTCCTTTAGAGCCTAAGGTCATGTTTTCATCTTTTGATCATGTTCAGTGCCATAAAACTCATACTGAGTGATAAAATACTCCTAGTTGCACCCATATCATTTATTGGAGGCTAAACATATCCTTATCATTTGAAGCCTCGTTCATGGTTGTGAAGCTATGTAATTAATACACCTGTAAGGTTGAAGCCTCAGGTTTCCCTTCCCTTAGAAGATTTATTTTTATTAAGGTTTGCAGTCCTCCTCCCAACCATGTACAATGCCCTAATATCCATAAATGGTTCTCAAAATCTCCTAATGAAGTATGTATCAACAATTGGGAGTCAAAGAACCTTAAGACATGTCCTATATGGTAGTTTGAAAGCTCCTTTATTTCCCTTTATAGCTAAGTTTGTGCATTTAGGGAATAAATCCTAAGTTTCCTACATTTACCATGTATCAATTCATGACTTGTATACAGGGATCAAAACTTCCCAGTGGTTAACCTATTCCTCTTATATTCCAATATAGAGAAAAAATGCACCTAGTAGATGCTAAGTGTTATGGTCCAAGATCTTGGACATGGTCGTCAAGCCCTAGAAGCTTCTCTTAGGACCTATGGGCTACGTTTCATCCTTTGACCACTTCCATATCCTAAGAACAAATTTTGGTGTTCAAAACCTCCAATTAGTGTCCATATCCTCACCAATAAGCTAAATATTCACAGCCATATCTAGTCCCTCAACAGCCAACACTTGGTGTTCATAACCTACTAATCATATTTGAATATGCTCATATGGAGGCCAAATATCCCTCGATCCTAGATGTGTTGTGATTTGACACATAATTCTTGGTCCTAAATGCATAGAATCCATGTTTAGGGAATAAGCCATATGTTTCCTCCATTGAACATGTTCATGGTCCCAAGACCCATACCTAATGTCCAAAACCTACTTATTGCATCTAGGTCAACAATCAAAGGCAAACGATACCTTTCATAGGTCAATTGTTATTCTTTAAGGCATTATCCATGGCTCAGGATGCTTAGAATTGATTCTTACAACCTAAAGCTCAATTTTTATACCTTAATCATGTCCAAAGAACTCACATCCAAACTTAGTGCTTAAAAAATCCTAATGGATCACATTTCCCCCCTTGAAAATAATTATAACCTAGGGAATTAATGTGGTTGCAAGGATTTTACCTACCATAAAAACTAATTAATGTCGTATGTGATGTCATAAGAATGTGTGAACCTTTGTAATGTGTCTATCACATTTATAATGCATACAAATTCTTCTAACAATAAAAAAAAGGGAAACCAACCTTATTTTATGAAAACCAAAAATTACTTGTCTCTTATAGAATCATCTCTCATAAACACTATGGCTCCAATAAAAAACTTCTCATGTTCTTTACAATTGTCTCTTCATGTTTTTTTGAGTTTTTATTGCATTTGGTCCTTCTAAAGATGGGTAATTGATGCAATCAAGCACAAAATTTTGATCGCGTCAATTTGTACATAAACAAAATGCGCATATACAAATATCTAAACATACATACACACATAAGATCGTGCACATACACAATAAAGAAACCCTAGCTTGCAAAAGGCCATGCCAATCTTGCTCAAGGGGTTCATTTATGATCTGAAGGCTCCCAAGCGAGCATGGCCAGCCTGAACACATACACAATGGCCATATTCATGTGTGGGATTTGAAAGAATCTAGTCCGCTCATCGGTTTGGGTTTCGTGCCCTTGGAGCAAATCCTCAAAGTTTCCCTAAATGGCCACGAGGTGCTTGGAAAAAATTCTCGTAGCACCAAAATCGTGACCCCGGTCACAAATCTGTTGATTCTAATGGATTGGGGACCTTGGGTTTCATCTAGGGGACCCACCCCTAAACCATGCCTCAAACGCTTGGAAACGGTGCTATTGTTCCATCTAAGTAACTAGGGTTTTTCTTATTGAAGGCCATGCCAATCTTGCTCAAGGTGGTCATTTATGATCCGAAGGATCTTGAACACATCCACAATGTCCATATGAACATGTTTAATATGAAAGATTCCAAGTCCGCTCATCATTTTGGGTTTCGTGCCCCCAGATAAAATCCTCAGAGTGTCCCTGAATGGCCATGGGGTGCCTAGAAAAAATTCCCGCAACACCAAAACTGTGAACCCAGTCGCAAATCCACTGATTCCGATGGATTCGGGACCCCGGGTTTCATCTACGGGACCCCCCACACCATGCCTCAAATGTTCAGAAACAGTGCTATTGTGCCATCTCAGGAACTAGGGTTTTGCTCAGTGAATGCCATGCCAATCTTGCTCAAGGGGATCATTTATGATATGACGGCTCCCTAGTGAGCGTGGACATCTTAAACACATCCACAATGGCCATATGCACGTGTGGGAGATGAAAGAATCCAAGTCTACTTGCTGGTTTGGGTTCCATGCCCCCGGAGAAAATCCTCAAAGTGTCCTTGAATGGCCACGGGGTGCCTGGAAAAAATACCTAGGCTAGATAAGTATTCTAGATTAGGTCTCTAGGTTGTAGGTCCACATTAGGATTTCCTGGGCTACATTTTTTTTTTTTTTGGTTTCTAGGGATAGATCAAGGTCTTTAAGCTATATTAGCTTCTATTTCTTAGAAGGAACATGAAGATCTATCTCCCAACCCATATAGTGTGATTTTGAGATATTTCAGTTTGTTAGTATTTCCTCTTGTGATCAGGATGAATGTCAACATTATTGATCTAGTGGCTTAGGAGCATGTAGGGGTGATTGTACCACCCAAGATATTTATATCATTTTTTTCTTTCATCCATGAGACTTCCAATTATATAGCAGAGGAGAGGTGTGATGATGAGATTGACTTCATCCATGCACATTATACTTATTCATTAATGAGGTGTGATGCCTTAATGGAGGACGTTGTTGAGGGTGATTCAAGAGTCATAGATAATGTGAGTATTACAAAGTATAAATCCATGGATTATACCTTGAATGGATTGAGATGGATTGTATCACAAGAGACGGTATGTGATTGATATGCACACTTGTAATAAATTTCTCAATGGATGTCAGATGTCGGATTGTCATTGGCTTAGCATTATTCCCTTGAGAAATTAATATCTCTATCCTCAATGGAGGACACCTTGCATGGTGGCCACATGGAGTATTCACTTAGTGGGAGAACACCCTACAAGACACATGGAGCAATGTGTATTGCGGAGGAGGGACACAATCCATAGGCAGCATATGGTGCCATGGTTTCCTTTTTGGAGGATTGGAGATGGATTGATGGTATTTCCTTACATATGTACATATGTACTCTACAAGTGGAGCACTTCGCTAGTGCGTGGATCACTTATGTTTCTTCCCTGGAGTGCTATCATCTGTTATATATAAGCTATATTAGATGAGTTTTCAATCTTGTTTATGCATGTGAATTTTTCCTAAAGGGATGGAAACTTGAATTGGAGTGATTGATGTAAAACATATAATGGTGTAAAACATCAATGTATTGTAACCAGAACTTAAACATAACTTAAAAATCAAATAAACAATATAAGATAACATGATCTACAAGAAATAAACTATCTAACATGAATAACATTATACATGCATGAATAAATAATCACATGACTATACTATGTACCTCAATCAATTAGGCCTTCTGGATCCTCTATGTTCTTTATTGTATCAAACAACCTCTTGTGCTCTGCATGAGGTAGTAAGTAGTGTACCTTGTTTGATGACTTCATTGAAATTGTTTGTAGTTGGATGTTTGTACCAATGATCAAGTGTGTAAAGTGATACACCCGTGAACCTAGTCTATAATCCATGTATGTGTAGCCATTGATATTTGGTCCCTTTCCATCTACTGTAAGATATTCTCCTTGAACAACCATCGAGCCAGTCGGAAAGGTAATGCCTTCAATATAGGTTAATGATGCGAGGAGGGTTTTCATCCCCTGGATGCATCATGCCAACCAATAAATCGTGGCAGTTGCACTGTCTTTCGGGGCAACAACTGCATAGATGTGTCCTGCAAAAATGCATTTTACAGTCATATTCCAACAAGTAGTGGTTTGATAACATGGTTAATTAAAAAACAAGACTGGAACTGGGATATGAATGCATAAATGTTTACCTGGTTGTACAAGATCATATATATGATCATATTCATTCAAAATAGAAGATTGGCCTTCCTCTAACTCGATTGTTTCAACAACTGCACGTGGGTTTACTACAAGTGATACATGATCCCATTCATCACCCCAATCCATTGATTCACACTCATCCCACTCACCGTTGCTACAAGGCCCACAAAAACAAGCAATTTTCTGCATCCATATTTCAAATAAGGGTTTTTTTTTTTTTATCTTTGAACCAAATGAAATACACGAGTGCCTTGTACAGTACTACAACTATAAGAACGCGATCAATCTATATAAACTACATGCCAGAAATTTCTGACAACATGTCCTCTACCTGTTGGTCTGTGCTACTCCATGGTTCGATCTAAAATTTTTGCAGAGCACCATTGAACTATGGATTCTTCATCCCTAATATGAGGGTTTTTCATTCACCTCATATCCTCCCTTCGTAGGGCAGTGTTGAGATATATCATGCTCTCCATTTCCATGCCCAGTCTCAAAATAGTTCCATATATGCAGCACATCATAATTCTTGTGCAAAATACTCAACCAATGGAATACATGTGCATTTTTTAACTGGCCTACACAACCATCTAACCATATCCAATGCTGATCCATCTGTATACCTCTCTCCTTCAGCTGATCATAGAAAATTCTGAAGCAATGCTGCACATAATGCAGGTTGTGGCACCTACCGTCACTGATGTAGAAGTTGGTCTCTTTCAATATTATCCTCCTATCATTGCTACTCTCTGGTGCATGCCTATATGTGATATGGACCATTATGCTAACTTGGTTTGAATGGTAGTATTGACTTTGAATCTCATACCGTGGTTGTAGGGTGTAGTTTTCAGCAAAGTCCACAACCGACAATATTGTGCCATTGGAAAAGGTGTCCCTGCACTGTATGCATTGTTCATCCTGTCATCGTGTTACATGGACATGTTGTACATATTGCTCGATATTTTTGTAGAATTCCTTCATGAAATTGAAAATTTGTACTTGGTGCCACAAAACCAAGGGCATTAATACAACGTGACATTTACAATCTGAATATATATGTATAAATTCAACATGTACAGTATGAAAGTTTACAAACTTAGATTACCTGTGACTTCACAAATGCAATTTTTTTGCTTTCCTTCACACTATATACTTGATATGTTTTGTACTTGAAGTTTTGCGTTTCTACTTACATCCTCCCAAATTCATGCTCCTCGCTTTCATGGATGCATCGGCTCAATAATGCAAATCCATTGCACCTGGAACATGTCCCATATAAACATGATCTTTTATAATATTTGTGTCCTTCAGTTCTTGGATGTTAGGATATCTCATCATTCAGTATGTACTTTGCATGCACTTTGCATGCATGCATGCATATGCATGAATTCGCATGCTGCCCAATCACCAGTTTGATGCCTCCAGCACCTAGTCCCTAGTCTACCAGCACCTGGGAGCCACTTTCCACTCTTTTTTAGCCCTCCTAGTCAGGGAGGCGCCCACTTCTCACCTTCCACTGCAGAAAGGCACCTTTTCTCACCTACCAGTCCAGTTCACTTCAGTTATCACTCTAATTGACCTCTGCTTGACCCATAACTATTGTTATCACTCCGATTGACCTCCGATGAGACCTGACTACCTATTATGAGTGCAGTTAACTCCTCATGCACCCTCCACTGAGCCTCCATCCCTACATTAGTTCCATTTACCATCATTTACACTTATTACACTCAGTTAGACTCAGTTTGACACTTGTCTGACAGTGACTTGTGCATTGATGACCACCACCGATGATGATGAGGACTCCTAGCTGGAGCCAAGCAACACCATGGAGTATATTCGAATGACCTCCCTGGCTAATTCGAATTGCTCACTCATTGTGACAGTATTGTATTGTAATTCTACCATTCTGGATTATAGAGCACTGATGCATCTCTCTTGCACAGTTTTTACTCCAAATTGTTTTACATATTTGTGATTGATATTCTTGTTCAATAGATTTGCTATGACTAATTTTACATGGTATCAGAGCCATTGCAGGGACAATATCTCTCTTCTACAGGTGTTCTACATGAAGAATTGAGTGAATTTGCTCAAAATTACTGAAGTTTTGGCATGCAAAATCTCATGTGCATTCGCTCATGTACATGCAAGGCTGAAAATACACTCTAATCCACTCCAGAAGCCCAAGTTTTCCACAAAATTCCTATATTTGATACATTGGAATCATTCAAGCTTGCTTGATCTCCAATCCCAGGTGTGATGCAACTCTAAAAGGGTGGATTGTTCGACCTTACTGTTCTTGTTTTGATTGTGATTTGTAGGTTTATCATCTCCATCAAGTGCATTCGCTATCATTGAGATGGATTCTTCTTCTTCTAAGCTACTCACTCCTTTCAATTATTTTGAATGGAAGAATGACATGGATATTATGTTGCGCTCAAGAGGGTACTACAGAGTCACCATGGGCATCGAAGTTGAGCCCAATACACTCATTGAAAAATCAAAGCACTTCAACAAGTTGGATGAAGCATATGGTCTTCTTTGCCTCAATATTTCCAAGGATCTTCACTTTCACCTTAGTGGATTGACTACTCCAAAGGAAGTATGGGAGAAACTCGAGAAGATTTTTGGGAAGCAAGACGACATGCAGTCTTTTCAATTGGAAAATGAATTGATTGCATTGAATCCTGAAAATTTCAAGACCATCAATGATTTTTTCACAAGATTCAAGCATTTGTCCTTACAATTGAAGAACAGTGGAGTTATCAAAGAGGATAAGCAATTGATCCTCTCCATTCTTTCAAAACTTGGTAAATATTTCTCGGTATTTGTCTCTACTTTCAATTCCGGTCGGCTAACTACCCCGAATTGGAAGATGCCTACCTTGAATGCCTTCATTGAATCCATTACCAAGAGCATGACAAGTTGATTCAAATGGGGTCCATAAGCTCCAAAGATTCAGCCTGATTTGTTCAAGGATCCAAGAATTCGAATGGAAAAGGGAAGAAAAAGAAAGAGAATCCCAAATTCAAACCATCCAAGTAAAGAGAGAAAATCATACCATCGGATGCACCATCCGATTCAAGGAACAAGAAAAAGGGTAAATAAATATCTAAATGTACTTATTGAAACCGTGGCTTTCATCCTAAAATTTTATGCATGAAAAAGACAATAGATCAAATGGCCCTTCTTTTGGAAAAGAATAACATAACTCTTCCTGATGGTGCATGGAAGAAGGATAGAAATGATGATAATGAAAGAGGTCAAGCACTCATGGAAACTGTTTCGTAACCCACCACTCTACTGATAGATTCCAGTGCCTTGAATCATATGGCTACAAATATTGAGTCCTTCTCTTCATTTGATCCAAGCAGCTCCATCCCCATCCATTTGGGAGATGACTCAAAAATTTCTTCAAATGGTAAAGGTAGCATCCATTTAGAGCATGGAAGTTTTCAAAATGTTCTCTATGTGCCTTCCTTGGCTTCAAATCTACTTTCTATGTATCAAATGACACACACTAGTGAACTGAAGCAAGTTACATTCAGCCCTAACAAATTTGAAATTTCTGATATTGAAAGTGGAAGACTTATTGCATTCGGAAAGGAAAACCACACTGCAAAATACTATGATTTTTCTCACTTTGTGCCGCTTGAAAAGCCCACTTCTCTCCTCACTCATGGAAATGAGGTTAGTAGGATTTGGCATGAAAGGTTTGGAAACCTTAATTATAAGTATTTTTTGCTGTTACAACATTAATCCATGGTTGATGGTCTTCCGCAACTCTGTTCCTCAAAGGGAATTTGTCCTGGTTGCATCATTGGGAAGCACCCCGAGCACAAGTTCGACCGTGGCAAAGCTAGCAGAGCTTCTACTATTTTGGGTCTCATACATTCTGATATCAGTGGTCCACTGCCAAATATGTCCATGAATGGTTCAAGGTATGTTTTGACATTCATCGATGACTTATCCCGCTTTACTTGGGTATTTTTTCTCAAAAACAAGTCAGAAGTGCTTGGAAAATTCAAGGATTTTAAGGCTTCTGTTGAGACCACCACTGAGAGCAAGATCAAAGATATTAGATTTGATAATGGTAGAGAATAGATCAAGACTTATTTTCTACAACTTTGTGCCGAAATTAGAATTCAGATCCAACATACAGTTCCCTACACACCCCAGTAGAACGGTGTAGCGGAAAGGAAGAATCGGTCACTAAAAGAGATGGCTACCTGTATGCTTGAGTCAAAAGGTTTGTTTGAAAATATTTGGGCTGAAGCCATGAATGTTGATGCATACATGCAGACTCAAGTTCTACATTCATCCGTGAAAGATAAAACTCCTTTCGAAGCATTCACTGGTCACAAACCGGATGTATCCAATTTCAGGGTTTTTGGCTCCACTGCATGGGCTAGAATTCCTTCCGATAAGAGAAAAGCTTTGGATCCAAAAAGTATTGAATGCATCCTAATAGTATATGGAGAAGAATCAAAAGCATATAAACTCATTAATATCAGATCCAAAAATATATTCATAGAGCAAAGTGTGAAGTTTGAAGAACCGGTGCCAGATCTGAAACAAGTCGAGGAAAACACTGTCGATTCGTAGCCTCCAAAAGAAGAAAATTCAAGGGAATATGAAGAAAGAATTGGATCTGATATATCTGATATTTTATCAGACTTTGATGGCCATGACATATCAGGTTCGGAATCAAACCATAATTATCCTCCTCAGTTACCAAAGTGGGCCCAAAACACACTACAATATGCTGCTCCAAACATTGGAAATCCTGTTGATCTAAGGAGAACAAGAGCAAACTTTCAAAAAGTAGGTATGGCTCTTTCATTTTCTGATCCATTATTATCTAAGAAATTTTATTTGATGATTGGTTCATATCCCAAATCATACTATCATTCCCACCGAGATCCACGATGGAAAACCGCCATGGATGAAGAGTACAGTTCTCTTCAAAAGAACAATACATGGGAGCTAGTTTCTCTTCCACCTGGAAGAAAATTAGTTCAATGCAAGTGGATCTACCAAAAAAAGGTTGATGTTCATGGATCTATCATCAAATACAAATCTAGGTTGGTGGAAAAAGGTTTCTCCCAAGTCCAAGGAGTGGATTACACTGAGACTTTTGCACCAGTTGCAAAGATGGATTCCATCCGCCTAGTTTTGGCCATTTCCGCATCCAAGCACTAGGAAGTGCACCATATGGATGTGAAGAGTTATTTTCTACATGGAGACCTTGATGAAGAAGTATATATGAAGAATCCATAAGGATACATATCAGATTAGGTTGAATAAATCTTTGTATGGATTGAAACAGGCCCCAAGAGCTTAGTACACAAAGATGGACTCCTTCCTTCTTTCTCAGAATTTCAAAAGATGCAAATCTGATCCAAATGTGTACATACAAAAAGTTAAAAGTAATTTTCTGATTTTTGTTTTATATGTTGGTGATCTTCTCATTACTGGTAGCACTCTCCTTACAATCAACAAGCTAAAAACTGCTTTAAATCTAGCTTTTGATATGAGCGATTTGGGCTTGCTTAAGCAATTTTTGGGCTTCGAGATAGCTCAAAAATTTGATGGGATCACATTATATTAGAAAAATTATGCTAAATACCTGCTATTAAAGTTTAATGTGGAAGAATGTAAGGCTGCTCCGTTTCCATTCCTCTCAGGAATCAGTCTTGAAGAGGGAAATTCTACACCGCTTGCAGATTGCACTATGTATCGACAGTTGATTGGTTCACTACTCTACTTGACACACTCAAGGATTTATATTTCATATGCCATGAGTGATGTATCAAGCTATATGCAGCATCCCCATGAGCTTCATTGGCGGGAAGCCAAGCGGATCTTGCAATATGTGCAAGGTACAAGACATTTTGGCATACATTATGCTGCAGATTCTGAGCTAGATTTTATTGGTTTTACTGATTCAGATTGGGAAGGTGCTAGCATTGATCGGAAGTCCATTTTCGGTGATGTTTTCATGATTGGACATGGCCCTATTTGCTGGTCAAGCAAAAATCAAGCAGCCATTGCACTTTCTTCAACATAGGCATAGTATCGAGGGGCTATGTATAAATTCTCTGGATGCATTCGGTTGTTGTAACGATGGGAAGTCCTGCACAATTTTAGTATGCAAATCACAAAGTGTATTTCTATATGTATCATAATAGTACTCAAATTCTACATGGTATCTACAACAACATGTGTTGCGATCAATGCAGATTCTGACATACCAAGGTTTGCATTTTTCAAAGGACCTTTGGTCCAAGTTCAATTGTGTGCTCATTCTTGAACCTTTCATAGAGTTCTATTTGTGTCGTTTCAATGAAGTGCTTGACATGGGGTTCACACCCCTTAACACCTTTTCTCAACTTTAACACATCTCTTTGATTTGATGACGGTCTAGTGTTATGATGCCAAAATTTTTGTACTAGTTCTTTAACAACATCAATAAGCTTCATGTTTGAACGAGGTAACCTACCAACAAAGGCCCAACAATATTTTTTCCCCGAGGTTCCAATTTTTTCTCAATAGAATAATACTTTTGAAGAGTCTTTCTATCTACTTTAAATATTTTACATGTGTGTGATAATAGACGATGTTTCCTTATGGATTTGTCTACAATCGATTCTGACAGTACACGACAGGACGCATTAAGATCTTTTGTACGAGAAGTTTTTCCAATAAAATTAAATGCAGAATGTAGATTTCTAAAAACATGATTGTTGGCCTCTGTAATTCTAACTACCTTTATGCCTAAAATTCTCCTGACATGAGCTAGACAATGTGATTTTAGCAAAGCCAGAAACAATTGAAATTTTCCTGCATCGGTTTTGGATTCAAAAAATTCTTTGATGATCCTGTTAAAATGGAAATTGATAGTGTGTTTGGGAAACTTACCTTCAAGTCCCAAAAAGGAACTTTCATCCACATGCATACGTCTGGGATTTCTTCATCGTCCACTTGATAGTCGAGGAAAGGAATTCGGAAAGGAAGTACAAGTCTCGTCACCGGTTTGTTGTGGCCCTTCGTTCACAATTTGGACCTGAAAGGGAATTTGTTAGACATGTGTGTGCTCTTCTTGGGGAGTTTCCAACTAACAACTTGTTCAACATACATCCCTGCATACTCAGCATAAACCAAGATTTTATTGACTTCAACCACTTCATCATTGCTTGTTGATGGATCTAAGGCACTAACATTTTGATGTCTATGGTTTTCCATGTACAACCTGGCCTTTTCTCTTATCTCATGGGCCTTTTCAAGGGTAAGCTCCTTCCTTCTAGACTTTATTTTATTATTACGTCTGTTTTCCATCTTCAATAAGTTTTTTAACAAAACAAAAATATCACCCCTGCAAGAATAAATAAAAAATAAGATATTATTTTTCAATTATGAAATGAGGAAACTCGATGTGCATGATTATTAAAACTCGATGTAGTAATTGATTGGGTACTGTGCAAACATATGCGTGTTATCTTCGTAAGTGTACAATGTAAACTATGATCACATAAGTATGTTTTGTTTTCTTGACATTGGACACATAGAGCAAACTAATATGGTAGAAAATATCTTTTTTCTCTCAACATACCATTAGTGTGTACATGCATAGAGCTTATGTTACTGGTATCTATCATACACTTATTCAATCAAATATTGATATGGGATTTAATAATGTTTCAGCAATGCACAACCCAACCTAGGTTGGAATCAAGGTCCTCCTATCCATCTTAGTGACATAGGTTTATAGTGTGGTGAATTCCCTCATTTTGAATGCAACTCACTTTTGTCTACATGTGTGGTTTTGGTTTCCCATTTTATGTCTAATACCATGGTAGGGTCCTCATTTCACATTTGTCCTTAATTGGTCATCATCTTGAAACAATGTACAACAACATCTAGTGAGAATTTTTTCTTATAATCATAAAATCTATTGAGAACGCCCTAGATATAATAACAACATCACCTCTAGGACCTCAATTTGAGATTTTTTCTTGTCATCTTGAAACAATGTACAATTAACCTGTTTTTGGTAACTTGGCACTTGGCACGTGGTTCTTTGACAATAGTTTGTGTTAGTATATGGTATTGGATGGTGGTATGGGATGTTAGTAGGATCACATTTCCTACAAGAGGAGAAGCTCCTACTCACTTGATTTTCATGTTTTGGATGAGGGAAAATTGTCTCTAAAGATTAAGAATTTGATTCTTTTGGAGTTTGTATGAGTTGTAGTGAAATCATGAGTAACTCAACAAATTTTTTTGTATTGGATGGAGTTATGTGATTATGAAAGGTTATTGGTGGTGATGCAAGTAAGTTTTTTTTATTATCCTTATGAAAGGTTGAAAGCATTGCTTGGTGCATGTTGTAGTTTTTTTGTGGTAAGATGTTTTTATTGTCTATGTTGAATATTAAGAATACTAAAATACATTTATCATACAATTCATGAGGAAAAACTAAAATACATACAATTCAAACAAAGTGAATGAATACTAAAATACAATTCATAAGGAAAAATTCTCACCATACCTCAAGGATTGCTCTTTGCTTGAAATGTAAAATGTTCTTTTGATGTATCCACTATATGTAAGAAGAGTTCAAGTGTGTCCAAGCAGCTCAAGAATTCAATCCAAAGATCCAAATAGATTCCAAATGTTGTGTATTCAATCCAAAGAGGCAAATAGATTCCAACTGAACCATTGTGTATTCAATCCAAAGATCCAAATATAGTCCAATTGATGTGTATTCAATCCAAATTGTCAAAGAAACACCAAAAGGTGTGTGAATTCAATCCAAAATGGAAGTGATTGTCGATCTATGCGTGAGAAGAACGGAAAATATGTGATATGAGCGAAAACATGCAGGAGAAGAGCATGGGTTATTTGTAAAATTTTATGTTCAGTAGAGGCGCGCACATGCGTGCGCACCTCTACTGAACGTTTCTTTGTTTGATGGGTAACGTTTAGTTCATTTATTTCCCAATAAATCTCTATTTTTCAGTTTATTCCTAGAGCCCCTCCCCCATAAAGGCCTTTAGGCCCTCTTCTAAACCATAATCCCCAAGTGCATAAGTACTTGTAGGTGTTTAGGGGTTTTGGGGTTAGGGTTATAAGAATTGTAGGTTAATATTTGTTAAAGTTATGGGGTTAAAGGTTATATATTTTAGTGTTCAAAATTGATAGTACTTAAGGGTTATAGGGGTGATGAGTTCTCCCTATAAACCCTTAACCCCCAATATCTCTCTCTCACCATTTAAACTCCTAAACTCCAATTTTTCTCCATCTTGTATTAAACACCTAACCCTAATTTCTCTCTCTTTTCAAACAAATTTGATCTATTTATTTCCCTCTAAACCCATAATTCCCAATATCTCCCTCTTTATCTAAACCCCTGAGCCCTAATATCTCTCTCTCTCTGAACCCCTTAGCACCAATCTATTTCTCACCCATATGCTCTAATCTCTCTCTCATATCCCCTAGCCTCCAATATCTCTCTCTCTAAACCTGTAACACCTAATATCTCTCTTTCTATATGTCTCTCTAAGCCCCTAAATTCCAATCCACCTCTCTCTCTCTCTCTACTCCTCACCACCAATCTCTCTCTCTCTTTAAAACTCTATCTCGAAACCTCTCTCTCTCTCTCTCCTGAAACAGAACCATCAATATCTCGCTTTCTCTAACCCTAAACCCATAAACCCCCCTCTCTCTAACCCATTATCCCCCAATATCTATCTCTCTCTGAACCCCTTACCACCAATCTATTTCTCACCCATATGCTCTAATATCTCTCTCTCATATCCCCTAACCTCCAATATCTCTCTCTCTAAACCTGTAACACCTAATATCTCTCTTTCTATATGTCCCTCTAAGCCCCTAAATTCCAATCCACCTCTCTCTCTCTCTCTCTCTCTACCCCTCACCACCAATCTCTCTCTCTTTAAAACTCTATCTCCAAAATTCTCTCTCTCTCTCCCCTGACACAGAACCATCAATATCTCACTTTCTCTAACCCTAAACCCATAAACCCCTCTCTCTCTAACCCATTATCCCCCAATATCTATCTCTTCATCCATAATACCCTAACCACCATTTTCTCTCCCTTTATCTATCTCTCTAAACCATTAAGCCACAATATCTCTCTCTCTTTCTATACCCCTCACCACCAATCTCTATATATGTCTCTAAACCCTAAACTCAAATATCTCTCTCTCCCTTAAAGCGATGAGAATAAGGACAAAATGGAAGTGAATTGTAGTAAATGAATGTATCTTTGTTATGTTCCTGCACCCTCTTCCACTCTGCCTTGTCCATCCTTAGAAAACATGATGTGGGCTTGTGAGCTCCCTCTTTCCTTCCCTCTTGTCCTGTTGATATTTTAGCGAGCCAAGCGGTTTTGGTTTCAAATTACTATTTGAACAACATAACGTTCTCTAATCCCCTATCCCCCAATCTCTGTCACTATAATTCCATATCCCCCAATCTCTCTCTCTCTCCAAACACCTATCCCCAATCTCTCTCTCTATAATCCCATAACCCCCAATCTCTCTCTCTCTCTCTCTCTCTCTCTATTTGAACCACTAATATCCTATAAATGTTTCTCTCTAAACACCTAACCACCAGTATAACTCTCTCTCTCCCTTCCTAATCCCCTAACATCCAATCTCTCTCTCTCTCTAAACCCCTAACAATTGATCTCTCTCTAAATCCCTAACTTTCAATCTCTCTCTCTCTCTCTCTCTCTACACCTAACCCCCAATATCTCTCTAGACCTATTGTAAACTATTCTGTAGGTTACTTTTGGGAAATTTGTCAAATTTTTTTCTAATGTCCGCAAAGAAACATAAAAGACTAGTTTTATTATGACAACACTCCTGGGGTGGTCATGTGTGCTTCTTTAAGGTATTATTCATGGCCTTGAATGAATCAAAGATTCCTTTAGGGTGTAATGCATAGGATTCCTTCCTTTATCATGCATAGAGACTCCAAACCCATAATTACTAGGATAAAGAGACATCTTCTCTCATAGGCTAAAGAACATCGACATCTCTAGTCATAGGTTAAAGAGCATTGTTGACAAGCCATGTGTTTTTTTATTCATTCTTCTTGGCCATGGATTATTACAAACATTATTTAGGGAATCAGATCTAAGTTTCCTCTCTCGACCATGTTTAGGGATGCAAGACCCATACCTAGTGCTCAAAAACTTCTAATGTTGCCATATTGTCACTAGAATACCAAAGAAACCCTCAAAAAGTCATATTTAGTGGTTGGATGCATCATTCATGGACCGTTATTCCTAGAATATGCCTTTATGTCCCAATTCCTTAGCTTCCTCCATTGACCATGTTTAATACCTCAACACTGAAACCTAATGCTCAAAAACTCGTAATGGTGCCCATATCTCCACTTGGAGGATAGGGATACCCTTAAGAGATCCTATGTGATGGTTCAAGATGAAGTTTTTAGCCCTAGATTCCCATATCATTACCCATAGGAAAATTATACTCTCAGGGGATCGACTCTGGTGGTTCAAGGTGTTTTTCTTATAGTAGGTTTCCTAAAATATTGCTTTATATCATAAGGATTAGGCTCATCTCTTGAACATGTCAAGTTCCCCATGACCCATCCTTAGTGCTCATAACCTTCTAATAGTGAGATATCACCACTCATAGGAAAAATTTCCTACATAGAGGTCATGAGTGGTAGTTCAAGGGATTATTGGTTTCCCTTGATATTCAAAAGTTATATTTTAGGCCTAATTTCAATGTCTCATTCCTTTACATTGGTTGATGGCTCAAGACCTATACATAGTTCTCAAGCAAATATGATCATTTGAAGGTGAAGTATCTACTTGCAATGTGTTAGGAACCCATGTCTTTACTTTGTTAGTATATTGTTGTTGGACGCATATGCTTTGTAAGTCATCCCGTAGTATTTGTTGATCCATAGTTTATATTAGCCCATAGTATTGACCCATAGTATTGGACGCATATGCTTTGTAAGTCGTCCCATAGTATTATATGTCCCATGGTTTTGACTCATAGTATTGGCGCCTAGACTTAGCCCATGGTTTGTATTGACACATAGTATTGACCCATGGTATTGGCGCCTAGACTTAGTATATAAGTGTGTGTTGAGGCCTATGAAGGCACCGTGAAGTTAATTGTATTGAGCTTGCTCAAAGGAGGTTGCCCCCTCGAAGTGGCCCGTGATCAATATAAAAGTGACTATGAGTTCTATTATTGTTGATATCTCGTGTATTTGTATTAATTAATTATTGCAGGTTCATCACATTTGGTATCAGAGCACTTTCTTGGGCTCGTTGGGTGGAATTTCTGCCAAATTTGTTTTTCGCATCTGTTGCAGCTTCGGATTTGGGAATAATCCCTATCCGCTTAACTGTGGGAAGTACTTGGGTATAAGCCCTAAAACTCATTGTGAGGAGTACCATAGGAACCCCAAAGTAGCTGGCCCATTGAGAGGACCTGCCAGTGAAAAGGGAAACGACCCCTACCTTATTGACTAGTTCCCACTCGTGAGGTAAACCAAGAGCTGTCGTTTGTGGCAAAGCAGTTATCAGTTTTACCTGAGCTGTGGAGTGAGGGGTATTGCCCCAATACGCAAGCCGTCAAACAGCATTGGTGGCTAAGTGAAACACCTGAACTGTTAGGAAGCCGTACATACCTAGGGTCCATATCTATTTTCAGTTGAACTGTCGCCAATCACTTCCGCTCCAGATCCAGTCGTTTCAGATCTATTCTAAAAGTCGTTCTAGATCCAGTCGCCGTTTCAGATCTAGCTGTTTTCGATCCCTTCTGCACCGTTGCAGATCCATCTGTTGCGGATCCCTTCAGCGCCGTTGCAGGTCCATCTGTTGTGGATCCCTTCCGCACCGTTGTTGCCGATCCATTTCTGGAAAGAAAAAAAAAATGTTTTTCAACCATATCTCCCTTGCTTCAACTCTGTTTTCCCTGAAACTTCACTGACATCCCTACAATCCTGTTTTGCATATTTCATTCCTGAAGACCCTATCCCAAATTCCACTTCCCAAGACAAAAAATCCTACATTTGTCTATTTTTAGGGTTTGCCATAACTTCTTCAATTTTCACCCGATTGCCTTCAAATTTTACCATAGAGTTTCCGCTTCTGAAATCCCCATTTTTTGCTTCCCTATCCCTCAAAAAGTGTCGAAAACCTAGTCAAACCCCAATTACCCCTCCGATTTTTTCCCAAATCCAAATTTCCCCTTACTAAATAAGCTTGTGTTTTTCTATCCATTCCCCCCCCAAAAAAAGATAAATAAATAAAATAAAATTACTGGTTATGGTTGTCACTCGCACAGGAGCAAACACCATGGAGGAAGCACTTATAGCCATCTAAACCAAACTCCAAGATCTGGATGAAAAATTTCTCAGCCTCCATCTTCAGCATTCAGCCATGAACAATAACCAACAGCCAGAATCTTTTGCAGCCACCGGGTTCTCTTCTTCCAGCAATTTTCGTGGGCCGAAGCTTGATTTTCCTCGCTTTAATGGTACTGATCCGACTGGATGGATATACCGAGCATAACAATATTTCATTCTACATAATATTTTTGATGTTCAGAAAGTTCCACTTGCATCCTTTCATTTGAAACAGGAATCCCTTCAATGGTACCATTGGTACATCAAAGCTCATCCCGAGCCAAACTGGACAGATTTTTGCCAACTCCTTTTGCTATGATTTGGTCCTAGTGCTTTTGACGACTTCGCAGGAGCACTCACTAAACTTCACCAAACTGGCACAGTGAGAGAGTATCAGATGGAATTTGAGAAACTAGCCAATCACATAGAAGGATTGTCTGATGAATTCTACAGGAGTTGTTTTATCAGTGGTCTCAAGGATGAAATCCACTCAGAGGTCAAAATGTTTTGTCCCAACACAATGATGGAAATCCTAGGGTTGGCTAAGCTGGCCGAGGACAAGATCGCAGCTCAACAACACTCCAAACCCACCTTTGTTCCCTTTAGAAATATGGGTTCCCAACGACCTCCCATCACGCCTGCTCCTCAACCAACTCCTATCAAGCAATTGTCTGAAACAGAGATGCAGGCACGTAGAAAAAAAGGGATTTGTTATAATTGTGATGAGAAATTCACTTGGGGACATAGATGTGTTCCACAAAAGCTCTATCTCTTGGATGTGGATTCTCTGCCTGCCTCAGAACTTGATGAAGAAGCTCCAGATACAGTAGATGATCAAGTCGACATTCAACACCCGCCTGTTGACACCCCATCTCAGGATGACCCGCCCGAGATCTCTCTCCATGCTGTAACCGGCGTCACCACCCCACAAACAATGCGAGTCAAAGGATACTTCAAGAAGCTCCCTCTTACCATACTCATTGATTCTGGTAGCACTCATAACATTATTGATCCTCGGATTGCCAAACAGTCTGATTTTTTTGTCCATCCTTGTTCCAACTTTGAAGTCATGGTTGCCAATGGGGGCACCTTACCTTGCAAGGGGAAGTGTCACAATGTGAGTATCTCTATGGAAGATTATAACCTGCGCTCTCACATGTTTTCCTTGTCCTTAGGCGGATGTGATGTGGTTTTGGGTGTTCAATGGTTACGCACACTTGGCCCCATCTTATGGGATTTTGCTGAACTTTGGATGCAGTTTTCAGTCAATGGGGCACAACACAAATTTATGGGCTTACAACCAGGGCCTCTCTGCATCATCAGTTCACATCGCCTAAAAAAAATACTTAAGAAGAATTCACATGGTGTCATCGCTCAGCTCCATTCCATTCAGATGCACCCATCAACAGTCTCCACTACTTCCTTGGATAGATATGCAGGTGTCTTTGTTGAACCAATGAGCTTGTTTCCTTCAAGAGACCTTTCCAGTAGGAATTTAGCCGCATCTACCTCTCAGTAGGAAATGATGACTATTTTGCATACAGTCCAGAAGTGGCAGCCATCCCTTTTGGGGAATTATTTCTGCATCAAGACTGATCTCCAGAGTCTGGAAACTTTCCTAGAACAACGGGTCTCCTCCCCAACACACCTGAAATGGGTTATCCAACTCATGGGTTATCACTATGCGACCACTTACCAGAAGGGTAAGGACAATATGGTGGAAGATGCTCCTCCTCACACATTTGATGACCCAATTTCTCTTACAGCTATTTCTTTGCTTGTTCCAAATTGGTTGCAATCTGTTCAACGGGGCTATCTCTTCTATGAACTCCATGCTTCTTCATCAATAGGGCACTCTGGGTTCCTCAAAACGTATGACCAGGAACAATGTAACTTCTTTTGGCAGGAAATAAAAAGGACAATTCAATGGATGGTGGTTGACTGTGATACTTTCCAGGTCAACAAGGGTGAAACGACCCTCCTTTCAGGACTGCTCGAACCCTTACCCATCCCTCCACATATTTGGACAACTATTTCTATGGATTTCCTAGAAGCGCTCCAGTGGTATAGTACCACATCTCAAAGGACACCATATGAAGCAGTCTTTGTACATGCACCACCAGTTCTTCTTCCATACACCTTCAGCAGCTCCCCAGTTCAGGCAATTGACTCAATTCTTCGAAACCGTGATCAGCTTCTTCTCATTCTGCAGGACAATTTTCACATGGCAAGAATTCGACTGAAACAACACGCCGATCAGCACCATTCTAAGCGCACTTTTCACATCGTTGATATGGTTCTTCTTCGTCTACAGCCTTCCATGCAATCCTCCCTGAAACTCCAAAGGCACCAGTGGCTCGGAATGCAACTCGAGGATGCTACAAGGGACCCACTCCTTCTGATTCTGCATCAATTTCCACATCTAAAGCTTTGAGGACAAAGCTTTTTCTAAGGGAGAGGGGATGTTAGGAACCCATGTTTTTACTTTGTTAGTATATTGTTGTTGGACGCATATTCTTTGTAAGTCGTCCCGTAGTATTTGTTGATCCATAGTTTATATTATCCCATAGTATTGACGCATAGTATTGGATGCATATGCTTTGTAAGTTGTCCCATAGTATTATATGTCCAATGGTTTTGACTCATAGTATTAGCGCCTAGACTTAGCCCATGGTTTGTATTGACACATAGTATTGACCCATGGTATTGGCGCTTAGACTTAGTATATAAGTGTGTGTTGAGGCCTATGAAGGCACCGTGAAGTTAATTGTATTGAGCTTGCTCAAAGGAGGTTGCCCCCTCGAAGTGGCCCGTGATCAATATAAAAGTGATTATGAGTTCTATTATTTATGAGATCTCGTGTATTTGCATTAATTAATTATTGCAGGTTCATCACACAATGTCATATGTGTTTATTGCACCGAGAGTAGCAAGGTACTTACAACTTAGTATGGGGAAAATGTGTAATGTAATGTAGTGTAACATCGTCACATTATGTACCCAAAATAAAAAGTAATTAAAAAAATTTATGTCGGCTCATAAAATAAAAAGTGAAAACCAAATAAAAAATAATCTAAAAAATCCATATCCGCTCATAAAACAAAAATTTAAAACCAAATAAAAACTGATCACAAAAATAAGACTTGAAGAAATTGGATTCCTCTCAGTGCTTGATAGATTTGCATTTAGGATGGATCTATGCTGGTTCAAGGAAACAATCATATGCTAATGGTACCATAATGGCACAGTCATCCTCAATAGGCCAATGATACCCTCAAAATGGTATATGTTCTTGGTGGAGGAAACCTTGTTATCCCTAAATGGATGTAACATTCCTTTCAGTCCCAAGCTTCAAGTCTCCTCCCATGACCATGTCCAAACCCCAAATTCCAAATACTTGGATACATAGTGCCATAGAATCATGGATATGTCTGCAAAGTCATACATGGTGCTTTGAGGTATTTTTCATGGCTTTGGATTCCTCAATGGTTTATTTAGGGCCAAATGCATGGTCTTTTCCCCTCAAATGTCATTTCCAAGGCCTTGAGACACATACATATTTCTCCAAACCACCTAATTGCACCAACATCCCTAATCATAAGCCATTGGCACACTCAAGAAGCCATGTGTGGTTGGTTGAGGAAACCTTCTTAGTCTTTGATGGTTAGAAGACTTATTCAGGGACCAAGCTTTTGGTATCCTCCACTAAGCATGTCCAAGGCCCCAAGGCCCCAAGACATAAATATAGAGCATCATGAATACCATTGACAAAGTCATGTGTTGTGCTTTGAAGCATTTGTCATGGATATAGATGCCTCAATGCTTTCTTTAAGGATAAATTCAAAGTATTCTTCCCTAGAGCATCATCCTAAAGGCCCCGGGACATGTACATACTACTTAAAAATACCGAATGGAACTAATATCCTCAATCATAGAGTAATGATACCCTCAAGATGTCACGCGTGGTTGGTGGATGAAATATTATTATCCTTGGATGGCTAGAAGATTCATTTAGGTACATAGGATCAACTCTCCTCCCTTGACTATGTACAAGGTTCTAAGGCCCTAAGAAATAGATACATATTTCCACATATATACTTATGAGGTAATGCATGGTTCCTTGAGGAATTTCTCATTGATTTGGACACCTCAATGGTTTATTTAGGGCCAAAAGCATGGTATTATTTCTTGGAAAACCATTCCAAGTCCCATAAGACATGTACATACTAGGTTCAAAACCATATAATGGCACTTCCATCCTCAATCACAGGACAATGATACCTCAAGAGTCCATGTGTAGTTGGTGGAGGTAACCTTCTTAGCCCTAGATGGATATAAGATTCCTTTAAGGCCCAAGTCTTAGGTCTCCTCCCTTGACCATCTCCAATTCCCTAAGTCCCCAAGACTTGGATACATAGCACAATGGATACCCCTGTAAAGTCTTGCTTGGTGCTTTTAGACATTGTTCATGGCATTGGATGTCTAAATGGTTTCTTTATGGCCAAAGTCATGGTATTATTCCATAAAACATCATTCCCAAAGCCTTGATCAGGAACATACATATTTCTATAAACAACTTCATGGTATCGACATCCTGTTGATGCCCCAAAAATTGCAGTACCAGCAGTAGGAATTCTCCCTGGTAAGAAAGCCCAATTAGATCGCTCACCGTTTGGTGTGGGGAATCCGTCCGGTTAACGATCTGGCTACCGTATGTGTGGTTTTTTAAATATTTTACCGGTTACAGCCCGATTCACCGTTTATCTATTTGATTTTAGTTATGAGATGCAAGTGCCCTAATTAAATGCACATAATTGACAGGCAGAAACCACCGCTAGCGATGCGCAGGTTCTTACCTCTCGTCTTACCGCTCCTGCCTTATCAATTGCCTATTTATTCCTAATCCAAATTAATCTAATCTAACTATCCTATGCCTGCAAGGAGAAAGATTGAATTAAGAGTAATAAACTGGAAATGTTCATAAAAGTCTCACAGATAGTTGTTTCAACACAATAATCACATTTACAACATAAAGAATATCAAAGATATATCTGATATGATAAAGCAAATTATTACTCATTTATCACATCAGAAAATATAAAAGATATTTACAAATTTAGATTTGTGTGAACCCATCTAAACTAGAAGAATATCCCCCCCACGCATTAGCTCCTTCAATGATGACATTAACACTAGTACAAAATGAGAAATTAATGACTAAAAAAATGACTAAAATTCGACTATAAACGACTATTTTTTAGTCGGTGACTAATAGTATCCGATTTCCACTATCTTATCTCTAGTCATAATTCACTAGTCATTAATTGGTTGACTTATTAGTCATTGATAGTCACTAATTAAGTCATTGATTTAGTAACTGATACTCACTGATTTAGTCATTGATTTAGTCATTGATACTCACTGATTTAGTCATTGATTGTCATAATTAATGACCAAATATACGACTAAATAAACTAGTAGATGATAACATATTAATGACTAAGATAAATACGACTAAACGTTAGTCGCGCTATAGGATACTGGAAATTAGCTACTAATAGCCGTATATATGCGAATTTAGTCATTTTATTAGTCACTAATTTATGATAGGGTACGGAGGAATCAAACCACCAATCTCCTGCCTATAATTAGGCAGGTGCTCTACCATTGAGCTAGCACCCTTTAAGAAGTTGTTATTGCTTGACAATGATGATATTCAAACAAATTTTGCATCGTTCAAGCATACAAAATAATGATTACCAAGTTACTATAGATCCATAATGGCTTACCATGTACTAGTCCTTCAAGTCTTTCAACTGCATTTATTAAGTGCAAATATAAAAGGTAAGCCATTTTTGCACTTAATAAAAGCAGTTGAAGAACTTGAAGGAATAGTACAAGGTAAGCCATTATGGATCTATAGTAACTTGGTAATCATTATTTTGTATGCTTGAATGATGTAAAATGCCAAAATCCCAGAAATTTATAGGAATGACAAGCATGCATCCATTGTTAAACTATCTACCGAGTCATCTAGAGTCATGCCAAGATATCTAAATTTGACTGAAAATTCATAAGTAACTTGAAGATAATGGTGGATGATGCCATGGAAAGGAGAACTTGAGTTTTTATAGAAGAAAAGGATGAGAAAATGGTATCCCAAACTCATCTTCCTCCAATGTGGGCCAAGCCACTATCCCCTGTAAAATAAACACAGGTGCATGTTTCTCTCAGGTTCCATGAACATATTACACAACCTTCAAATAGTTTCAATCATATTTGGATGTCCATCTTATCTTCAAAGGACCAAAACTTGAACTAGTAAATTTGGAATATTTAAAATATATGTACAAAAAATCTCCACATCTAATAAACCAATACATCATTTAGTTATTGCATGATATTAGAATGGATGGAACATATTGTTAGACAACATTTGGAGAGTTTTTAAAAGATTTGGATGTTCATTCCTAGGATGTATATGTCCATCCTAGGAAAAAGTAACATCTCAAATATTTTATAAAAATTAGATAGAAATTTTGGAATCAACAAGCTAGGACCCTTGTCTCCAATGGAGCAACTCATTACCCAAAATGTATATAGAATAGTAAAAAGAAATATACTACTAATTCCATTTCACATCAAGAAGAATGGGCATTAGCTCTAAGTACTCTTAGCCACTAGATAAATGGACATGAAATGAGATGAAATATTAGCAACAATACCTTCGAGTTTGCTTGCTAACAAGAAGTATGAATACTTATGTGATCATTTTATTTAGAGGTGACTTAAACAACCACTAACTTGCAATCAAGGCAAGAAACCATGTTCAAATTGATATATAAATAAAATAAAATAAAATTTAAAGATAGACTATGCCAATCCCACTATCATATATACCTCGAAAGAGAACTAGCAAATCTCCCACAACTGTTCAACTTTGTCCAAAATGCCCACATGGAATGCCACTATTTAAACAAAACAAAAAGAAATTGAAAACATGAAAGTAGTAATTTACTCTACCTGCCTATTGGATGCAGAGTCCCATAGCTGTACAACAGATTTAGTTGAAAGCACATGCAATAAAATTATAAATCGACAAAAAGAAGAAAACAATGTGGTTTAGACCTTCCTTTATATACTCAGATATACATTATGATCAAAATTTGTCTCTTAGTAGACAAGTCACTAACAAAACAATTGACATACCTGAGAGAGAGATAGATAGGTAGCTGTAGGGAAGCATGAGACAAATTCAGACCTCAAGGTATTAATCAAAACAGTCATAAGAGTAAGTAATAAAATAAAATTCACATCATATCAGAAAATAAAATTCACATCATATCCTATAATATATGAGCAAGTTCATAATTATAGAGTGAGAGAGTCCAAGCTTTGTTGCAAAATTAACAAAATGAGAAAATGACCACTTACAATATCAGATAGACCTAAATTGTGATACTAGGTTTGGTTATAATTTTAATGTTATAGGATGGCTTTACAGGGCTCCGTTTTTTTATAAATAAGACCCCAAGTCCCATATGGGTATAAAGGATTTGTGTTTGTATCAAGACTCTTGGACATCAATGGAAAAAACAAATTTTATCTTAATATCTATCTCCTTCTCTGAACCCTTTCTCTCTGTGGTATAAAAAGTCCAGTCAGTCATGTATATTTGGAGTGGGATAATCACCTTTGCATCTGGCCTTAAGTCAGGTATTTAAAGCTTCAGATCAAGACATACATTGTTACCAGGGATTGGCATGTTAAATGATTTCCTTCCCATACCTTTTCTTCATGTTTGTGCCCTGGGATGAAGTTTCATTGCATGTAATCAGGTATATCACCTGCGAGGGTAGACATAGTTTGGTACCTGGTTGCTTGCATAGTTTTCTAGCCTGTAAGCAGAGCACAACCACAACCATCAGTACCAGAATATTTATACAGTACCTACATTAAGATTTAGCCTTGGGATTTTTGCACTGCTGGGATATTTTTGAGGCATAGCACGACCAACTTTGGAAGGGAGCATTGCAGTTATGTGAAGGAAATTTAGAGGACAAATTGGAGGCATGCATGCACTAGCCTCAATTCAACTCAGACTTAACTGCTGCTCCAGATTTTGTTTCTTAGACTATAATTTCCAGTTTTAGAAGTTTTGTTTTTCTATTTTAAAATTTCCCCTTTCAGTTCAATTCACATGCAGATCCAAAATTAGAAGCAGGGCGCACTGCATGAGGTGCTCTATTTCAAGGAGGGTGCAGATCCTATGGAGGTGTAATTCTCCTCTAGTAGTGGCACACTAGCAAGGAGGGCACACTAGTGGATGTGGCTAGGTTTAGGTTTTGACACAGTTAAATCGGATGTGTCTAAATTCACTATATTTATTTCTTACACCTTGCTCTATAAAGGAGAGGATGTACACCACAGTGCTGGTGACCAAAATATTATTTTGAGGTCATGTGCTATCTATTTATTCTTTGCATTAATAGAATAAGATACAGTTTTGAGTGGTTATGTGTGGCTTATTTCAGCTGTTCTTATTTTCAGAGTATGTGTTAGCAGTTTCAAGTAGTTCAGATCTATCTTTTTTATTGGAAAATAAAGTTTTGATCTACCTAGGCTTTAGGATTTAGTTTCTGTGAGCAGAATTTGCATACCATTGTCTAAAAATTACCAAAGGTAGCTATTAAGAAAATTTACTAAAAGTGAATTAAGGTAAGGGATGAGAAATAATGGAGACACTGGATCATTGACGATTTTTTATCTTTGCCTCTATTTTCTAGGTGAAATCTTCAGTTCAAAATGGCCAAAACTTTTAAATGGAACCAAGTTTAAAAGGTAAAATGGTTTCAATACACTATCGGCATGAGGTGTCTTTGACTATCTTAGACGTTCAACACAAATTTTTTCTTAGAAATACACACCATCAAGTACTTGAGGCAAAATGATAACTTAAAGAGGTTAATTCAACTATGATAACCCTAGTTAGATCAATACACTGAACACTCCCAAGTACTCGGTACAAATACTAATATCTAATCATCAAGAATTTACCAAAATCTACAACATAATAAAAAAAGTAATGTTCTTCTGATAGACTCCCCCATCAGCTATGAACCATCTCATTGGTGGAGGATGCAAAGTTAAAACAAGTACTCAGTACAAATAGTAATCTCTAATCACCATAAATTTGCCAAAATCTATAATGTTCTTGATGTCAGACTCCACCAGCTATGATACATCTGTGCAGAATGCAAAGTTAAAAATTTTAAATTTTATTTGCTATATATGTAAATTTTTCTGAGTTTTCTGCTTGCTGGTTTATGTCAACATTTCAGTGGCTTTCATTTATAGTCGGTTTTCCATAGGCTGCAAACTACTTATGAAATTTTCTGAGACAATTAAACACGCTGAAAATTCATTCTAACAGACGGAAAATAAATTTAAACATGCACACCATAAAAGATAGAGACTCAGAATTTTCGGCAATTGTGCCCTCGAAAAACCCCCGCAGGGAAAACTAGTAAGAGAGAGAGAGATTTTATTTCTTCAGTAAAATTATAGTATAAAAATACAGTGAAAACATAAACTTATCTCCACCATTAAATGCACATGAAGACTGCTTTGAAAAGTGTGCTGAAGCTTCCTTGAAGACTGTGCAAATAACCACCTCGAAATCCATGCTGAGAGAAAGGATAGAAATCTGTACCCTCGATATTTGTGTTGTCCTTTACCTCGATTTCTATGCTGTACAAACCCTTGTTTTCTGTGCAGATTTAAATCTCGAAAATTGTGCCAAATAACAGCCTCGGTTTCTGTTCCTGTCCGTACCTCGAAATGTGTGCAGGAAGGTACAGTACCATACAGTATGGTCTCTATTTTTGTGCAGCAGATTCCTGTCTCAAAAATAGTGCCCACACTCTCGGTTTCTGTGCCAAAATGCTTCCTCGAAAATAGTGCCTCCGTCCTCGAGTTTTGTGCCCAAAAATTTTCTCCTCGATATGTGTGTCAAGTTCCTTGAAACTTGTGCCCAGAAAAATACTTAGAGACTCATGCCCAGTCTGCTGCTAAATGCTTCACCTCGGGATGCGTGCTAACTGAAGAATAAATCAGATATGAATCCATACTATTAATAAATGTCCAGCAGATGCCTCAAAATTCATGCCAATGGTAACTGGCTGCCTCGATATCCGTGCCCTCTCCAAGCTCTCTCTCTTCTCTCCTCTCTTCACTTCAATCAACAAAAGTCAGTTAGAATGCCTCCCTCAATATTTTTGATCAAACCCTAGGGTTTCCCTAAATCCAATGGATGAGATTGACTTAGATCAATGGTTGAAATTAAATGCTCCATTTATTTCTCATAAATAATTAATTTCACTCACCCACTTAAATTTATCAAAAAGTGACTTTGATGTTATAAAGTCTCATTAAGTGCAATTAATGTGAGGGTCACCTTTTTCCCCCTTCTAAGTGACATTAGGCAAATGTCACTTGGGGAACACTTCCCTAGGTACAAAAACTAACAATATAAACAAAAAAATTCCATACATTTCATTGGTGGAGGATTGAAAATTAAAAGTGGAAATTTTGGTTTGCTATATAAACCAAAAAGGGAAATCTTAAAAATGGAAAGGCAACAGGCATGCCCATTTAGCTAGCAAAATCAACTCTAGTTCAGAATCCTACATAAAATCATGTAAGAACAACATGTACCATAAATGACTTAAGAGGAAAAAAGAAAGGAAATGCAAGAATTACAGAGGAGCCTACCATAAAGGGTAAAGAAAGAAGACCTGACTTAGGAATTTCTTCCTCTTCATCCCTCAATATCTTCAATGTCTCCTCTTTGGCCTTTTCTATGATATCAAATTTAGGTTTACCATCTGAACTTAGAGTCATTTCTGCATTGTCATCATCTTCATTACTGCTCTCATCGCTACTACTGCTCTCATTCATAGAATGAATATTTCTTCTCAACAGAGTATTCAAATGCAGTTGCTCCACTATGGCTGCTCGAGTTCTCTCATCCTGTTTCTCCAGTCCAGGTTTTAATACTGTCTCTGCCCATTTTGATGTATTTTTATGCTTCAAAGTCATTCGTTCCTGCACTTGAATAAAATATGTCACTATATGAAGTGAACTACTAATAGAATATGGATCAAGAAAATATATGAAAAAATTGTGTTAAGGAATACCTCTACACGCTTGAACTCCTGCTTCATGGCATATTCCTTTACAGCTTCAAGATCAGCAGGTGTTTGATCTAAACCTGCTTTTACCCTTTCCTTCTTTAATAGGCAGTGATATGTCTTTGACTTAATCTTTTTAATGTGCTTTTCTTTTAACTCATGGCGAAACATAAGATTCCGCATTTTTACAAGACAGCCCCGGCGTTCCCTTACATGTTCAACAGTAAGCTGCAAAAGCTCAAATGTCAACATTTTTACAATCAGATATAACTACTTAGCACGTATATGCACCTATGAAACTTTATATATATATGGGCCAAACTTAGATGCTATACATGGCCAAAAACTGCCAGAAGCAATATAGACATTTTATAATATTAAATGTGCAAGATCAATCTTGTAAATAGAAAAGTTAATTCAGAATCGATAATTTCTACAAATACATGCAAAAGAATATTTTTTAAAAGGCTAAAATAACTCTATGGGTCAAATATCACAGACAATTAAAAATCAACACTGGCACATGAAAATGAATGATATGGTATCTGTAGAACTCATGAAGGAAGTTCTTTTGCAAATATCATGATCTTCAACATGCAATTGACAAAACATAGCAGAAGATGTAGGAATAAAACAACTCTATCAGGTATATACACAAAACTTGCATCAGTGATTAAACAACAGTGGACTTGTATATCTAAAATTTGTGACCATGGACATTATGCAAATATTCCAATTGATCAAGAACACAGGCAATTAATTCAAAGAACATGAGTATACACAGTGACACACCTTATTTAATTCAAGCAACTCAACACCATCACTTTTCTAAGCTTCCACCACACTTGTGCTCTGTAGCAAGCAAGCAATTTCTTTTTCCAATGTTGATGTTGGAGTAAAATCATATGCTCTAAGCCCAATACTAGTTTTCCCCGCATCTACCTTTTGATCATGTTTGATAGTAGAAGCCTCCCTATTCTTCTTGATAATTGGTTGCCACTTAGTAACATCTTCTTTTGTGTGTACATAAGCTGCTTTTCTTTCCCGCCTATCCTTAACAACCTTAGGCAGGGCCTCCACATGCATAGCATTCTTTTATAATTGTTGCATCCTCTTTCTGAGTGACCCAAAGCCTGAGCTCCCATAGAGAGGGGCCATTAGATCTTTAATACTCACATTTTCAATATTAGTAATTCCAAGCATGCCCAAATGAGTTACCACCATCATATTTCTCCTTGCATCACATCCTCCAAAACAGTATATGAACAGTTTATCCAACTGTTGGGAAGCATTGTTTGAACTTTGTCTGGTCCACAGTAAACAGATCTAAGGGAAATAATACATTTAATTAGAATATATGATGCATCCAAAAATAGATAAAAGGACTAAGCCTGCTTGATATTTGGCAGCTAGCAGGAGAATTGCATAAAGCAATGTAGGAAAGAGCTTGTATGGGGTAATGCTAATCAAGTGATCAATTGTGCGAAGCTAGGAGAAATTAGCTCCTTCCCACAATACTCCCAACACTAGCTACCTCAAATGCATCACAAAAATGTTCTCATAAATCTAAAAAATATTCTTCTATAGAACGCTCAATAAGCTGGATCTCCTCTTCAAACATTCCCCAAGGTTGATTGTTCCATGATAGTATGCCCAGGTATGATCAAATGGACCAAAAATCACATATTGAACCCTCATAATTAGCATCAAGTTTCTATGAGATGCAAGCATTGGAGAAATCCACTATAGAGAAAAGTGGAAGTGGGTTAGAAATACATCAAACCTTCAACATATCCTCTTTCCAGAATTTGTAACTAGACCTGAGATATTTTTTACAGGTTAATAATTTTGCCACCTGAAGATAATAATAGAGTGATGTATATAGATCCATTGTAAAATCTAAGAAATCACGGGTATATAAGTTGGCCCTAACACTTCTTTGGATAGGTTGTCCCTCCTGATTTAGTGGAAGAACAAGTCGGCTGCCTTACCAAATTTGACATTTCTAGATCGATCTCTGCTATTCAGGTTTAAAATAAGGCTGAAAGTGTACCCCTTTTGTTGGCTACCTAGTTAACTTGTGCTCTTAACATTGCCATTGTATACAAGAAGAAATATGACACTATATGAAAAATGCAAATACTTTCTTAGACTACCAGGGATGAATCCAGTATGCATGAAATAAATGTCTCAACATACAGGTCATCCAACCTCAAAAGTGAAATGGCATCAGGTACATCAAAACCAAGCATAAATATGTGGACAAAATTAACACACTTTTGGAGGTTACCAATTTTTGGGGGTGTCTGACTGTGACTTCAATTCAACTTTACGCGTATGAAATAACACAATTGAGAATATTAAGTACAAGAAAAGTTAGAACATGCTACTTACGTTTTATTAATAATTAATCCCACAAGACAGATACGAGTTAAGAAAAATGACACAATAGTAGAAATAACAATCTATATTAAAGTACCTACAAATTCATCTGAATGTACATAACAAACAGTAAGGTAAGTAAACATAGATACTGTGTATAGCATATTTTGATAACTTTCCTTCACTTTCAACAAGTTCTTTTGAACCATAATATAATATCTACAAATCAGAAATTAAGGTTAAAAGTTATTCAGATTAATCATGACACCAATAAAACAAGTTACTCCATCCCATCAATTCTAGATACCTAATAACATGCAGATGGGAAAAAAACAAACACACCCTTTCAAGTACTGCATACTTTAATTGACTGATAACGTTTTCATGGATGACTGATATGTAGTTCCCTCGCTCTGCTTTGTCAAAGCCTGTTTGAAATAAAATCTTTATCTATGGACAGATCAATTGAAGTAAATGTAAGGAGAAAACCAAGAGAATGAAATAAGTATTGACAAGACCAGATAAGACCAGATAATTTTATTAATGTCCAATGAATGACCATACAAGGTACATCAGAATCAATACACAAGTGGGAGTGAAAATGCAACTCCTATAAAAGCAAAACTAATCTATGAGATATAATACCTAGAAACTACAGTCTATCAACCAGTAGGGAGATACAAAGCTGGGAACCACAAATAACTCTGGAGATTCTAAGTGGATTACATCAAAGCAGACTAACTTACTTGTTTAAAAATGGTTGAATTTCTAGACTCTCTAGCACCTATATAGCAATATATTTGGACACAAAATTACCACCACTTATCACAATATAAGGAAAAAGAGGAGAACTAATGGTCATTAAATGACTAAAGAGTATATCAAACATCACATTAACCAGAGAAGAACACAGTTCATGTATAAGGTTTAAAATTTTCCATTCTCCTATTTTTTATGGATCGTCAATAAACTGAAGAGACACCAGTATTAATATTGAATGTGAATGGAAACAATAAAGAGCAAAACTTTCTCAATCATCTCTCTAAGACTAACTCATTCACCCGAATTCTCTTCATCTTCCACAATTTAATACAACTGAATGTGAATTTCCAAGTTTCTAGTAACAGTAATTATAATACACAAGACTAGATAAGATAAGATGAAATAAATTTATTGATGTCCACGGGTGACCAAAAGAATAGGTCAATTGGACTAGAAAATAAAGCAAGTCACAATTATGATGAGAAAGCGCCAAGGCTACTCCCGAGTTCAAGAGAAAAAGAGCTACAACTGAAAAATAATAGTAGCAAATAATAAAAGGTAAAACAAGCATTACCTGTACCTGTAGAAATTTTTATCTTGGCATCCTGGTTTTATCTAATGACTATTTTATGCCATACAAGATCATTTTAGCAATTTTTTCCTAAAGAGCAGTCTCATATCCCATTTTTTTGGATGGCCAAATTATATTAATTGCATTATTTCCTTACAATGACCAGGACATTTCAATGGCAACCAATAGAAAATGCTTACGATACTTAATATGTCATGAGACCACTAATTACAAATTATATAACAAAAATCCAAGTCCTATAACCTAAGCTTTCAAACATGAAAAAATTACAAACTGACTTCCATATCAACCTTCTCATTCAAAAATGTATCCTTGACTATGCCCATTGTTATAAACAAACATGTTCATCAACTAGAAAATATCCAGCATAAGAGCAAGAAAGAGTTGTTTAAGAATAGCTACTGACATAATATTTGGTAAAAGATACAAATAATTCTAAATCTCCCAAAATTAGAGATAAGTTATCCTTGAATTTATGCCATATCTTGGGATCAATCCTTTCTCAGATTTGGAGGCAGGGGATCATCATCTAAGCAGCATAAAGGTAGTCAAAGATCAACATCAGATTTCAACACATAAATTGTGTAGTTCATTCTAGTTTCGAATGCAAGTGGCAATAAGAGGAATGAAGATCTGAAAATGGAGGCTTATTTCCATATTCAAAGCGCATTTGACTCCAACAGTCCCAGATTTCCTGGCATGAATTAGAGATATCTTTATTTTGAGTTGATAATAAATTTTATTTCATGAAAGCTTGTGAAAGTTGGTATGATGTATCTTTTCTATATAAGCTTGAAATTATGATGTAAAAGGGATCTTCCTCTTAGAAGGAAGTCGGGGATTCGAGAGGTGAGGTCTAGAGAGTTCTATATCACACTATGTATCCAAGGATAGGTTTTATTAGCAATATATACATGCTCAGGGATCTATCTTCATGTGATATTAACTGTGCTTATCCTTATATCTTGTTTTCTACCTTTCATATTGAATACAGAGTTACTTTTTCACTGCGTGAGTTGTCTCACTTTTCCATATCGAATAAAAAGAGTTCATTTTGTGTATTTCCTGAGATTGGTGATCTGTATTCTATATTGTTTCCTATTTCAAAACACTATTTTGAATAGAAATTATTCATTCTTCATTGTTGAATTTATATTTAGCTAATGGGAAGTATGCCTTTGAATCAAAGATGTATTGCTTGTTGAATACTTGATGTTTTATCCTAGACCTCTAGCCTTACTTGACCTAACTGAATATCACAAACATTAAACCTTTTTAACAACAAAGGTACTACCCTAGCTTTGTGCCATAGCAATATGGTGCATAATTTAGGGATAACAGGCACATTCATATATCTTAAGTTGGGTCGTCCTGCTCTCATTTAAACTATGGATAATTTTATTAAAGTTGGGTACTCCCATCATATTGGATGTATCATCCAGTCCCATTGACCTACTTTTGTGGTCATTCGTTGGACATTATTAAAATTATCTTATCTTATCATATCTGTTACAGGATGTTTTTTCCAACTCTTCTTTATCAACTGGGTAGTTCAGAATCGCAACCTCCCAGATGATGAACAATTGGGTGGAGGCATTATTCCAAAATATTATTGGGTCCATCTTTATATTAAGTTAGTTCATCATAAATACTATCTTCTTCCAACTACGGCTAACACTACATTGAATTGGGTATACCTACTCCCTTTTGTCCCTTCTCTCTCTTGTATTTATGCCTCTTTACAACACACCTTTATCAGATGGATAGATCAGGATCATATTCCTCCAAACGATGCACAATTCAATGGGGTATTTCTTCAAGATTTGAGCAGTTCTATGTTGATGATTGGGTATTCATAAACCCTTCCACTTTTGTATTGAGATGGCCATCACAAACCAAATCTCTCTTATTACAACTACAATTGTTCCTCTATTGAGTTGGGTATGTTATCAACTACTTTTGCACTCTATTGTCTTTCTCCCACACCGCATGCTAAAATTAAGAGAGGGTATTGAAATGATGATAATATTCACTTGTGGTTACTTGAAATTATGGATAAGTGCCCTCATTATTGTGTTACTAGGTTATGCTTTACTAGACAACATTATTTTACATTATTCTAGGTGGCTAAGGCCAACTTAGTCATTTATGTGGGTCTATAAGGATTAAGCCCCTCATGGAGAAAGTGCCCCCACCTCTTAAGTTTTTTCTAAATATACAACTTATGAGTCTTTGTACTACTATCACAGATTCATTAGTGATTGATTATTTTTCCTAAGTGCACTATATCTCTTGTGTTCTAGTTCAAAAGTTCACTTCTCTTTATGTGATATGTTTCAAGGTTTATGTTGTATCGGGGTTTTTTGAAGTGTTCATGATAGATCCATGATATCCTTATCATTCCAACACTTCCTTTGTGCAGAACTACAAAAAAAGTGTCCTAAAGTATAGTGCACCATCTACTAGTATAAACTCCTTGAGATTGAAATTCTTCTAAACTTAGCAACGGCAACCAAAAACCAAATTAGAAAGAAAAAATATACTCTGGTGTTCACGAAAACAACTCTATATTCACAAAAATATAGTGGCCTCTCATCCAAGAATAGAACCTTTCTCTTCAAATTCAATTACATCAATTAAGATAAAGAAAGCGATGGAGAAACAATCTTGTTGTTTTTCAAGTTGAGAAAACGTTGAACTTAGATTTCTTGTATACTAGATCATACAAAAGTATTGTCTTCAAACGTTGAGGATACTACAATATTTGACATGCTGAAATCAAGATCATCTTCAAGTTTATTGCTACAAGTATTGCTATGACATGGTCCACTTCTAATTCAACAACAACATCATCAAGGGTTTAATCCACGGATGGTAACGCACGACGCTATTCAAAATGTAATGCATTATGTAACCAAAACGTAACACCATTCCCCAAATGTGTGTTGCACTATTCGAATGCCTTTAAATAAATATCCAGCCTCCCAACGGATAGATGCATGGAGGTTTCGAGCCATTGAAAAGGTGCAACGCATACAGACAAAAATATCTAGGGCTTGGGGACAACTTTGCAGCATAATCAGTATTGGTGGGGACATAAACCCTACAGGTCATCTAGCCTTGAATAACCAACCCCGTAACCTTTCTAAGGAAGACAAGAAAAATATATGTAAATAAAAACAACACATCAGATCCCTCTCTCATTTTTCCTACAGGTGTCACAGATTGGGAGAATCGAATCCATCTCCGAGCCCTAATTTTTGGATCTCAGAATTTCTCTGTTTGACACATGTTTTTGAAATACAGATCTTGGGCAAATGAAAACGAATTTAAGAAAACTGAGGTTTTTGTGTTAAATTTTGAGCATTAATTCACAATACTCTAGGATCTTCACTGAGAGAATAACATATACAATATATCAATGCATAACAATCACAATAAGTATGACAAGCATCACAAGAATCAAAAGCATGAGAGACAAGAGACACAGAGTTTCCGTGGGGAAAACCCTAAGGTGAAAAACCCCACAACTTCCTCAAAGATAGAGAGAGCAATGGCTCAACCAAAGTACAACCAAAATGCACTGAGATAGTCTCCAAGTAGCAGATGATCCTCCTCCTCACTAGTGTGCCACTTTCTGAGGGAGAGAGATATACTTTTCCGAAAATGATCTAAATAGAGATCACCTGATCTCTATTTATACTAACCTGTTTTCCCAGTGACCTTATGGGGATGACTTGTCTAGCTAGGTACATCCACATTATAATATATATATTTCAGGGCCGACCCCACACATGGTGGTCTAATAAACCATTGGCAAGTACACACACTTGCGACACTTGTCAATCCACATGACGACACTTCCTTATAGAGGAATAACACATCTCTAATAAGGGTACAATAAATATATATGAAATACATAGATGAAATACATTCCGAAGTTACATATACATCTACACTCCCTCTTAACTAGGAAGGTATTTCTCGACACAGATCTGCTAGACAAGTCTTCTTCTCGAGATCATCATCATCATCGTCGTCACTGCTGCTGCTATCTCAACCAATCTCTGACTCTACTCGTCATAGGAAGTTCTACAAAGCCAGTCCTTTTTCATACTGGATGTAGGCCCACCACCTGCAAGTCTTCATCATCACTGGCCATACTGTGGAATTCTCAGGACTTATTACGTGCGTCACAAAACCTTGAAAGAGCATCCCAGGCTGTTACGAGCACATGGCTCTACCTATAGGATCTCCCAGGGCCATATTATATGTGACCTCACCACAAAACCTCGCAAGAGCATCCCAGGCTGTTACGAGCACACAGCTCTACCTATAGGATCTCCCAGGGATAGATTATATGTGGTCACCACAAAACCTCGCAAGAGCATCCCAGGCTGTTACGAGCACACAGCTCTACCTATAGGATCTCCCAGGGATAGATTATATGTGGTCATGGAAAAACCTCGCAAGAGCATCCCAGGACTTATTACGGGCACACAGCCCAACCTATCGGATCTCCCAGGGACATATTATATGCCATAGGACAAAACCTCGAAAGAGCATCTGCCAGATATCCCAGGGCTAGATTATATGCCATAGGAAAAACCTCGAAAGACTATCTGCAGATCTCCCAGGGCCAAATTATATGTCCTCCCAGAGCAAAACCTCGAAAGAGCATTTGCCAGATATCCCAGGGCCAAATTATATGCCATAGGAAAAACCTCGAAAGACTATCTGCAAATCTCCCAGGGCCAAATTATATGCTCATCTGCACAACCTGATCCACGGCCATAGAGTATCAACCTGATACTCACCATACATCATCCTAATGTACATATGATCATCCTGATCATCATCACTGCAACATCCTGCTGCATGTCATCTGGAGCAACATCCTGAAGCTCGTCATCCATGATCATCTTGATCATCATCACTGCAACATCCTGCTGCATGTCATCTGGAGCAACATCCTGAAGCTCGTCATCCATGATCATCCTGATCATACAATGCATCTACCTGAGGCATACCAAGTATCTACCTAATACATATCATCATACATGATCCACCTGATCATACAGTGTATCCACCTGATACAAATACAAATACATGATACATATCACCATACATGATCCACCTGATCATACAATGTATCCACCTGATACATATACAGATACATGGTCCAAGCATCGAACATGATGCATATACAAAATACATACAAATGATCCTACTGATCATATCCAACATCCAACATGATGCGTACATACATATAAATGATCCAACTGATCATATCCAGCATCCAACATCATGCAAACATACATATACATATAAATGATCCAACTGATCATATCCAGCATCCAACATGATGCATACATACATATATAAATGATCCAACTGATCATACAAAGCAGAAACCAGAACATCATCCTGATGCTCATCATCCAGCGCTTACATCCACAGCCATATGAAGGATCCTCCTTCCAACATGCTTGGAATGGCTTCAGCAAATATGTCCATCACTTCTTCCTCGAAGTGTCATCAATCTGAAGAACACCAATCCTCTCTCTAAAGTACTCGAACTTCACCCTGGCTAGTGGCTTCGTCAGCACATCTGCAATTTGCTCATCCATTGCACTGTACAGGAGCTTCACAGCTCCTCTCTGCACCATATCCCTGATATAGTGATATTTGATCTCTATGTGTTTCGACCTATCATGAAACACAGGGTTCTCGAACAAATTCACACAACTCTGGTTATCACAGAAGATACCAGTAGCATCCAACGGGAGATCAAATAACTCATACAGTAGCTTCCGTAGCCATACTGCCTCACAACTAGCTGAACAGGCTGCAACATACTCTGCCTCAGCTGTACTCAGTGCTACGCAGGACTGCTTCCTGCTAAACCAAGAGATCACACCTGATCCCATACTGAAATAGCACCCAGATGTGCTCTTCCTATCTGTAGCACTACTAGCCCAATATGAATCAACATAACCCTGTAGGTTAAACTTTTGATTCGCTTCATACTTGAGGCCATAATCCACTGTACCCTTCAGGTACCTCAGAACATGCTTTATAGCAACCAGATGAACACTCCTCGGATCTGTCAGGAACTGACTCAATGTGTTCACGGCAAAGCAAATATCTAGTCTCGTGTTCGTCAGGTACATCAAGGACCCAATCATCTGACGATACATAGAGACATCAACCGGCTCAGATGAAGCATCACATAGCAACTTCAGATTCGATGCCATAGGTGTGGCCATGGCCTTGCAATCCATCATCCCGAATCTCTTCAGGATATCTACTGTGTACTTCCCTTGACCAAGGAAGATCCCACCTGCACTTTGCCACACCTCCATACCTAGGAAGTAATGCATCATTCCCAAATCTTTCATATCGAACTTGGCAGCAAGCTTCCACTTAATATCTGCAATCAATCTATCATCTCCTGTTACAAATAAGTCATCCACATACAGGAGTAGAATCACAGGATTCCCTTCCTCAACCTTGTAGTAAAGGTTGGAATCCGCTTTACTCTTGGTAAAGCCCAAACTAGATAGGAAACTGTCCATCCTACCATACCAAGTTTTGGGAGCTTGTTTCAAGCCACACAAGGCTTTCTTCAATCTGCACACATGTGACTCCCTGTTAGGTTTTGGGACTACATCCCAAACATCATCTTCATGATCGACGGATCATGGCATTCTATTTCTTCATCCCAGATCCTGGGAACTTCAATATCTTCAATAGATATCTTTGTTGCTGGAACAAATGTTGTAGTCCTTCTTTTGTAGGTGAAGATATACGGTCTTTCCTACAAAACAAGTTAAATTGCATGATTAGAAACATCTCATAATTTTCAGAACAAATTCTTTACACATAAATAAATATGTCATGCAATCATGCAATTATCTTAGCCAATGCTTCAATACAACATTTATCCATGTTCCACAACTTTCTAGATGCCTTCCAGTCTCTACCAGAACATTGTTAAGAGTTTGCACTACTCCCAACATGTCAGCAAAGAGGTTTCATTCTAGATAAGCAGCACTGGAATGTTGTACAGTGCCATAGGCCACTTACCCATCACATGCATATTATTAGTATACTGTTCATTAATGCAATCATTCTAATATGCACAATACATCTCCTAAGTCTAGGAACATAAGCATAATATTATTTAAACAAACAAAATATGCAAGAAATGATAATTGAAATACTTATCTTTGTTTGTTTGTTGGGTGGACTCCCTCTGAGTCTTTGCTTCCTGGCAGGAGCTGCTGAAGTAGCTTCTTCTACACCTTTCTATTGTGGAATGTAGGAAGATGGTAAACTCCCTCTAAAAATCTGCATCCTTGTAGGAGCTGCTGGAGTGTGCTTCCTCTTGATCTTTGCTTCCTAGATTACCTATCCCTGAACTTATATTCATCCTTCCTGACATCAATCTTCTTGAACCCTGGAAAGTATATTCTGTAAGCCTTCGAGCTTTCACTGTAACCCACAAAGATATCCTTCTTCCCTGAAGGATCTAGTTTAGTCCTCTTTTCCTTTGGGACATGAGTGTATACTGGACAACCAAATATTCTGAGATAGCTGACTTCAGGTTTCTTACCAGAAAAGACCTCTTCTGGTGTCTTGTTGTCCAATATCTTGTGGGGTGTTCTGTTCTGCACATATACATATTTTCTAGCTGCTTCTTCCCATAGATGCATAGGTAGATCCTGGTCATGCAGCATTTCCCTTGCTGCTTCCATGATTGTTCTGTTCTTCCTTTCTGCAACTCCATTTTGTTGAGGATTATAAGGAGCATTCAACCCCTCTTAATCCCTAAATCACTACAAAGCTTCTTGAAGTCACCTGAGGTGAATTCTCCACCATTGTTGGATTTGAATGTTTTGATCTTCTTGTCAGATTGATTCTCCATCAAAGTTTTGAATTCCTTGAACTTATCAAACACCTCATCTTTGTTCTTCAAGAAGTATACCCAAGTATTCCTGGAGAAGTCATCAATAAATGAGACATAGTAAACATACCCACTAAGAGAACTGGATGACATAGGACCACATACATCTGAGTGGATGATTTCCAGGATATCTTTGGCCTTGCTTTCACTGCTTGGGAAAGCCTTTTTAATGTTCTTACCTTTTGCACATCCTTTGCAAACACCTTCATGTTTGGTCTTGATTTCAGGAAGACCTTCTACAGCCTTGCTTGCAATTGGAAGTGCCCTATAGTGCATATGAGCAAGTCTTATATGCCAAAGTTCACTTGGCTCCATGGATTCATGTACCATGGCATGTTTAGGTTGTCCCTTTGATTTATACAATCCTCCCTCTTGCTCTCCAATCACTACTGCATCATCTATGGTCTTTTCCTTTGGCCACATTAAGACTTGGCCATCCACAAATGCAACCTTCATACCTTTTGCATCCAATGCAGAGATGGAGAGTAAGTTCTTCTTGAGCCCAGGTACATAAAGGACTTTTTTCCTCTTCAAAGATTTTCCAGAATCTAGGTTGTAGGAGGCTTCACCACTTCCTTTGATTGGGTATTGATAATCATCCCCAAGTTTCACCTTATGGGGTGATTCATGTTCAGATAGATTCACAAAAGATTCCTTAAACCCAGTCATGTGTTTGGAAGCCCCACTATCAATCAACCAATCATTACAACCATGGGAGATAGTACCTGTGAGAGCAGAGATTAGAACATACTCTTCTTCACTTGATGAGTCATCATCACTTTCTGCCCTAGCCTTCTTCTTTGGAGGTTCATCATCCTTGGCAGCATGAGCATGGAACTTTCTTTTGCTGCCCTTCTTCTTCTTGCTGAAGTTGTTGTTATTATCCCTTTTGTTCTTGGGACAATCTGAAGCAAAGTGACCCTTCTCATTGCATGTGAAGCATCTTAGATCCTTCTTATTCTTTTGATAGGATCTTTTGTAGGGAGAGTGCTCCTTCTTGGGCTTGCTTCTTTTGGTGTGAGTTGCGACAGCTTGATCTTCACCTCCCATATTTTCCTCATGAGCTACAAGCCTAGCTTCTTCTTGAGAGAATTCCTCCCATAGTTTACTGAAAGAGATCAATTTCTTTCTTGCACAGATTCCTTGAATAAAGGAGTCCCATGACCTAGGTAGGCCATTCGGAGTGGTCATAACAACTTCACCATTGTCCACTACTTCCTCCACAGCTTCAAGTTGCTCCTTGATCTGAGAGACCATGGAGAAGTAAGATTGAATGGTTTCTCCATTCAACATCTTGACCCCTTTCAATTGATTTCGTAGATTCATCTTCAGATTTATGTTCTTCCCTTCAAATAGCTTGGTCAAAGAGTCAAACATCTCCTTGGGTGTCTTTAGAGAAGACACATGGGGTATGAGATGGTCTTTGATAGAATCAACAATGATTCTCTTTGCCTTGACCAAGTTCTTCTTATGCAATACCTTAGCCTCTTCATCCTCTGGGATAGGGATGTCTTCTTTTACATATGAGTCCAACTCATTCTCTTCCAAGATTAACCCAATCCTATACTTCCAAGCTCGAAAGCTATCAACCCCTTCAAGCTTATCCTCAAGCTTGGTGTGGTGAGACATCTTAAAGAGTACTTCAAATGGAAATAGAAAAGATTTAGGTCTTACCACTTGAAATGCTGAAAACTGGATCTGGTCCCGGATTAGGGTTTGTCGAAAAAACCCTAAAAATTCAAAATGTGAATTTCAATTTTCTAAAAGGAAACAAAGATGCGCTTTGATGAGCTGATCAGCCTGGTGCAGATAGAATTTGAGATCAGCAAAGTCTTACCCTTCAGATTTCCCTTTTTGTCCTCCCGGGTTCACTAGGGAGAGCCCTGAATTAGGGTTTGAGTTTCCTGGAGATCTACCTAGCCAAAAATCTCGATCCAAAGCTCTAAACTTTGATTTTTGCAAGGAGCTTCCAGCTATGTCTTCAGATTTCAGAAATTCCTATTTTTGTGGAAACCCTAACTTTTAGGGCCAAATCTGAAAAATGCTCAAAATTGAATTCTAATTGGACAGATATATGCGCCTTGATGAGTAGAGTCAATCCACTATACTTCTTTTCCAAAATCTATGGAGAGAAACCCAATAAACAAGAAACTCAAGTTTTCGTTATTGCAAAATGTCTTCTTCTCAGGTTAGCTCTGATACCATGTTAAATTTTGAGCATTAATTCACAATACTCTAGGATCTTCACTGAGAGAATAACAGATACAGTATATCAATGCATAACAATCACAATAAGTATGACAAGCATCACAAGAATCAAAAGCATGAGAGACAAGAGACACAGAGTTTCCGTGGGGAAAACCCTAAGGTGAAAAACCCCACAACTTCCTCAGAGATAGAGAGAGCAATGGCTCAACCAAAGTACAACCAAAATACACTGAGATAGTCTCCAAGAAGCAAATAATCCTCCTCCTCACTAGTGCGCCACTTTCTGAGTGAGAGAGATATACTTTTCCGAAAATGATCTAAATAGAGATCACCTAATCTCTATTTATACTAACCTGTTTGTCCAGTGACCTTATGGGGCCGACTTGTCTAGCTAGGTACATCCACATTATAATATATATATTTTAGGGCTGACCCCACACATGGTGGTCTAATAACCCATCGACAAGTACATACACTTGCGACACTTGTCAATCCACATGACGACACTTTCTTATAGAGGAATAACACATCTCTGTTGAAATATTGTAACTTCAAAGAATATTATATTTGTACATTATTTATTCCGGAGATGTTCCATACCTCCGATGTGATTATACTATGAATCCGGAGATGTTTATTCCTCTGAAAAGTTGTGGTAACTAGGGTTATTAGACCCACCATGTGGGGGTCGGCCCAGTCAGTTATAATAGGGTATTTAACCTAATGGTTAAATACGATCCTACATGTACCTATGTAAAATATATATCAGTGTAGTGTATAAATAGAGGAGGTGTGTTCCTCATTTGATACACTCACTCACTTGAGGATAGCGCACTTGTGGAGAAGAGGTCTGCTATTGTGGAAGAGGAGATCATGTCTCAGGTTTTCATCTTTGTATATTGCTGGTCATCTATATTGAGGAAGCTTTGCTGGGTTTTCTACCCCATGAGGGTTTCCCACGATAAATCTCTGTCTCTTGTGTTTATGCTATGCTTGTTATTTCTTCAGTGATCCTGTATATGCTATTATTGTGAAATGAAATGTAATGCTGCTATTTTCTATCTTATCATATTAAATCTTAACATGGTATCGGAGCTAACCTGAAGGAAGGCAAGGTATGGCACTTACGACACTTGCTTTACTTACGACAATTTGAAGGTTAGGGTTTTACATAGCAAAAACCAGTCATCGTGGAACTTTCGCTATAAATCCATTTCTGCGAAGATTCAGGGTCTGAAAAGTTTACAGGTCGAAGATAACATCCCCAGGTACCTTGTGTCCAAAGGGCACCCTCAGATTCGTTGTACTTTATTATTTATGATCAGTACAAGTTAGGGTTTCTGCCTCTTCCAGATCTCAGTCAAAATCAGGTGACCTAGGAGAAAAGGTCATAACTTGGGCTAGGAAGATCCAAAGGAAATTTTGTAAAAAGTGATAGGTAGTACACAGACTATACTATCTCAGGAAATGTTTTCAGAGGCCGAAGGTGAACCAGTGGCACGTGGCATGCCGTACAAGTTAGCTCTCCTGTTTTATCCCATAAACAGGTCACGTTGCGACACTTGGCATAACTCTCTCTCAGAGAGTCCAATTGAGGTAAGACCTGTCAGGATGGAAAGAAAATAGGGCAAGCTATCTCAAGAAAAAGTTTTTAGAGGCCGAAGTTGAAACAGTGACACGTGGCATGCCGTACAAGTTCGCTCTCCTGTTTTATCCCATAAATAGGTCATGTTGCGACACTTGGCATAACTCTCTCTCAGAAAATCCAATTGAGGTCAGACCTGTCGGGATGGAAAGATGACAGGTCAGGCTACTGCAGAAAAAATTTTCAGACCCTGTGGAGCAAAAATTTTAGAGTTATAGCAAAAACAATCAGGTGCATATTTCTGTCAAAACAAAATTTTTTTTGGAGCACCTTTATTCATGGCTTCCGGAATTTAGGGTTTCGGAGAAAGTTAGAATTTTTGGAATCAGTGTCCACGGCTGAATGATACTTAGGAAAATCAAAATTTAGAGACCAATATCGAATTTTTTGGTTGGGTAGAAGACCGGGCTTGATCAAACCCTAGTTCGGGATTTTGATCAGAAAGATGGAAAATTAGGGCTTCAGCAAAAGTTGGAATTTTTGAAGTCTGTAACCACGGCTGGAAGCTCCTCAGAGAAATAAGAGTTTAGAGCCTTGGATTGAACCTTTTGATTGGACAGAAGGGTGGGCTTCATCAAACCCTAGTTTGGGTTCCTGTCCAGAAGATACAGAAGTTTCGAAGGCAATTTTGAGGGGTCAAATTTTGGAGATTTCAAAATTGAAGAATGCTAGGTTGATCAGCTCAGCAAGACACATTCTTCCGTTCATTCTGAAGTGTGAAAGTCAAAGATTGAATTTTTAGGGTTTCTCTAGAAAACCCTAATCAAGCTCTAGATCAAGTTTCAGGGGGAGTTGAGGCTAAGGCCTTACATAAGAAGACTACAAGAAGTCTTGACAGGTATGACTTAAGAAGGTTTAGGTATGTCTTGAAATCTGATTCTTGATTAAGTTCATAATGTGTTTGTCTTCATATTATTTAGTACAATCTTGATCAATGTTAGAATTGTATTATCACTCTAGTAGCAGTATGAATGCATGTGAATAATCGAAGACATTCATTGATTAGGGATATATGATTGTACTAATGCATTATGGTGTTGTGTGAGGTTGATGTTGTCTGCTAACAAGATACAGGTACATCACAAAAGACAAATCAAGTTCCATGACCATGACCACATGAAGACAAAGACTCATCCATAATCTTTGTTCTACTTACGAGGTATGTATGACTTTGTTATATTATGCTTAACCTATGAGACATGCAAGTTCCAGCTCAGAATCTCTAAATCATTGAAGAGATTGGTTAGGTATGTTGTACATAACTAAGCAGGTTTACTAATCCAGGTATGTTTTCCTATGTCAAGTTAGAATCTTACCTTGTGTTAGGATCCCTTATATAAGTATACTTGGCATGATTAGATATGCTTATTCATAAAGTTAGTTATCAAGGGATTATGCATATTATGTCTTCTATCTTGATTGATGATATGCATGAGTAAAAGAAGTCTTCCTTGAAATCTTGAATACTAATGTTTATTATCAATGATTGTAACTATACATATTCAAGACTATTTAGATGTTTTGATAATGTTTATAATATACTAATGAATGTATGTTTGTGTATGATATCATGAGGATAACACTATTGCACACTTGAGCATGCACAGTGGTACAGAATGAATAGAAGTTCAAAAGACATTTAAAAGACCAAGCGAGAGGCAACCACACAAACATAAAAGATAAGTATTTGAGTTGTTATTAGAAATAGTAAATGATATTGCTTGTATGCATATTTGTATTCCTAGAATATATCATGCTACTAATATGCATATAATTGGTAAGTTGGACAAACATTCCATTGTTGCTTGTCTAGAATGAAACCTCTTTGCTGACATGCTGAGAGCTGTGCACACTCTCAATAGTATGTTCTGGTAGAGATGGAAGGCATCTAGATAGCCACTGTATGCATACAGGATATGGGAAAGTGTTGTGCCAAAGTATTGGTCAAAATAGTTGCATAACTATGTAAATGATATCTGTATGCATAATAGGTTATCATGTCAATATGATTTGATGATTATGAAGTATTACTAATCCTGTACTTAATTTTGATTTGTAGGAAAGATCATGATGAATGATGAACACTGAATAAGCGATGGATGTTCAACAAAATATTTACAAATCAAACACACTATAGAAGGCTTGTGGCTAGAAGATTCTCTTAGAAAGAGGAAGAGAATTATGATGAGATGTTTTGCTCCAAGTGGCTAGATAAGACCATTCTCTTAATGGTGTAATTAAAGAAGAAGTGTGAATCAGGTTCTGTATAGGTTCCCAGGATCGATAATCAATTGATGAGCTTAATGATCACCATGGGTGATGTGGATCTCAACCTTTGCTACAAGGTTGAATATGGTTTCTATACATAGATGACATGGATACAAGAAGGAACTCACCTCAGAGTTCGAATGATGTTGAGGTTCATATTAGTAGACCCATCTAACGAGAGATGGCACAGATAGATGGCTGCATAAAAGAAAATGAAAGATCTTAGATTAATGCATTACTTCCTAGGTCTGGAAGTATGGAAAGGCTCAGAAGGAATCTTTCTCAACCAGGGAAAGTATGCCGAGAAATATTAAAAGGACTTGATATGTTGGAATGTCCACTCTCATGGATTCCAACTTGAAGCTGTTGGTGAATGAATCATCAGAGTTAGTGTATATAACTCTGTACAGACAAATTATTGGGTCATTGATGTATCTATTAAATACTAGGTCAGATATATGCTTTGCTGTGAATACCTTAAGTCAGTATCTAGTGGAAACTAGATGTGTTCACCTATTAGTTGCAAAGCATGTGACTAGGTACCTAAAGGATACGATAGAATTTGATCTATGCTATTTTGAAGATCATGACTTCAGATGGCTACACAGATATTGATTGAGCAGAAAGTGTATCAGACAGGAAGAGCACATCGATAAGATGTTATTGTCTGGGATCAACCATGATCTTGTGGTTTAGCAGGAAGCAGTCTAGCATAAGCGAAATATATGGCTGCTTGCTCTGCTAATTGTGAAACGGCATGGCTTCAGAACTGTTTGACTTAGAGATGGACCCAACTGTGATCCTATGTGACAAACAGAGTTGTACTAAAATGGCAAAGAATCCAGTGTTCCATGATAAGTCAAAAGATCTGGCATTTCTATATACGAGATATGGTGCAGATAGGAATTAAAGTTCGAATTTGTAACAAGTTACCAATGTACTAACCAAACCTCTACCTATCCGATGTACTAACCAAACCTCTACCTCAAGTAAATTTTTCCGAGACAAACTTAATATAGTCCAGAAGGACCCTCCTCGAAAGGGGGAGTGATGTGATCACTTATGATGAGATTTCCCGCATCGTCAGTGAGGTCAATGATGTGGATACCTATATTAGTGATGCCGACAAAGAGGTTGGTGGACGGTCCTTAGACAGGGTCTAAGGTGACAAGGGGATTGCATCATCCTTGAACACATGTTCTAAAGAGAGCCGTAGACGTATGTCTTTGAGAATGAAGTCCTTGGTGGACATGATAGGATTGCATCATCCTCAAGAGAGCCGTAGACGTATGTCTTCGAGAATGAAGTCCTTGGTGGACATGATAGGATTGCATCATCCTCAAGATAGCCGTAGATGTATGTCTTCAAGAATGAAGTCCTTGGTGGACACGATAGGATTGCATCATCCTCAAGAGAGCCGTAGACGTATGTCTTCGAGAATGAAGTCCTTGGTGGACACGATAGGATTGCATCATCCTCAAGAGAGCCGTAGACGTATGTCTTCGAGAATGAAGTCCTTGGTGGACATGATAGGATTGCATCATCCTCAAGAGAGCCGTAGACATATGTCTTCGAGAATGAAGCCCTTGGTGGACATGATAGGATTGCATCATCCTCAAGAGAGCCATAGACAGATGTCTCCGAGAAAGAAGAGGGATTGTATCATCCTTGAACACTTGTTCTAAAGCGAGCCGTAGACAGTGGTCTCCGAGAAAGAAGAGGGATTGTATCGTCCTTGAACGCTTGTTCTAAAATGAGCCGTAGACATGATGTCTCCGATAATGAAATCCTGAATGAACAGGTAGGGGATTGCATCGTCCCCGGATTGAGGTCCCAGAATTGAGTCGTAGACATGATGTCTCCGATAATGAAATCCTGAATGAACAGGTAGGGGATTGCATCGTCCCCGGACTGAGGTCCCAGAATTGAGCCGTAGACATGATGTCTCCGATAATGAAATCCTGAATGAACAGATAGGGGATTGCATCGTCCCTGGACTGAGGTCCCAGAATTGAGCCGTAGACATGAAGTCTCCGATAATGAAATCCTGAATTAACAGGTAGGGGATTGCATAGTCCCTGGACTGAGGTCCCAGAATTGAGCCGTAGACATGATGTCTCTGATAATGAAATCCTGAATGAACAGGTAGGGGATTGCATCGTCCCCGGACTGAGGTCCCAGAATTGAGCCATAGACTGGGTCTCCGATAATGAAGTCCTGAATGAATAGGTAGGGGATTGCATCATCCCCGGACTGAGGTCCCAGAATTGAGCCATAGACTGGGTCTCCGATAATGAAGTCCTAAATGAACAGGTAGGGGATTGTATCTTCCCCGGACTTAGGTCCCAGAATTGATCCGTAGACTGATGTCTCCGATAATTGAAGATAGGACTACATCGTCCCTGGACCTCGGTTCAAAATGTATGTGAGAGGACTGCATCGTCCATGAACTGGGTTCAAAATGTACATGATGGGATTGCATCGTCCCTAGACATAAGACTTGTCTTAAAGTGATAAGGATTGATCATCCTGGAACTTGATCTGGATTGTATCATCCATGGACCTATGTCCTAAAGAGAGCGGGATTGATCATCCTGTAATATGATCGTGTGTGTTGCAGGATATGCTGCTATGTATTAGTGAGTGTACATGCTTTTGATGATAGATGTATTAGTGAGAATACATGCTATTGATGATAGATGTATTAGTGAGAATACATGCTAGATGTATTAGTGAGAATACATGCTTTTGATGATAGATGTATTAGTGAGAATACATGCTATTGATGATATACTTGTATTGTGTGAATACTTGTATTGATGATGTGTATACTTGTATTGTGCGAATACTTGTATTGATGATGTGTACACTTGTATTGTGTAGATACTTGTATTGATGATGTGTATACTTATATTGTGTGGATACTTGTATTGATGATGTGTATACTTGTATTGGTGTGGATACTAATACTGTTGATCTAGATAACGATGCTATTGATCGTGTTGATCTAGATGATGATGCTGCTAATCGTGTTGATCTAGATGATGATGCCGTTGATCGTGTTGATCTAGATGATGATGCTGCTGATTGTGCTGATCTAGATGACGATGATGTTGATCATGTAGATTGAGATGATCCAGATGCTATAGATCGTGATAAACCAGATGCTGTAGATCGAGATGATGTGACAATGCTGATGATGGTGTGATGACGATGCTGATGATCATGTGATGACGATGCTGACGATCGTGAGGATTCAGATATTGATGTTGCTGTAGCTGTTTGAGTGCTGCAGAAGATAAAGACTCAGTACTGAAGATGTTGATGTTCCAGTATTGAAGATGTTCCAGTAACTGCTTAAGTTACTGATGATGTTGAGAAAGCTTCCAATGATTTATAGATGTATCATGTATGTTGTTGATGACTCCTTGCTCGTGCAGATACTGTTATAATATCCTTCTCGTTAAGGGGGAGTGTTGAAATATTGTAACTTCAAAGAATATTATATTTGTACATTATTTATTCCGGAGATGTTCCATACGTCCGATGTGATTATACTATGAATCCGGAGATGTTTATTCCTCCGAAAAGTTGTGGTAACTAGGGTTATTAGACCCACCATGTGGGGGTTGGCCCAGTCAATTATAATAGGGTATTTAACCTAATGGTTAAATACGAGCCTACATGTACCTATGTAAAATATATATCAGTGTAGTGTATAAATAGAGGAGGTGTGTTCCTCATTTGATACACTCACTCACTTGAGGATAGCGCACTTGTGGAGAAGAGGTCTGCTATTGTGGAAGAGGAGATCATGTCTCAGGGTTTCATCTTTGTATATTGCTGGTCATCTATATTGAGGAAGCTTTGCTGGGTTTTCTACCCCATGAGGGTTTCCCAGGATAAATCTTTGTCTCTTGTGTTTATGCTATGCTTGTTGTTTCTTCAGTGATCCTGTATATGCTATTATTGTGAAATGGAATGTAATGCTGCTATTTTCTGTCTTAGCATATTAAATCTTAACAATCTCTAATAAGGGTACAATAAATATATATGAAATACATAGATGAAATACATTCCGAAGTTACATATACATCAACATTTTGCTCACAAAAAACCAATCCACAAAAAACTCTTTCGGTTTATACACAGGTGTCATAGATGTGGAGAAACGAATCCATCTCTGAGCCCCAGTTTTCAGCAGTTTGGCCCAGTTTTTGTGGCAGATAGTTTCAGAAATTGCTTTGCTGTCAAGAAGGATTTTCGACCTGACCTACAGTTTCGTGAAGATTATGGAGAATCACTGAAGCTGTCAAAGACTATTGAAGATCATCATGATAAGTGTTTGACCCTTAAGATAGGATTTTATCCTAGTTTTATGAACTGTTTTAACTTTTCTATATTTAGTATACCAGATCCATTTCATAGGATTTTGAACTATTTTGTAAAGGCTATAAAGCCTATGACTTTTGAAGAAGGGTTATATTTTGAGTATTCTACTTGACTGTTTTTGTAAAGAGGCCCCTTCTTTAATATGATCATCCTACAAGATTCTTTCATTCATTGTTGTCAGACCTTTTCATCTTATTTCTATTATATGCTATTGAGTTGAATGGTATTCTTTGTCTATGTTTATAATCTTGGTAACTGTCATCTTACTATTGATTATCAAACTAGAATCATTAGCACTAATTGTTAGTTAATTAGCCCATCATATGTAATTGCTTTATATATGTTCTGGTTAATTGACCAGTTTCTTTATCCTTTTACCTATCTAATAATAGTCCTTGAAGACCTTGCATTATTTGAGTATATTCAAGACTGTCTTGAGTAGATAATTCAGTAGTGACTCCACAATATTCAGATGTCAAAAGCATTTGTTGTTCTTTTGGCTTGGAGGTTTGCACCTCTTGACTTCTCTTCAGTTCCTGGTTTCCCACATCCAGTACCTAATATATCATAATGGGGATATTTTCTGCCTATCTTCAAAGAGGAGAAAGAAGACAATCCTACAAAACACCTCCTCAAGTTTCATGAATACATGGATCTACTAGATCTGCAGCATGAAGATGTTTGTATGAAGATTTTCATGTATTCATTGTATGGTGATGCACGTAAGTGGTATTTCTCTTTACCTCCTTCCAGTATTTCATCCTTGAAGTATTTTCACATAGTTTTCACTGAGCACTGTAAAAGGTACTATTCAGATGAGTTTTCCTTTGAAGATTGCTGTGATGAATTTGAGAAGCAAGTTCAGCAGGAAGTAGTTCATTCTTCTATTTGTAAAGATGAAAATTATGTTGTTTAGGAAGAGCTTCTTGATACAATTAATTATGAAGATGAAGAAGAACAGATTTCTACAGCAAATGATGTTGACTTGAGCAGCAGCCAGCTCATATATGACAACTACGAATCTGATTTTGATGAGCCTTTTTCTTTGCCCATCAAGGAACATCATCATGTTGAAATCAACCATTCTATGTTTGCAAAAGCCATTAAATATGATGAGTTTAATCTGCTTGAAGATTTAAGATCTTATCTTCTATTTGCAGCATCTCATGAACAAAATACTGATATCATTTATGAAGAAGATATAAAACAAGAAGGGATTAGCAGTCCAATCAACTCACAACCACTTTCGGATTTGCATGAACCAGTTTATGGCAGCCATATATCAGAAGTTGAAGAAATTCTTGAACAACAAGCAGAGGAAACTGTGTTTGGTTATCAATCTATTTCTTCTTTCTATGATACAGTGGCCATCTACATGGAGATGTTTTTTATGGAAGTCTTCAGTTGTGCAATTTTTGGAATTAAAGTAGATGGTGATTGTAAGTATGTATTGCAGGTTGCAATTTTGCTACACATAATGAAGTTTTTTCTAAATTTAATCTGCATGCAAAGGATTCTTGTAAGTAGTCCGATGTTATCATGGATTCATTGGAAGCATGATGTCACATTATGAGCCAGTTTTTACTAGTTAGGAGTAGGAATAGGTAGAGAATAAGCTCGCCATCCAGCATGGTTCTTTCAGTGTGTTAGTTTGCAGCAGTGAATTTGTATTCAGTAATGTATGTTCCGAGTTTGAATAAAGATTGCAGAGATCTAGTGACAGCATTAAATGACTCCATAGCCCAATGGACTAGACACAATTCAAAATTGAAGATGGTGAATATTTGCAGAGATCAAAGTTGCGGAGTTTTTGCTGAGTAGTTTGCAGAGGATCAGTTATAAAGGCCAGATGACTCCATAGCCCAGTGGTAAAGGAAACAGGTCTATGGTTCTTGGAACCTCACAGGGAGGATTCCATCCCTGAGTAGGATCCAAATGTTATCTCCTTAAATAAATTAATCAAATTTGTTTATTTTAGGTGATAGGAAGTCATTGAAAAATACATTTCTAAATTTTTTAAGGCTCATTTTTTAGAGCTTTAGGTATGTAATAAAGTTTGAAAAAAAATTGATTTGGTTTTTCCTTCAAAAAAGTCAAAACTTAGGTTTCGGTGGCTTACGCGGACATTCCAACTATTCATTAGCCACCGAAAGCAGAGCTTTCGGTAGCTAAAACGCGAAACATTCGGGGCTATTTTAGCCACCGAAAGCGCAAAAGCTTGGAAACGATCAGCATGTCTTGGGAAACCTCAATTGTCTCAACCATGGAGAGGTCATTTTACATGCTCAAATAGTCGATTGAAAACTAGACATCATAGGATTTCCAATGGTACTTTCATATCTGCATTTGGAGCTCGGGAAGGCAGTCAAACATCCCCCGCAAGATGATGCTGTGTTTTTAGAAATATGGCGTTTCTACTATGTTGAGTCATCATTTTCAAATGATGATTCTGAGCGACTGGAGGATTATTTTGAGAAACGGTAGGAGGATTTTGTGGATAACATGTCAAATAACAATAACCTCTTTCATTTTATACACAGGTGTCACATATTGGGATAATCGAATCCATCTCTGAGCCCTAATTTTCAGATCTCGAAATTTCCCGGTTTGACACATGTTTGTGAAATACAGATATCGGGAAAATGAAAATGAATCTCAAATAACCGAGAGAGGTTTTTTCTCACAACAAACCAGTATACAAAAACCTCTCTCAATTTTCTAAAATATGTTTTTATTCTAGAGATATAGGTCAATCTCTAAGCAGCATATTTCCAGAAATTTCTTCATTTTCCAACCACCTCACAAATTCGGATTTGAGATAGGAAAAGAGGTTATCAGATCCATCTTTTGAGGATCTTGAAACTGATTTGTAAAGATTATTTAATCTCATTGAAGAATCATTGTAACTGGTTCAACTTTAGAGACTCTTAGACACTTTTTGTATTCAAGCTTCTCATGTTCTTGTCAATTAATACAAGCTCTTTTGCCATTACATCTTCTTTCTGTTCTATCCTTGTACTTGGATATTTTATTCATGTTTATTATTTTTGTCTAATACCAGATAGCTGTCATCCTATCTCTGTATTGATAAGTTGAATTGCAAGTATCATTTCCTTGTTATGATTAGCCATTCATATGTAAGTGTTTTATGTATGAATCTGCCAGCATAGTGAGAATTCTTCGTCTATTCACCTATATTACAAACCCTCTGAACAATGATAGTTAGAAGCCTTGTCTATTTGGTTAAGTTTATGCATGCTTTGAGTGAGTAAGTTCTGATTAGCCATCCGACTTGATCCATTGAGTGAAACATTGAGAAAATAGTTAAGTTACCAGGCATCTTCGAGCTACAACCTAGAAGAGTTTCCTGGAGTGATAACAACATGCCCACTCAAATTATGTGTTCTTTATAAAAAGAAAATATTATAAAAAATAACATGTCCGCTCAAATTATATTTAAAACATTTAGAACTACATATATATATATAACTAGACATATTAGATAAATTAAAAACTTAAATATTGCATTACACACTTTATGTAAGTGAAGAATGCAAATGTTGAAAAAGAGTTTGCATCTATAGAGATGTGATCCTCTCTGTCCTTGGTAGATCTCGGATCTATAATGAGCTACAATGTCTATTTACAAATAATTTCTAAATAAATCAAAGAAAAAATAGTACTAAAAAAAGCACCCCACCCTACTCATTTCAATATCATATTCCAAAATCACTCACACCTCAATGTTTACAAAACTCCATTTCACATGATTATCAACAATAAAGCTTAATATCAAAAATCTCTTTACAAACTCGTACCTCAGAAATATTGTTTACAGTCTGAAATTGCTCTGTCGTGAAACAAAGTGTGCTAATTGATACAATATTGTAACTAAGTTCGTGCACAAAAAAGCAGGACTAACGATGGGCATATGATTTGTCTCGTCATGAGGGTTTTTCTATAGATCCCATATATGAAATCCCAATGTACTCTCCTCTATTGAACAAAGCATCGCAAGATTTGCCAGTGCCATTGTGTATAAACTCCATACCGGGAATTGCATTTGGATACACTGACAAAACTCGGGAAACTAATAAACCCCAATTTAAGCCACCCAAAAATATCATGGTATATGCCAATGGATACTTTATTAGAAATTTAATCCACATAAAGAACAAAAATATATGAAAGAAGCAATATCCCAAAATATATTTTATTGGAAAATGTAATTCACATAAAGAACAAACTAACAACAATCATATAATGGGCATATACTATAAGGAAAAACATTAATATGAAATGTGTACAATTTACGTCAATCGGTGTATTAGGACATATTAATATTATTAATGTGGTTTTTACTAATAACCTGTAAGCATATACACATATCTCCAAAATATTAATAAAATAATATTATTTAATCATTTTAATGAAATACATATTTTAATTGTTTGATTAATAACATTTTTTAATTAAATATTATTATTATTATTTTATAATACTTAATTAGACATAATAAATATAAAACAATTTAATTCATATTATTGTTATTTAGCTAATAATAATGTTAGTTGATTAATTAAAAAATACTAACAGATTAGTATTGTTTAATGATTTTAATGAAATACACATTTTAATTGTTTGATTAATAATATTGTTTAATTAAACAATATTATTAATTAAACATTACTATTACTTTATAATAAGTAATTCAAAAAACAATTATAAAATAATTTAATTGTAATATTTTTATTTAGTTAATGAAAATATTAATTAATTAATTAATATTGTTTTTTAGTTAATAATAATATTAACTAATTAAATAATTAATAATATATTATATAATTATTTTTTATTTGAATAAATAATTATTATATTATAATTAATTAAACATTATTAATTTATTAATATTGGAGATATCTATAATATTGTGATTTATTTTGGAGATATTTATTAACATTATGATATATTCGACACATTAATAATTGGTTTTTTCTATAATATTATTATTTATTTTGGAGATATTTATTAACATTATGATATATTCAACACATTAATAATGTTTTTTTCTATAATATGTTTTCAATAAAATAGTATTATTTAATTGTTTATAATATAATAATATATTCTCTTTAATGGGAAGTCTAGAAAGAACGCAACAAGTGTATATTCACTAGCAAACACAATACCTGTAAAATGATATGGGGGCATATACAGCGTGGAATCATTGAGACGCTGCAATTAACTGTTTGGACTTAACATGATATGAACATTCCAGAAAATGAGCTGAGCATTCTACATATGTGGGGCATTAAGGCCCTCCCTCACTTTGTCAGAAGCATCCAACCTCGTCGTAATTCGGCCGATAGTCCGGTGGTATGGTCTCCGCCATTACAGGATTGGCTCAAGCTAAACTTTGATGGGCCGTCGAAAGGTAACCCGTGTAATGCAGGGTATAGAAGTGTTCTTTGAGACGATCAGGGCCAGGTTCTGTATAGTTACTATGGATATCTAGGCCACGAGACCAACAATGTAGCCGAGTGTGAAGCCATGTTGCAGGGTTTATGCATGGCGACCCGACGTGGCTTAAACTGTTTGATCGTGGAGGGGGATTCAAACCTGTTGATCCAGATTGCCATAAATCTTTGTAACATGACCCGTGCAGCTAAGCTGTCACAATCATGGAGGATGGCGTGGTGACTGACTTGTCTTGGAAAACTCATTGCGTCATTCAACTCCATCACCTTCCATCATGTCAGGAGGAGTGCTAACTGTCTGCTGGATGTACTGGCTAACCATGGCGCCAGTAACCAAAATGAAGGATGGGAATGGGTGGCCTTGGAAATACCCTCGGGCACGTGTCGTCACAATGCATGTTGATTGACGAATGTGATAGAGGTGTTAAGGAGCCCAAAGCTAGCGGCAGTATTACGTTGAACCCCGATGGTATGTAATAGCTACTACCCCACTCAGGACGGAATCGACAGATGGTATTATGGTAGCCTTAATAACAGTGTCACTGCCTGGCCATCCGTATATTTTCCATCATCTGTGTCAATTATGTTACGAGATATGGATCGTGAGAGGTTAATGGAAGATCGAATTCTCACGTTTGATCTGGGTAATGCTGATAAGGGTTCTGCAGATATGACGAGGGAACAGGACATTATGAATTATTATAGAGATTGGATCAATATGATAGATTTAATGACTGTTGGGGGCAGCTTTCCTTTAAATACTGCTTTCAAGAGTAATAACAGCCATAGTGGTTGTAGTCTGTGTAACGCTAGTGCCTTGTGGAGTTTTTTTGTGTCCATTTGTGGGGTGGAGTGTGGTAGTAAGGGTTTTGTGAACATACCTCCGAGAGGGAGACCTGCTAGGTGGGGAAGATGGGCGCAGGGTGAGTCGAGTAATGTTGGTAGGGGAAATGTGGCCCAAGCAGGTCCTAGTCAGGACCAGTGGAGTGCCACTGCGACTGTTATTTTCTTTCATCATTTTTTTCCACAGGATGTGCAGCGGGAGGTGGAGGAACTGGAAGAGAATTTGTGGCGTATTATGGGGGAGCAGGAGTTTCCTGTGGAGGCTATTGCTATGGCTGAATGGATTCATGACCCTGGGAATACCAGGGGTCGGATGGCTCTGTATAATTGGGTCATTGTTATGTTGTGGGTTACTAAGACTCTCATTGCCCAGGTAATGGAGGTGAGGGTTGATATCTTGTCTGGCTCTCAGAGGATGACCAAGCTGGAGGCTCGTTGTAAGGATCATGCTGAAGAGACAAACTGGATTCACATGAAACTGGATGCTTTGGCAGCAAAAATGGGGATATCTTTCCTCGCCCGACCTAAAGAGGTGGAGAATCCAAGAGAGATTAATCTATGTGGTAAGGGTGTGGCGGTTGACGTGCCACCGGTGGTGGTTATCGAGGACGAGGCCGACCCGACTAGATAAATCTTTCCGTTCCCTCTGTTTTTGGTCTCTGTTTCTGCGTTGCTGTCTCAGTGTGGTGAATTTTGGTAGGCTCTTACCTTGGCTTGTTTCTGTTTTGGCTTGTCTCGGCCTCATCTTCATGGCTTTTTTCTAGTTCTTTGTTATTGGGTTTATTTACTGGGTGATGTCTATTCTTTTGGCATCCTTTTTGTAATGGGGGTTTGGATTTTTTATGGACTAGGTGTTTGGGGTTTTGCTGGTAGTTTTTCGATTGATGATAGTAAGTGGTTTCGCCTTACGAGCTCTGTTCAGGATAATTGTGCTGTTGATCTCTGTTTCTGATCGAGGGATTTTGCTGATAACGATGGTTTTGATCTCTGTGGTGGCTGCTTAAGCGCTCAGCTTATTGTAAAGATGTGCATTGTATTTTTTATCCTACTATAATGGAATGATGGTCTTTTTTGCTTAAAAAAATAAAATATAATAATATATTCTAAAACTGTTATTTTATTATACTTGAGTAAATAAAATGAATTCAAAGATAGTACATTAAAATATTAAAAAAATAATAATTAATTAGATAATATTATCTTTTAAATATAATAATAATACTTTGAATAATATTATATTTTAATTAATATCAATTAATTAAAATATTATAATCAAAGTAATAATAAAATAATATTATTTAATTAAAAATATTAATATTAATATTTGACAATAATTTTTTATTATAATATACATAATTATTATTTTAATGGTAGATAGAGATATTAAAAATATATATATAATTACTAATATTAAATTAAAAAAATTAATAGGAATATAATCAATTTAAAAATTAGTTTTATTAAATTATATTATTATATTATAATTTAGAAATAAAAGTAATAATGAAAATAGAAATTATATAGAAATGTTAAAAATTGAAATAACTAATATAAAGTAATATATATTCATAACAAATATGAATATTAAAAACTAAAATATTATTATACTATAATGAAAAAGGTTAAAGTGTTATTATAAATTAATTAAAAAAAATTTAAATTATAATATTAGAAGTATATATTCTATAAATGTTGTATTTGATTAAGATATTAAAAGGAATGGATTAATAAAATATTAATATTAATATCAATATAAACATCGCAATACACATAACTTTTGATGAATGTTATTTGATTAAGATATTAAAAGGAATGGATTAATAAAATATTAATATTAATATCAATATAAACATCGCAATACACATAACTTTTGATGAATGTTACACTATGACATAACCATTCATGAATGTCATCTTCACGAGACATCATCGCATTGCAACATAACTCTCGATGAATACCACAATGTGACATAACCCTTAATGAATGATGGCATTTAACATTAATTAATTTATATTGCATTGCATTGTCGATCTAAACATTGCAATGTGACATAACCCTTGATGAATGTCACAGTGTGATATAACCCTTCATGAATGTCATCTTTAGGAGACATTAAATATTACAATGCAATAAAACCTTCAAGGAACATTGCAAATATGAATGTCAGAATGTGACATAACCAAGAAGGAATGTCAAAATCAAACATAGCACTTGATGAACGTCGCAATGTGACAAAACCCTTGCCAAACCTTCTAGGAACATTAAAATTTTGAATTTCAGATTGTGACATAAGCATGGAGAAATGTTGCAATCCAACATTAAACTTAATGAATGTCACAATGCAGCAAAACCTAAAATGTGACATAACAATGATTAAGTCCAAAGATGAAAAAAAATTAACATTTCACTGACCTTACAAAACCTTATGGGAACATAAAAAATTTAAATTTTAGATTGTGACATAAACACGGAGGAATTTCACAATCCGACATAAAACTTGATGAATGTCATAATGCGACAAAACCTAAAATGTGACATAATAATTGATTAATGTCCCAAGTCGACATAGCCCTATAATATGTGACATAACCCTTGCAAAACCTTCTAGGACCATTAAAAAATTGAATTTCGGATTGCGACAAAAACATGGAGGAATGTCACAATCCAACGTAAAACTTGATGAACGTCACAATGCAACAAAACCTAAAATGTGACGTAACAATTGATTATATCACAAGCCAACATAACCATATAGTATGTGACAAAACCCTTGCAAAACCTTCTAGGATCATTAAGAATCTGAATTGCATATTGTGGCATGAACATGGATGAATGTCACAACCCAACCTAAAATTTGTTGAACGTCAGAATGCGACAAAACCTAAAATGTGACATAACAATTGGTTAGTGTCCCAAGATAACATATCCCTATATTATGTGACAAAACCCTTGCAAAACCTTCTAGGAACATTAAAATTTTAAATTTCATATTGTGACATAACATGGAGGAATGCCACAATCTAATGTAAAACTTGATGAACATCACAATGCGACAAAACCTGAAATGTGACATAACAATTGATTGATGTCCCAAGTCGACATAGCCCTATAGTATGTGACAAACACCTGGAAAATAATAAAATAATAGTAGAGTGGGAGTTAAAAAACTATTTTTTGGATCGTATTTTCAACTTATCTTCTTGTAGGTTTGCTCAAATTTACAGCAGGAGCACTCTTTGGATGAAAAATTAAATTATGCATCCAACAAGTACCCAACTTGCATGCTTTTGACAACATATAATTTATGAAAAATTGAAAATACATTAAAAACAAACGTGTTTCTAGTGAGAGAAAAACGTGTTTTTAGGTATTTCTATTTTTTTGTGATGTATATGATGTTAAAAGTATGCAAGTTGGGTACTTGTTGGATGAAAAATTTGATTATGCATCCAACGAGTTCTCCCGCTTGAAATTTGAGTAAATCTACAAAGAGATAAGTTGAAAATACTATCCAAAAAAGTAGTTTTTGTTTTTTCCCTCCAATTTTTTTATATGCACCTCTTTTAAATTTTTAAGCATTTTGATTGGCTAATACTTGATGACATGGAATTTGAATTAGGGTTATTCAAACCATATTTCATCCAAATTTCCTCTAATGTCAGATTGTGGCATGAACATGGAGGAATGTCGCAATCCAACCTAAAATTTGTTGAACGTCATGATGAGACAAATCCTAAAATGGGACATAACAATTGATTAATTTTCCAACCTCACATAGCCCTATATTATGTGACAAAACCCTTGCAAAACCTTCCACGAACATTAAAAATTTGAATTTCAGATTGTGACATAAACATGGAGGAATATCACAATCCAACGTAAAACTTGATGAATGTGTTAGGAACCCATGTCAACCCTTCTCTTTACTATGTTAGTATATTGTTGTTGGACGCATATGCTTTGTAAGTCGTCCCGTAGTATTTGTTGATCCGTAGTTTATATTAGCCCATAGTATTGACCCATAGTATTGGACGCATATGCTTTGTAAGTCGTCCCGTAGTATTATATGTCCCATGGTTTTGACTCATAGTATTGGGCATAGACTTAGTATATAAGTGTGTGTTGAGGTCATTGAAGGCACCGTGAAGTTAATTGTATTGAGCTTGCTCAAAGGAGGTTGCCCCCTCGAAGTGGCCCGTGATCAATATAAAAGCGATTCTGTTCTATTATTTCTGATATCTCATGTATTTGCATTAATTAATTATTGCAGGTACATCTCATCTGGTATCAGAGCACTTTCCTTGGCACAAGTGGGAAATTTTTTTTTCTTTTTTTTGGGCGACGACTTTCAAATCAATTTCTGAAAATTTCTGTACAAAATCAGAAGAAACCGATTGCATATCTGAATTCCTCTTTCAAAAATACGCAGTTTCAAAAAAAAAATCATCTCAATTAGAGTTCTAAAAGTGGAGATATCGCGGATTTAAAATCAGCAATTTTTCAGAATTTCGGTGACGACCGCGGAAATTGCGGCGAGAAAATCTTTTGACTGAGTGCCCAGATTTCTATTCCGCTTTCATGGGTAGAAGCAGAGTGGTTGTTCCAGTTCTGGAAACATGCTATAATAGCGATTCTGAGCAATATAGATCCGGTTTTTGAACATTGGGTGGAATTTCTACCCAAATTTTTTCTGTTACAAGTTCGGATCTGGGAATAATCCCTATCCGCTTAACTGTGGGAAGTACTTGGGCATAAGCCCTAAAACTCATTGTGAGGAGTACCACAGGAACCCCAAAGTAGCTGGCCATTGAGAGGACCTGCCAAGCGAAAAGGGCAACGACCCCTACCTGATTGACTAGTTCCCACCCGTGAGGTAAACCAAGAGCTGTCGTTTGTGGCCAAGCGGTTATCAGTTTTACCTGAGCCGTGGAGTGAGGGGTACTGCCCCAATACGCAAGCCGTCAGACAGCATTGGTGGCCGAGTGAAAACCCTGAACTGTTAGGAAGCCGTTCATACTTGGGGTCCATATCTATTTAACTGTTGCCGATCACTTCCGCTCCAGCTCCAGCCGTTCAGATCTATTCTGAAAGTTGTTCCAGATCCAGTCGCCGTTTCAGATCCAGCCATTTTCGATCCCTTTCACGTCGCTGCAGATCCATCTGTTGCGGATCCCTTCCGCGCCGCTGTTGCCGATCCATTTCTGGAAAAAAAAAAAAAAAAAAAAAAAAAAGACTTGGTTATGGTTGTAACCCGTGCAGGAGCACACACCATGGAGGAAGCACTTGTAGCCATCCAAACCAAACTCCAAGATCTGGATGAAAAATTTCTCAGCCTCCATCTTCAGCATTCAGCCATGAACAATACTAGACAGCTAGAATCTTTTGCAGCCACTGGGTTCTCTTCTTCCAGCAGTTTTTGTAGGCCGAAGCTTGATTTTCCTCGCTTCAATGGTACGGATCCGACTGGATGGATATACCGAGCAGAACAATATTTCAGACTGCATAATACTTTTGATGTTCAGAAAGTTCCACTTGCATCCTTTCATTTGGAACAGGAAGCCCTTCAATGGTACCGTTGGTACATCAAAGCTCCTCCCGAGCCACACTGGATAGATTTTTGCGAACTCCTTTTATCACGATTTGGTCCTAGTTCTTTTAACGACTTCACAGGAGCACTCACTAAACTTCACCAAACTGGCACAGTGAGAGAGTATCAGACGGAATTTGAGAAACTAGCCAATCACACAGAAGGATTGTCTGATGAATTCTACAGGAGTTGTTTTATCAGTGGTCTCAAGGATGAAATCCGCTCAGAGGTCAAAATGTTTTGTCCCAACACAATGATGGAAGTCCTAGGGTTGGCTAAGCTGGCTGAGGACAAGATCGCAGCTCAACAACGCTCCAAACCCACCTTTGTTCCCTTCAGAAATATGGGTTCCCAACGACCTTCCATCACGCCTGCTCCTCAACCAACTCCTATCAAGCATTTGTCTGAAATAGAAATGCAGGCACGCCGAGAAAAAGGGATTTGCTATAATTGTGATGAGAAATTCACTCGGGGACATAGATGTATTCAACAAAAGCTCTATCTCTTGGATGTGGATTCTCTGCCTGCCTTAGAACTTGGTGAAGAAGCTATAGATACAGTAGATGATCAGGTTGACATTCAACACCTGCCTGTTGACACCCCATCTCAGGACGACCCACCCGAGATCTCTCTCCATGCTGTAACCGGAGTCAGCACCCCACAAACAATGCGAGTCAGGGGATACTTCAAGAAGCTCCCTCTTACCATCCTCATTGATTCTGGTAGCACTCATAACTTCATTGACCCTCAGATTGCCAAACAGGCTGATTGTTTTGTCCATCCTTGCTCCAAATTTGAAGTCATGGTTGCCAATGGGGGTACCTTACCTTGCAAGGGGAAGTGTCACAATGTGCGTATCTCTATGGAAGATTATAACCTACGCTCTGACATGTTTGCCTTGTCCTTAGGCGGATGTGATGTGGTTTTGGGCGTTCAATGGTTACGCACACTTGGCCCCATCTTATGGGATTTTGTGAAACTTTGGATGCAGTTCAAAGTCAATGGGGCACAACACAAATTTATGGGCTTACAACCAGGGTCTCTCTGCATCATCAGTTCACATCGCCTGGAAAAAATCCTTAAGAAGAATTCACATGGTGTCATCACTCAGCTCAATTCCATTCAAATGCACCCATCAACAGTCTCCACTACTTCCTTGGATAGATATGCAGGTATCTTTGCTGAACCAATGCGCTTGCTGCCTTCAAGAGACCTTTCCAGTAAGAATGTAGCCACATCTACCTCTCAGCAGGAAATGATGGCTATTTTGCATGCAGTACAGAAGTGGCAGCCATACCTATTAGGGAATTATTTCTGCATCAAGACTGATCTCCCGAGTCTGGAAATTTTTTTGGAACAATGGGTCTCCTCCCCAACACACCTGCAATGGGTTATCCAACTCATGGGTTGTCCCTATGTGATCACTTACAAGAAGGGTAAGGACAATATGGTGGAAGATGCTCCTTTTCGCACAATTGATGACCCAGTTTCTCTTACAGCTCTTTCTCTGCTTGTTCCAAATTGGTTGCAATATGTTCAACAGGGCTATCTCTTCTATGAACTCCATGCTTCTTCCTCAACAAGGCACTCTGGGTTCTGCAAAATGTATGACCGAGAACAATGTAACTTCTTCTGGTCGGGACTAAAAATGACAATTCAACAGATGGTGGCTGACGATGATACTTTCCAAGTCAACAAGGGGGAAACGACACTCCTTTTGGGATTGCTCAAACCCGTGCCCATCTCTACACAGCTTTGGCCAACTATTTCTATGGATTTCCTAGCAGCGCTCTGGTGGTACCATACCACATCTCAAAGGACACCATATGAAGCAGTCTATGGAAAAACACCGCCTGTTCTTCTTCCATACACCCTTAGCAGCTCTCCAGTTCAGGAAATTGACTCGGTTCTTCGAAACCGCGATCAGATTCTTCTCATTCTGCAGGACAATCTTCACATGGCCAGAATTCGCCTGAAACAACAAGCCGATCAGCACCGTTCTGAGCGCATTTTCCACGCAACTGACAGGGTTATTCTTCATCTACAGCCTTCCAAGCAATCCTCCTTGACACTCCAAAGGCATCAGTGGCCCGAAATGCAAACCGAGGATGCTACCCGGGGAACCACTCCTTCAGATTCTGCAGCAATTTCTCCAACCAAAGCTTTGAGGACAAAGCTTTTTCTAAGGGAGAGGGGATGTTAGGAACCCATGTCAACCCTTCTCTTTATTATGTTAGTATATTGTTGTTGGACGCATATGCTTTGTAAGTCGTCCCGTAGTATTTGTTGATCCGTAGTTTATATTAGCCCATAGTATTGACCCATAGTATTGGATGCATATGCTTTGTAAGTCGTCCCGTAGTATTATATGTCCCATGGTTTTGACTCATAGTATTGGGCATAGACTTAGTATATAAGTGTGTGTTGAGGTCATTGAAGGCACCGTGAAGTTAATTGTATTGAGCTTGCTCAAAGGAGGTTGCCCCCTCGAAGTGGCCCGTGATCAATATAAAAGCGATTCTGTTCTATTATTTCTGATACCTCATGTATTTGCATTAATTAATTATTGCAGGTACATCTCAGAATATCACAATGCAACAAACCCTAAAATGTGACATAACAATTGATTAATGTTCCAAGTCAACATAACGCTATAGTATGTGACAAAACCCTTGCAAAAATTTCTAAGAACATTAAAAATTTGAATTTCATATTGTGGCATGAACATGGAGGAATGCAAGAATCCAACGTCAAACTTGATGAACATCACAATGCGACAAAACCTTAAATGTGGTGTAACAATTGATTATGTCCCAAGCCAACATAACCATATAGTATGTGACAAAACCCTTGCAAAACCTTCTAGGAATATTAAAAATTGAATTTTAGATTGTGGCATGAAAATGGAGGAATGTTGCAATTTAACCTAAAATTTGTTAAACGTCACAATGCGACAAAACCTAAAATGTGGCGTAACAATTGATTATGTCTCAAGCGAACCTAACCATATAGTATGTGACAAAACCCTTGCAAAACCTTTTAGGAAAATTAAAAATTGAATTTCATATTCTGGCATGAACATGGAGGAATGTCACAATCCAACCTAAATTTGTTGAATGTCACAATGCGACAAAACAAAAATGTGCCATAATAATTGATTATATCCCAAACCAACGTAACCATATAGTATGTGAAAAAACCCTTGCAAAACCATCTGGGAACACTAAAAATTTGAATTTCATATTGTGGCATGAACATGGAGGATGTCGCAATCCAACCTAAAATTTGTGAGACGTCACAATGCGACAAAACTTAAAATTTGTGAGACATCACAATGCGACAAAACTTAAAATTTGTGAGACGTCACAATGCGACAAAACCTAAAATGTGACAACAAATGATTAATGTCCCAAGGTGACATAGAACTATAGTATGTGACAAAACCCTTGAAAAACCTTCTAGGAACATTAAAAATTTGAATTTCAGATTGTGACATAAACATGGAGGAATGTCGCAATCCAACGTAAAACTTGATGAACATCACAATGCAACAAAACCTAAAATGTGACGTAACAATTGATTATGTCCCAAGCTAACATAACCCTATTGCATGTGACAAAACCCTTGCAAAACCTTCTAGGAACATTACAAATTTGAATTTCAGATTGTGGCATGATGTAATGTCCCTTGTTAGGAATTTTATTAAAATTGCAATTTTCCACTTTTTTCCTTGGTTCGACCTTGGACTAGTTTCGATCTCTAGGTCCCAAATTTGCCCCAAATGATCCCAAATCTTCTGAGAAGGTATATGAATGATATTAGAACATAAATATGTGTTTCATGGATGCCTTTGTACCTTTAAAACACTTCTGCAAATACTCTTTCAATTATGGTCAATGTAGGTAACTTTACTAGTGATTTTCCTTTGACTAGTATTGGTCTCTAGGTCTCAAATTGACTCCAAATGCCTTCAAATCTTCAAGGAAGGTTTATGAATGATATTAGGAATTGAATATGATGTTCAGGGATAACATATGTCCACCAAAAGACCTCTGCAAACTCTCTTAAGATTCTGGACCAAGTATGCAATTTTACTAGTAATTTGGGGTTCAAATCCCCCTGAGGTAAGTACTGAAAATGGCTTCCCAAATGCCTCCAAACCCACTCCAATTTATGAACAGAGGTATGTAATGTGTTAAGTATGTTATTAAGGTCTCATATGCACCATTAATGGTTTATTACAACTGTTCTCACCCTCTCCCATTCAACTGCAAAAATCCCCAATTCGACCCTTGGGGAAATGGCACTATTTCACCTCCCAATACAACTAAACTGAGTAAAAATGCTTCAAATGCTCAAGTATAGTACATGAAACTTGTAGAAGAAATCCATGGCAGTATATTGATCACAAATATATCAGAGAATCATCCATTCATTCGAAATCATCATCAATACATTGGTTCACAACAAGGTAGTGGGGAAATGGCATTGTTCTTCCATTAAAAATGAGATTTATACATTTCTACTTGGAATTTCGACCTGAAACTTTCTGGAGATGAAGAACATAGTATTTAATTCATATTACAAAAGAAATGGGGCATTATAAGCTCCCCCAAAGAGTACAATAGCTCACCAAAAACGCCCTTCCTCAAGGATCAAGAATATGCCATCAAAACTGGAAATGGTTGAAGGAGCGAGCTGCAATAGAAGAAACCATGAGCTGCCCTGTAGCTTACACCTGCAAATAAAGACTCCATTAAAGCTCCAAATGAAAGGTCTGAATGGCCTTTCCAATTGCCAACTTGGATGGGAATCTTTCACCCTCGAAATTGGCTAAGGCAAGAAACTAGTCATCCACTAGCTCTCCCTCTTCACAAATGCAATTGCAAATTCTACAAATAATCAAAAGCCATTCTCATACTTCATTTCTACATTTTATAACCAACATTAGTCTTCTAAGGGTCGAAATCCTCTCAATAGATTCAATAGATTTTCATTTAGGAAATATTCCACATTTGCCACTTGTCTCCTAGTTCCAACCTTCCATCTTCTCCCAAATTCGATTTTGAGTCTCTTTGGCTTCTCCAACTCCCAAATTCGACTTCCTTGGGCCTATTTTTGGGGCTGACATGTCATAGTGGTCAGATGTCAGAGGTCAGGTCTGCAATTTGTCATAGTTGTCATAGATGCTCCATCATTGGTGTCATAGGGGCTAGGGAATCTAGTCCAAGTGTCCACAAACTTCCACTTTGACTCTTTATCTTCCATGGAGGTTACCAATCCTTCCCAATTCGACCTAAGATGCTCAATGAAATGTGTTATGACTTACCAACTCACCCAAGAGTGTTCACATTCCCATTAATTCGAATTTGCAAAAGAGAGATACCATGTATTATGAAAAATCAAGCTAGTGTGGGTCCCACATCCTCCATATGTCTCCAAAACCATTTGTCACTTAGGATTTCTCTTGAATTTATTTATTCACTCTATTTATTAAATACTTGAACCCTTCTAATGTCTAAACATCATTTATTATCCCCCTTATTCCAAATCCCAAAGCTTCCACCCCAAACCTAGGAAACTAGTAATTTTCCTCCTTGGCAATTATTTGACCCTTAACATCAATTTTACCAACTCTAATGAATATGGCTAATGTGATTAGGCCATTGTGACCCAATTCCAAATTTGGGACATGACACATGAACATGGAGGAATGCCACAATCTAACATAAAACTTAATGAACGTCCAAATGTGACAAAAATGTGACATAACAATGATTAATGTCCCAAGACGATAAAATTTAACATTTCACTAACCTTAGGGCGCGCGCACGAAGTTGGTTCCACTTTTTAGTGCCACTTTAGAAATCGAAAACACATGTTCAAAATGTAAATCTATAATGCATATGCGTTATTGTGGCTAGGTTCAGAAAACCCGAGCCCAAAACCAAGGCTAAGCTTAGTTAGCATATATCGCATGTGTGATATATCGCACTTGTGTTTTGTAAGAGTTAAAAATTGCAAGTGCGATTTGTAATACCAAAACAAAAAAATAAAACAGAGGCCCACGGCCTCAATTTCGCATTTCACAGTCAAGGCCGAAGGTATCAGGAGAGCGATAAAACACAAAGTCGATTTGAGTTTGAGCGAATTTGGAGGAGAATTTGGAAGGGTCGATTCACAAGTTGGATACAATGGAAGGTAGGTGGCCATTTCCTTCAAAATTGCTTTCAATTTTCGTTTGTGTTTGTTAATTTAATAGATTTTGTTTTTTTTAAACGAATTTAATAAAATTTGTTGTATTAAACCAAGCACTGGAATATTAAATAAATTTTGAATTTGTTGTTTTAATATTAACAGAGAACACAAATGTTGAAGAAAATGTGCATAATGAAACCATTGATAACCAAGACCCAAACCCAAACTCAAACCCAAATCCAGACACAAACCCAAACACCAAGGAGGAACACGACCGGAATTCAGAGATTCTAGCTCGTTTGGGTGCATTGAGGCACCTTAGCTCATTGTTTAGAGGGGGGGACCATTTAAGACAATCATTAGCCGAGGCATTAGATACAATAACAAACACAATTTTCAATGCCCAGGGAGCACTGTACAACATTAGCTCGTACAGAGATTCCCAAAGGAAATACTATTCCACTGGGTTGAGCTATAAAGACGTGAAAAAACTAAAGATAACAAAAGACCATTTGTTTTCATTATTCCGGGACCCTAGCACTGGATTGGTTCCACCAACCAGTTGACCACACATTTCCATACATTGGTGCGTGGAACCAAATGTGAAATCCAATTGGATGGATCACTGGTACATGGTCTTCGATGAAGACCCTCATGGGAATAGAGACATCCCATTCTATTTCTTGAGGAAGATGTATGCAGAATTTATCTTGGGGAGACATGTGAACTATTTTAATATTTTAGAGTTCCAGGGTGTAGGTCATGGGATGCCCCAAGATAGGGAAGGGGATAGGACTGATCCTAACCATGTGCGACGCCCTCCACACACACACCAAACCCCCCTGGGGTATATCCTCCTGCGGGTCCCGTTATTGATTATACACATGAGGCCTTATTCCATTTAGCAGATACATTGCTTCGACATGGGACTACCGTCGAAGGCAATGTAGGCCAAGGGGTTGGCACTTTTGAGGTTGTCCCATCTGGGGATGGACCATTGCACACTGAGGATCCACTTACTAGGTCTCCAGACCGTACCAGAGCTACAGATCGCACTGGAGACGCAGAGGGTTCAGAGTGTCATGTTATTCCACACCCTTGCATAGCGTGTGGAAGCATATGCTATGGGCCTGCTTCAAAGTTTTGGGGTGATGGATTACTCTAATATGTAAGTAAAACTCATTCTTTACATAGTATATTTTTTTTTATATCACAGTTTTCAATTGTTTCGTAATTGATTTATATTTAATTATCTGACAGTTTACGTGAACAAATATACAGCTGGTGTCCAATGACACCCCATATTTGCATAATCCGACCGTTGATGTTGATGACATTGATGCAGCAGTCAATGCTGCATATGATTTTGGTTCTTCACCATTCGCTATAAGAACTTTACTTTTTAATTTGTTATCGTGATTTACATATTTATAGTAGAGATTGCAACATTCAATACGTCTTAATCTGGATACAATATGTTTTATGCAGGGTGGGCACAATGAGTTTTTGGAATCCCAGGCAGGTGCCTTACATGTAGAGGAATATTCCCAAACAAAGGTATTCTTTTAATTATGCTTTTAATGATTCAACATGTATGCTTCTAATTATTAGAAATTTTCTAATTGTATCTTTATGTTTTGTTATGTAGCATGATTTATGTGCCACCCGAGTGACCTTTTGGAATGATGCATATGACCATCTATTTAGGCCATTTTCAGGTATTTCACCCACTAGTGACCCACTTCTTCACCTTTCCTAGGTATATGTAGTATAGTTTAATTTGTACATGCAAGTATGTCTCGCTTTCTTTGAAAAAGTCATTGATTGTCCATGTAGTATATGTCTCGTTTTATTTGTATTTGCTGACATTGACATATGTTACTTTATGCAAGCATCTAGTGAGGCAGTGGTGCTTGAAGAGCACCAAATCGAGGCTGTTGGTGACCCACCTCTCCCCCCCCAGGTACATGTATGTCTCGCTTTCTTTGAAAAAATCGTTGTCCGTCCATGTAGTATATGTCTCTTTTTCTTTGTATTTGCTGACATTGAAATATGTTACTTTATGCAGGAATCTAGTGAGGCAGTGGTGCTTGAAGAGCACCAGATCGAGGTTGTTGGTGACCCGCCTCTCCCCCCCCCCCCATGTACATGTATGTCTCGCTTTCTTTGAAAAATTCATTGTCTGTCCATGTAGTATATGTCTTGTTTTCTTTGTATTTGTTGACATTGACATATGTTACTTTATGCAAGCATCTAGTGAGGCAATGGTGTTTGAAGGGCACCAAATCGAGGTTCTTGATGACCCACCTGTTCCCCCCCAAGTACGTGTATGTCTCTCTTTCTTTGAAAAAGGCATTGTCCTGTCCATGTAGTATATCTCTTGTTTTCTTTGTATTTGCTGACATTGACATATGTTACTTTATGCAGGCATCTACTGAGGGAGTGGTGCTTGAAGAGCACTCAATTGGGGCCACTAATGACCCTCCATGCCCCACCCAAGGTACATGCAGTTACACTACCGAGTACCATGACTTACACACGCACAGTAAGTAAAAATGTTATAGTTGCTTGGAATTTGAACAAATGTACATAGAGTTGTATTTATTTTTATAGCTTGGTAAACTAACTTACAAATTTTGGTTTGTGTGCAGTCTCTGCAAACGAGAATCGATCCTCCTATTTAGCGTTGGGAACGCCATCGAGCAGCCGAAAAATAAAAATGGACTTCTCAAAAGCCACTGACAGTGGCAGTGAAAAGGGGGGGTAAATAGAATTCATGTATAGGGGGGGTAAATAGAATCCATGTATAGGGGGGGTACATACATGTACCATTTTGTTTGTATTCACACAGATGTACAGTATGATCCACTATTTTGTATTTTGGCCATGGCATGCCATTTTTGAAAACATTATATGTACATATAATATAAAGCAATGTTCAGATTTATATATATGGTTGACTTGATATGGGAATATGATGTGCATTATATGCCTTGCAGATATGCTTAACTATGTTTTTAGGTTTATGGCCTTGTGAAATGATGAGTTAACAAATGTTATGGGATTTTTTTCTAGTTTTGATTAATAGAGGAAATATAAGTATCAATGTTTGAAAGATTTGGGCTTGGACACGTGTCTATAATATTAACAAACTATATATCAACTTTTTTTCGAAACAACTAGCAATGAATCTTGTCCTGTATCTTATTCAAGTCCTAGTTTGATCAATGTTTGAGTGAGTTGAATCTCTACCAGGTCTTTTATGAACAACCAACAATTAACACAATGATATCACCTCACTACAATGACGTTTTTCCAATTGTTGAAGATGTTTGAACCCTTGTTTGGTTCGTAGAAGCAATGTAGGTGTCAACATTTTAGAAATTAGGCATCTAAAAAGTATATATGATGAATACCCTATGTTAGTGCATGCCTATGTTTTTCTTTACGCAACTATGTCTTTTCTCTTAATTCATTGAATTTTTCAGGGGGATGCTCCTTCCTATCAAATTTGTTTCTCAATTAAGTATATTTCCCATATTCACAAGGATCAAACAAAATAATAACTTGACAAAAAATGTGTTCTCAATCACACTAAACAACAAAAAGTATTGCGATAGTAGAATTTCCTTGGAAATGTCTATGTTTGTATAGATAACCTAGCTTTTCAAAGATAATAAGGTTGGGATTTGTTTGTTTTTTTGTTTTCTAAATGTAGGCACATGCACACATTGTAAGTATACACATGTTAATAACACATTTTGGTTTTGTTACAATGATTCAAAAAACGACCCTTTTAATAACATCTATGGTTCCACTAGTGAGAGTTCCAAATCAATTTAGAGTCCAATACTCAAAGGTAACTATAAAGCTAGTAAGGAAAGTTGATAAAATGAATATGTCCAATTAATTTGGTTATTAATTATCTCTAAGGGTGTTATGGGTGCCATGAAAAGGTCAAGAGCCTTAAATGCGTCCTCAAACCTTCTTGGGATCAAGAACCTTCAACGAGTCCTCCAACTCGCACATGAGTCCTTTGTAAGGATTATTTACAGGCCTTTGAGTGGGATATGTATGTGTCATGAATCAATTCTATCATTGGAAATTGGTCTAAACAAATAAACATGGTCAAGGGGGTAAACAAGGTCATGAAGCCCTAATTGAACCTTTTTAAACTCAAGTGCCATGAACAAATCCTAAACACAATAACACGAGCCCTCACTGAGGTTTCTTTGTCCTAGGAGTTGGATGTGGGTGCCCTTAATATATTTCATGCATATTGGTTTGGTATTGAGGACATTACCATAGTCATGGTATGGAAACAACATTCTCAAGACTTTGACACTGAATGGGGGAGAGAAACAACAACATTAGACCCTAAACATAGTTTATTAGGATCAAGCACCATGAAAACATCCTTACACCACCACACTGAAGCATGGATGGTTTGAGGGGCCTTAACCATCATTAAAAACTAAAAACAAGTGTATTAGGATCTTGTTGAAGCTTCTCAAGATCAAAACCTTGAATAAGTACCCGAACCAACATGTACGATTTTTGTAGGTGGTTTTTGGCATTTGATTCAACTAAAATCACCATGAGTAGGTTTTGTGCACTGTATATGTGCATCAAGGTAGAAACATGGTTCAGGGGGGATTTCCTTAGGCCCTACTGAAGCTTCTCAATCTTGAGCACCATGAACAACACTTGAAAACTAAAACAGAAGCCCCCCTTAAGGTTTCCTTGACATTTGAGTTGAATATGGGAACCGTTATGAGGCATTGGTAATCATGGATGGATCTATGGTCCATGAATATAATTGAGGGAGGGAAACAACAACCTCTATCCCTAAAATTTTCTTATCTATCGCAACCACCATTCCTCGAACCTCCACTTCTAACCTTTGTTGGTTAGGTCAATCACCTTGAAGGGTGCTATGGGAGACATCAATGGGTTATTGTGCACCAAGAATATGTCTATATGTCTAAAGGAGGTCATTGGAGGAGAATAATGGGCCTTATGCCCTAAAACCTTGCTTTATTTCCATATTTTCTTGTAGATTAGGTATATTGTCTATGTGTAACTACATATAAGGGAGATCAATATAGCTACCAATATCTAGTTGAGTGACACTAACAAATCTTATTATCTAAACCTAATGAGTTCATAAAGCCTAGTTTGCAGTTCTATGTCTAAATTTGTGAACCCTAGCTTTTAAGTTTGTTGTTTGTAGTTCATGAAACCATAGTTTTTTTTTAGCTTAGGTCATAGCTTATAGGTTTATGGTCTATTGGTTTCTAGTCGAGTGAGACCAAGAAATATAATTATATAAATGTAATGAATTAATAAAACCCTAGTTTGTAGTTATATGTGTAAATTTATAAACCCTAGTTTTTAGGTTTATGGTTTGTAGTTCGTGAAACCCTAGTTTTTTTGCTATTTTATCACATAGAGATTAGGTATATGGTCTTGTCACCTAGGGTTTTCTACTACTCAACTACCATTCTTATTTTCAAAATTTCCCTAGGGTAAAACCCTAGATCTTATTCCAAAAAAATACCCCCAAAAGATTAAAACTATAAAAGTCCCAAAATCAATTTATTTCCCCCTTACCCTAGGCTATTAGCCTTTGTCTAAACCCTTTCTACTTATCCTAAGGCTTCACTGAAAGAAGTTAAGGAATTGTTGGAGGATTTTAATCCTAATTTACCTTCTTCCATTCCTCTTAGAATCTCACCATCCATTATCGATCCTCCTCCAAGTCTAACCTTTAATTTTGTGAGCCTTTCCAAGCCTAGCAAGACCCCTAGGGTTTTGTTTCCTTGTCGGTTTGAGTATTGCAAGCAAACAGAGCAGCAAAAGAAATATTGCATGTCGTTGGCTCCTGTAAGTGTGTATGGGAAATGTCGATATGGGAACATGACCAACACTGGCACGGTCGAGGGTTTTGTAGAGTTGACCCACCAATGCGAAAGTTGCATTGAAGGAAATTTGGCAAAACCCTAGTTTATGAAATCAATGCATAATGAAGTCACTAGGCCATGAAAACATGGTCGAGAGGGATCCCTAGAGGTAATCGCATTCTAGGAGACCAACAGAGTCGACGGTTCGTCGATCCGACCTCCGGTTGTCGAGTTATGTCGACTTGAAAGTCGCATGAAAATGTCGTTCAGGGACACTTGGTGACTCTCAGTTCAGGAGCGAAAAAACAAACGGAAAAGCAATATTGCATGGCATTGGCTCCTACAAGTGTGTATGGGAAATTCTGATATGGGAACACGACCAACACTGGAATGGTCGAGGGTTTTTTAGAGTTGACCCACCAATGCGAGAGTTGCATTGAAGGAAACTGAGCAAAACCCTAGTTTATGAAATCATTGCATAATGAAGTCACTGGGCCATGAAAACACGGTAGAGAGGCCCCCATAGAGTTAATCGCATGCCAGGAGACCAACGGATTCAATGGTTTGTCGATCTGACCTCCGGTTGTCAAGTTATGTCGAGTTGAAAGTTGCATGAAAATGTTGTTCAAGGATACTCGGTGACTCTCGGTCCGGGAGGGAAAAACCAAACGGAGCAGCAAGATTTCAGGTCGTTGGCTCCTGCAAGTGTGTATGGGAAATGCCAATATGGGAACACTACCAAAACTAGCACGGTCGAGGGTTTTGCAGAGTTGACCCACCAATGCGAGAGTTGCATTGAAGGAAACTGAGCAAAACCCTAATTTACGAAATCAATGCACAGTGAAGTCACTGGGCCATGAAAACAGGTTCGAGAGGGACCCCTCGAGGTAATCACATGCCAGGAGACCAACGGAGTCGACAATTCGTCGATCCAACCTTCGGTTGCCGAGTTGTGTCGAGTTGAAAGTCGCATGAAAATGTCGTTCAGGGACACTTGGTGACTCTCGATCCAGGAGCGAAAAACCAAATGAAGCAGCAAAATTGCATGGCGTTGGCTCCTACAAGTCTGTATGGGTAATGTCGATATCGAAACACTACCAACACCGACACGGTCGAGGGTTTTGCAGAGTTGACCCACCAACGCAAGAGTTGCAAGATTTGACCCAACAATGTAATTAAATGTACATTAATATAAAAAACATCAAAAAAAGTAAATTGCAACAACTCGAGAGAATGTTATTTTTCAATTTCTATTTGTTGGTGTCTAAAGACATTGGGTTGTTCTTGGTGCCTCCAATGTGCCATAGATCGTGTTTGTATCTGAGGCACATGAAAGGATAAACATTAGTACTCTCATAAGAAAATAAAGAGAACCCAATGAAAATGTGCAAACATTATTTATAGATAACTCACCTGAGGTTGTAGGATCATGTTTATAGTGTCCAATATCCTCTTAATAGTATTATGTTTGTGAATGGTATCCGTCAATCACGGGTTAGTACATTGAGAATAAACTAAAGGCTAAATAATTGAAATTATGCTTCAACACGCACTTTAAAGATTAAATAACGCACCTGAAAATCTAGCCACATTGGAAAATCTAGTAACACCTGACAAGCACTCACTCGAGTAGGCCATCTGGATCATATATGCTGCCGATGGTGTCCATCAGTCTCGCATGCTCTAAATGAGGTAGAAAGTATCGTACATGTGACCTATTATGTTCGAAAGTGTGCGCAGCTTGATGTTTATACCAACTACCAGGTTGGTGAAGTGGTATACAATAGCTCTTGGTCTATAATCTTAATGTACATACCCACCCTTCCTTTTATGTTGTGCTGCTAGTGTCAAGTACTCCCCTTTTATAACCATCGATCCAGTTGGGAATTCAATATTTTCATCAATTGTAATAGGTTCGAGAATGGTATGTTTCCCCTCTAAGCAACGTGTCAACCAATAGTCAGAAGCCCATTCATTATTTTTTGGAGCAACCACTGCATATATCTGACCTTGCGAAAGGAAATAGGTCAAGTTAACAATACATTTATTAAAAAAGGTCTTTCATGTAACATAAATAAAATTTGTTTCAATGTAAAGGCTTGTAGTGATTTAGGTACTACTAATTTACTTTTTTGTACCTGCTTGTATGAGATCCGATATGTGATCATAGTCTGTAGAAATATATGTCTGATCATCTTAGTACACTAACTAGTGAATAAATCCTACCATTTGCACCTATAAGTACCATAGGGTGCGATAGCTCCTGAAGTGGACTAAAAACTCAAAGATCTTAGAAAAATTTCAAAATTTTGGGAGTTTTAATGCAACTAGGATATGATTAAGTCTACTAGAGATTGATACACCCAAAACAAACTGAAAAATCAACTTATGGACAAGGCCCTACAGAGGTTGGTTAATCCCCATCATAATCATTGGTTTTTTTGTTTGGAGATAAATCTTATTACTAGGGAAAGACCACCAACATACTGAAACAAAGGAGATTGACTTAATTGACTATGTGTACAAGAATATTTGTAATTTTATACATACATAAGACCACACAGAACTTTCAATAAGAAAATATAATTATAGGAGAGATTAGGGATACAAGAAGTGTGTACCTTTTTTGAAAGTTTTCCTAGCTGCTTCTTTATCTTTCTATTGATTTGATCCTTGATGCCCAACGCTAACCTACAAAACAAATAGCCAACCTTTCTCAAACCAATTTGAGACTAATAAAGAATGTAAATGACAAGAAAATGAATAGAACATTAATTAACTAATCAACTTCAGAATAATTGACAAAATATTCTTAATGGCAAACCACAATTACAACAACACTGAACTGGGGGAGGGAAAGATGCCAAATCTCGATTGAGAATGAAATAAGTACAATTTCACCTGCTCACTATTCGACAACTTATCGAACCTGAATATTCTCGTCTCTCTTCTCATGCACTCCAACAATCCCACTCTGATTCACTAAATGTGTATGAGGGATGAAGTAACCTAAAGGAAGCACTTCAATATCGAGGGATACAAAGGGCCAGCAATAGGAATTTCTAATGGGAAGGTATGAAGGGTGTGTGAGTGATTACTCCAACATAACTTTGAATATCTAAGGTTTGGACCCCTTCTGGTCCACTTCATTTCCTTTTTATGTGAGAAGGAAATAGTTGTAAATGGTTACCAAGTGATTTGGGGAGTTGCAAAAAACAAAATGGTTTGTTAAACTTCCTTAATCCCATATTTTGAATTTTTATATTTTTTCATGAAATTATGAGGAATTCACACCCAATTGATGGGAAACATGCAAATGGTTCACTTCTTGTCAATGTGCAAGATGTGAATTATTAGTTTTTGATGCATTCCCTCCTAATGAACTAGCAATGTGCAAATGGTTCACTCCCAATGACCTAGCAAGATGAGAATTCACTCCACATTCACTCCCATTGATCTAGTAGAGTGCAAAGTTTCCTTTATTTACGTTTGCAACTCTCAGAATTGACTAGAATGATGTTGGGATTTTATTTTCAAGGATTCGGGCCATCAATAGGGCTCAAATCATAGGCTCTTCCATCGATAAGTGTCATTTTTGTGGGCAACCATTGTCACTTTTGATTGTCATCTTTAGAACTATCATCACAGATGAAGAAGTGTTGATTTGATCTATAACAATATGTTCCTATAGGTACATAATAATACACCATTATAGATCCATCTTAACTTCAGATCTACCAAGCATCGATAGGTATCAAATTGGTTCTGGTGCAAACATTTTTTTAAGTGTAAAATTTCTTGCACCTCGAGGTATTTGATCCCTCTCAGAACTTGGTAGATTTGTAGTTTTAAGATGGATCTACACTAGTTTAATATGTAAATTTATTTTATGTGCTAAAATCCCTCGTATTTGAATCCTATTTTAATGATGGCTCAACTCCTATATTGCATAGTAAGAATTATCCAAGTTTCATTTATTTTTTAGTTTTAATTTAATGGAATATATATCTCTTTGGTTTGAACTTTATTTTAGGGTTAGCATTGTAAACAAATATTTACTAAATATTTTATTATTTTATTAAAGTGTTACATGTCAGCTCCTAGAATTGCACTTATCCCTCATACCGGTTTTGAACTTTAGGTTACGGTTGACATTGTAAAATTTGTATTTACTTAATATTTTATTATTTTATTAAGGTTCCATATTTCAACTCCATGTTGAGCACATAATTACAATTCTTCCTCATACTAGGTTGTACAAGGTGCCTCTCATTAAACAAATTCCTATTTTATTCCCTTTATCCCAGTTTCTAGGAGAACTCTATGGGTTTCCTTGAGGTACCTTGCGAGTTCCTACACCTTTTATACAACAAATCCATGGGCATTCACATATATAAGTTAAAATAGGTGTTGAAAAAAAACTAAAAGTATGGTTTTGTTTTACTTAAAGGCCATAAAAATGCATTTTTTGGTTTCAAATTTGTCAATTATATTTTAGGGAATAATCCCCAATAACATAGGCTAGATCATTGAAACATAAAAAGGAAGATAACATATTTAATTCTAGAATCAATCAACTACTAGATGTAACTACCTATGGAAGAGAGGAAATAATAATACATTCACTTGGATTGTTGTCCCTAGTATGTCCTTTACTTTTAGTCCCAAATACTCTTCGCTTTTCAAAATTTTCTCTTAACTTAGAAAGAAAAAAAAAAAAACAACCAACCCCTGTGGAATCCCATTGGACATAAGTCTCTAAATCATAATAAACATATAAATTTACTTAGGGATTGATATTCCTAACTAGTTATAAAGAAATTAGTTTCAGCAAAAATAATTCATTTCTTTGAAATATGATATGGGGAGGGGAAGGGAAAGATATCTTCATAATTTATTGATAATGAACAACAAATAATTGAGGTTGACATGTTCATGACCCAAGTCTAATTTCCTCTATACAAGACTATTTATCTACGAGTGTTCTACCTATACTCACCAACTTTACTCCAAGTAGGAAACCATATCATGATTGCTCTTCTATATATTCTTCCAACATAATTTTTCTTAGATAAGTGTCTTGCCCCTTCTCCCAATAACCAATCCTTATTTATACCAAGAGAAAGTGGTTACAGGGGAAAGTGGTTACGACAATTGGGAATGAAGGTTAGGGTTTTTCACATGTGTAGACCCCATGTCCTCCAATCATAAGTGTGCAGTTACAAGGGAAAGTACGACAATTGGGAATGAAAGTTAGGGTTTTTCAAATGTGTAGACCCCATGTCCTCCATTCAGAAGTGTTCATTTAATGCATTTTTTGTTCACTTGTTTAGGATGTGCTCACGTGTTTCATTAACGAAAAATGTGAGCTCCCGTGTGTCTCCTCAAGAATAGTCACAACCAAGCACAAAATGAGGATAAGATGTCCTCGAAGAGGAGGAAAAATCATAAAGCTACATATGTATGGCCAAATGCAGCACATGCAATCAAGTATGGATAAATAAAGCTTTAACAAAAGTATTAAGAAAAATATATGGATAATGATATTTCCTCCTCGAGGATGGTAGTTGAACATAACATTTCTATGGAGGATGAAGCAAGTTCATGAAATTGACGCCCTCATCTTTGATTCATGAGCTCCCACCTTTGAGTTACACGTAGTCATTAGGGATTGTATGAGATTAAAAAGAAGGGAAAAAGGATAGGATTAACGATTTATTTTTTGAAATAGGAAAAATTACATGTACATTAATTATGTAATGCTATTCTTCTCAATGCAATATTCAACTACATCTCCATTATATTTGTAAAGTGCTTCGACAACTTCATGGTAATTTTTTTCTTGGTAATTTTTTTCTTGCAAAAATAAAATACAAAAATTTCCACTTAGGTAAGAACTCAAAATGCAACATAGATATGAGATTAACAGCCCAAAACTACTTCTAATTAGATAAGAGTTCATCTTTCTTGAAAGCAAGAAGGTGTGCTAATGGTCAAAAACCTAAGACATTTTTGTAGGAGAGGAGTCTCTCATTTTGAATCACCAACAAATTATTTCAATTAACAATAATAAAGTAACCTTGAACTTGTATTTTTTTACTTTAAAAAAACAAAACCTTAAATTATTTTTAATATTAAAATATAAATTCTAGAAAAAATTCTCAATTTTAAATATAAATGGCTTTTTTACTCAATGATTATAGAATTAAGAAAACAATTAAAACAAATTAGGATGTTTATTTTCTTAGTGATCATGTACTTTGTATAAAATCACTGCAAACAAACACAACAACATTAACTCAATTAAAAGAGTAAAGTGTGAAAACAACATTTATTTTATCTGCATAGCATGATAGGCATCTCTTCATAAAATAAAATAACATTAATTAGTACTTATATATATATATATATATATTTAAATAAAATAAAATAATATTATTTTTCTTTAATTTTTTTTCCTTGGAAAAAGTCGTAATTTTATTTCAAATAGATGAACAAAATTACATTCTGCACATGTAATAGGATCACTGAGATCCCTACATTGTCACATATTTTTCAGTCCCATATTAACATCATGACAATTGTCCCAAACATTAAACAAAACAGTGTATACGGCTGTCCATATAGCCCACATTACATATGATCAAATACTGATTCAGAAATGAAGAAGGTGACTATCATTGGTCAACAAAAGTTGTTGTCCATACAGCCCGCATATATCCGATAACATAAAAAACATATACTGTAACAGAAAAAGAAGGTGTCCATCACAGATCACCAAAAGCTGACCTGTTGCTCAAGTCTGTGCCTCAATATCTTCATGAAAAGGTCTGTGATAATAGCTGTAGGTGCCCCCCCATGAGTGTATAGTAATCCGCCAAGTGCCAAATGTTAAGTGTTGCTGCGTCGCTTCTTTGGAAAGTTGATCAGCCATCCCATTTCTCTCCCTGTAGACATGTGTAAATGTAATATGATTAAATGATAGCTTTAACCGGATTACCTCCTCTAGGATAGGTAGGAGTACCATCACATGACAATGTGTAATCTCCTTTGCCCAATCGATAACTAACATGGAGTCGCCAAATATCTGTAGTGATAGACATCCTTGTTCAAGTGAAAATAACATCAACAGCCTAAGAGACATAAGTTCAGCATAGTTATTTGATCCCCTCCCCAAACCAGCCACGATATGAAAGTAATGGGATTCAGATTTGTAAAGGACTCCCCCCCCTCCACACACCGATTGATGATCAATTGAAGATCCATCAAAATAAGCCCACGGAATGGATTTATCAATCAATTCCTCGCGCACAGGTCGAATACGAATCGTTTTGGCAGGTGCCTTAAAGTGTTGGATAACTACCATAGCTTGTGCCACTACAGTCTCCATCGGAACCCTGCAATCGTGAAATATGATCTTATTTCTGGTAATCCAAATGCCCCAGGCGAAAATACGAGCAGCTCGGATGGAAGAGGACTTTTGAAATGACCACCATAATTGGAAAGCTTCATGGACACTCTCTCCCCGCCACCTCACATTGAAATCCAGATATTTGCAAATATCAGCCCACACTGCCTGTGAAAACCGACAATGTACAAATAGATGAGAAATGATCTCTTCCGCATCCCTACAAAGTGGACAGAACCCCAGACCCTGAATGAAACATTTTTGCAGAATGTCCCAGGTTGGAGCTTTATTTTCCAGAATAGCCCAGAAGAGCAATTTTGCTTTACCCGGACACTTAATCTTCCACAGATATTTCCACCACCACACCAATTCCCTGTTATGTACTTCCACATTCAGCTGGATATATCCATTTTTTGGGGAGTATAGTCCAGAGGGATGGTGATCCCAGATTAGTTCATCATTCCTATTGGTCAGTCGAATATTCGAATGTCTTAAGATACAGATAAAATCCTCCCACGCTCCTTGCAATTCTTCAGGAATCTCAAGACGATGTGCAGAGATCCACCCCTGATACCAAAGTGTAGATGATCCCGGATCCTCTATATCGGCTAGAAAATGACAACCTCTAGCTGCCAAAAAAGTCCTCAATTCCACAGGAAGGACATGACCTCCCCTACAGCCAACCCAAGGGTCCAGTCCAATATGAATGAGTCACCCATTTCCAATTCGCCACACTAATCCAGAGCCAACCAAATGAAAATGATACACCACCGCTTTCCAGACCACAGAGCATTTTGCACTCAACTTATTGCCCAGCCTTATCCATTCGAGAAGAGTTAGAGGGGCAATATATTTATGATATACCACTCTTGTCCAGAGACTATGTGTATGGATAAGTCGCCACGACACCTTGGCCCCCAAGGCTTTTGCAAACAGAAAAATATTCTTTAACCCCCATACACCCAGTGCTTTTGGGACCGCAACTTTCTCCCATCTGACCCACACCAAAGCTCGATTATCACACTTACCTTTCCAAAGAAAGGCAAAACACAACCTTCGAATCTGTTCCAAGACTCCTTTGGGAATCCAAGCTAGAGACATCCAATACACCGGGATTGCTTCCAATACAGATTTAACCAGAACCAACCTCCCTGCCCGAGAGAACCTTATGACTCCATCCATGAAGGCACTGCTCTAATTTTGCTAATAACCAGTGCCAATCAGCCTTCAAATAAGCATTTGGTTTCAAGTGAAAGCCTAGGTACTTTAAACCATCATCAATATCCAAAATCCTGTAAGGTAGTCTGATAGCCAATCGAAGGATCTCCAGCTCGGTTAAATGTGAACATGTGATTGTAGATTTGTCAATATTCACTAACATACCCACTGCAATTTGCACTAAATTGAGACCTTCAACCACCTTATCAATATCCTATCCCATGCCATCACAAAATATCATAATGTCATCAACAAAAAGGAGATGTGTAATAAACAATACCTAAGAAATGGATATGCCTCTAAAGGAACCATCAGCTTTTTCTTTCAGAATAAAACGACTGAGGCCTTCAGCAACAAGTAGAAATAGCAGCAGAGAGAGGGGGCATCCCTGTCAGATGCCCCTTCCAGCTTGGAAGAATGGACTAGCAGAACCATTGATCAGTAATGCAAAGCTCACCGTAGTGATGCAGGCCATAATCCATCTTATAAATTCGTAGCAGAAACCCAGGTGAGTTAGAAGCATTTGAATATAGAGCCAACTAACCCTATCAAATGCTTTTGAAAGATCAATCTTAATCACGGCACCCTTCTGCTTCTGCACTTTCAGAGTGTGTAATCCTTCCTGGGCAACTCCAATGGCCTCATGAATTTGGCGACCTTCCAAGAAACCAAATTGCTCACAAGAAATATGCTGAGACAAGATATTCTTGAGTCTCCTCGCCATGACCTTAGAGATAATCTTATAGATACAATTACAGAGAGAGATAGGTCTGAATTCATCAAAGCTGTCAGGCTTATCCGTTTTTGGAATAAGAGCTATAAAAGTTGAGTTGAAGGGGCCATGTACAAACCCATCCTTTCGCGATTCTTCCACCACATTCAATAATTCCTCCCCAAATAAGTCATAGAATCCTAAGAAGAATTCTATAGGCCATCCATCAGGCCCCGGGCTTTTATCTTTCTGAAAGGAATGCATTACCAGCGAGAGCTCAATCGGCAACACCTCCCCCATCAACAGTCTATTATCTTCCTCCCCCACAAAACGAGGGAAAAGCTGAGCCACCCAAATAACCTCAGCAATAGAGGCCCCAGGTTGAGCAGTGAATAAGTCTACAAAGTGTCTAACCCCCAACTCCGCCAATCCATCAAAACTGGAGACCTGTTCCCCATCGGCTGAAGATAGTTCCCAAATAGAGTTTATGAATTTTCTCCCCTTAGCATATGCTTGAAAAAAATTTGTGTTCTCATCACCGCACTGCAGCCAAATCACCCTACTTTTCAATCTCCACATCTCTTCTCTCTCACACAGAATCACATTCCTGCGTTGTTCCCACTCCATCAGCTCTCCTTTTTGTTGATCATCCAGAAAACCCAATCCATGACAATGTAGAAGCCTATCAATATTCAACTCAGCAGCCCGCAGATTCTGATCATCTTTCTCCCTTTTTTCATGAGCCCGGAAAATAGTGGCCTCTTTAATTAGCTTAAGATTATGATGAAAGTGTGCACCCGCATGCTCCTGAGAATCTTGAGGTCGATGAACCCACTGATTCTGAACCAATTTAAGAAATTCCTCCTCCTTCAGCCAGCTAGGATTGAATTTGAAAGGACTTGGGGGTTTTTTTCTTCCACCTCTTAACTCCAGGAAGATGGGGCAGTGGTCAGATACCCCACCTGACCCTACCCACTTCCTAACAACATCAACTCCTAGTGCCAACACATTGGCCACCAGAAACCGATCCAATCTTTTTGCCACCCTTTGGTCCCCTGCTCTCTTATTCCTCCAAGTTGGAGTTAACTTGGATGGTAGAATGTCTAGTAGATCCTTCCTGGCAAAGGCTTGAATGAAAAAATTTGCTAATGTATCCGGAGCAGCCCGAGGCCCCCACACTTCAGAAGACCCCAGAGAAAGGTTGAAATCCCCACCCAAAATCACATCTCTTCCTTCAAAAAGATCCATACTTAACAATGAGTCCCAGAATCCAACCCTATTTAAATAGGGCCCGTAGATATTGAGAACCGTGATCAACCTACCAATCTCAGCATCCCAAAATTCCAAACCGATACCAGAAGAGATACCCCAAGAACTAGCATATCTACAACTCTTCACCTTCCACCCCGAGGCCAGCCCTCCAGAGCGCCCCCGAGCATCCACTCCAACAAACTTCCAACTTGGAAGCAGAGTTTCTAAAACCCTGACAACATCCGTACTACCACCCAAAGTTTCTTGCAATAGTAAAGCATCCGATTGATTTAAGTCCACCAACCTCCTCAGCGATGATTTTTTAATGGTACTCGCCAACCCACGACAGTTGAAGGACAATATTTTCATATGATACCCCCTTCCAGGGCTTTCGCTGCTCTAAGTGCCCACTCAATGGAAGATTGTGTACCCATCACTAAATCTACTTTAGCCCGATCTTGTGCTTTTGACAAAAGAGATTTTTGACCCCGACCTCTCCCCCCAACACTATAAGCTAATTCAGGGAGTCCCTTCCCCCCCGTTCCATCAACAGAAATCTCCCTATTTCTAAGAGCATATCGGATACATCGACCCTCAGATCTGGTAGAGTGTTTGGTGGATACAATGGACGACGTGAAAACACTATCCGCCTCAGGCAATAGACAAGGAGATACAGGACATTGTATAACTGTACAGGCTAGAGGAGGAGACCCAAGACTACCCCCCCCAATTCATTAGAGACATCAAATAAGGAAACATCATGAGAAGAGAATTGAGACATACCCGAGGGATTCGCAGATGAACCCCGTCGAATAATGGACAGCTCCTATAGCTTTCTGGAGGTGGCCCGAGTCAAAGGAGTCGCAGTACACAAAGAAGCCCCCATTGCAATCGGATCCACACTCCCTATAATCTCCAATCCTTTGTTCACCACAGGTGTCAATTTTGCCTCTGAATCATGTGTCCCACAGTTGTCGACCGGTACCACAGTATCGGAGTTCACCCCTCTGTCAAAAGCAGGCCCACTACCTTCAGACACCACCACCTGAGAGATCACCGTCAACTTTGGATCAGCGCATTCTACGGCTTCTTCATCGACCAATGGCTTACTAGCCCGAAACGGTAAAGGGAAACTGGCTACTAGATGTCCATGAGCGTGGCAGCGGTAGCACCTAAATGGCACACCCACATAATCCAGAATTTGAACGAAGTCCCCATCCTTGGATTGAACATTAATCTCGGCAGAGAGCCCCAGCGGAAGGTCAATATTTACCAAGATCTTAGCCACCATGTATTTTCCAGTCTCATAATGGGAGTAATCAGAACACACATAGTCTCCAAGAAAGTTCCCAATCTCAGCAAACCGGGTTTCATTCCACAAATGCATGGGGAACCCAGGAAGCTTCACCCACAACGATTCTTTATCAATTTTCTTCGTTTTTGAGTCGAAGAAAGGGGACCAGCTTTTCAGAACGATAGGTACGCCCAACATCGACCATTGTCGACTTAACACAGCATCAACCTCCCCTTTGTTCTTTAGTATGAAGGAAAACCATCCTTTCGTCAAAACCCGGATTTCAAGGGCTGTAGACACTAAATCCTTCCACTGCTCATCCCGCCCATCGCTGAAGGAAGCCGCGCCCAAATCTTTTGCCCCGAACATGTCCAACCACAGCTGTGAGAGAGAAATCCTTCGCCTCTTCCATCATAACATCCACCCCCAGCACTAACTTGTCCTTTCTCTTCCGTTCTTTAGCCTTCTTAGCTGGATTGCTATGTGAGTCGGCCTTCTCAGAAACCCCTGTTCGAGGAACAAGCAGGGATTCGACTTCTAGTAAAAAGTCTCCACCGCCTGGGGCAGCCGCTACATGACCACTGGAAGAGATAGCCCGGGGTAGTTCCGGCCCCCCACTACCCTGTCCCAAATCAAATCCACGAAAATCCACCGAACCTACCAGATTTTCGACCAAAAAGGAGTCCAAACCGCCTCCCGGATCCAGCCTCCGGATACCGCGCCTAGACAAGGGTTCTAAACCCTCCACACGTAAATCATCCGTACTGGGGAAGTTTGAGGATAACCCTTGATGGGGTTGTATATTCCGACCCAAAATGCCAGCTAAATCGGGCCTGTCAGCATCCAATCCTTCATAGGACCGAAAGAGTGCCAAGTCTGCCTCTAAACCCTCCAGCCCCAGAGAAATTACCGGCGATGAAACCCTAGCGGAAGTAGGGAGTTCAATAAGATGCCCATCCGTGCCCAGCGCATCCTCGAGCCCAGAATAGACCACTGGCCCCCCCGCCTGTCATGAAGGGTCCAGACAAAACCCCTGACCCATTCATCTCAGCAATGACAGCTCCATCAGCAATAATTCCTCTATCACGTACCCCATCTGAGGTGTAATCCACATCCTCCGCCATGCCACCCCAGACGTGCCCTCAAAGCATCTTGATCACCAAACCCTAGCACCAAACAAGCACCAACTGTACTGATAGGACAGGAACCCCAGAATAAAAAAAACCCAAAATCAACAAGGGACCGGCCCCCCAATCCACAAATCCAGGAATTCTGCAATCATCACCACGCAATCCACAGAGATCCCCATGCATTCCCGAAAATCCCGTCACACATCCACGGCTAGGGTTCAAGACCTGCCACCTGCAAACCCCATCAATAACTCCACACGGCACCAAGAAACAACCAATGAGCGACTGGACCAGCCAGTTCACCAGTGTACAGAAGCCCTCGCTACCTCCATAGCTCAAAAAACCTTATTCCCCATGCCGCCATCGCCCCAGCTCGAAGAAGATCGTTCCATTCCTTAGCATTATCTATTTTATTGAAGTGTTCATTATTTTTCTTTAATATATTTTGAAACAATATTAATTTTATATTGAAATGAACTTTATATAATTATTTATAAAAATAAAAATAAAAACTATTTATAATATATGATAATTTAATTTTAAATTTTACATAAAATTTAAAAAATTAAACATAAATTTATTTTATACTACTCATCGATTCCCGATCTATCAAGCATTTAGAGGAATACAATGTTTTGAGGTGTATTTTTTTTATAATTTAAACTCAAGAAATTTGATCTCTCTTGATTGATAGATGGAAGTTTAAGTTTTAAGTTTTTATTTTATAGACCAATATCCATTTTTAATTACTTTTCATAATATTTTATTTTATAAGAGGACATAAAAAAATTTAAATTATTTTGTTAAGAACATACGTTACATCTCCCCCATACTAAACTGTAGAGCACTTAGCTCCTCTCAATACAAAAATATATCAAAATCAATATAAATATTTTGTTTAATATATTAAAAAAAAAATACGGTAAACAAATTTGATTCCTTTTAATATTAAAAAGAATATTTCAATCATTTGAATATTAAAATGAAAAGATACATAATAGTGTTTTGCGTTTCCTGTCATAATTTCATAAATACTTTGATTTAATTTCAGAGGACATTCCTGATAACGCCCACAAAATCTTTCCAGACCGTTTTATCACACGCTCTGCACTTCTTCTGAACGCCATTACTGTGAAATGAAACTAATCAAAACCACCACCGAGAGTCTTCTCAGTTCCACACAAACATGCAAGCATTTCCTTCATATGACCTAATTCATGCCATCTGCAGATAAACATGACTTTCAGGCAGAACAACATAAAATCGATATTCCCAACAAACTTTGAAGTGCAATTCGTATGCTCCATCACGCCTATATTATGCTTGACGTCCATCTTCTGCTTCCTACACATATATAAACATGTCTGGCAGGCTGTAATTCCATATTACAGTTAGGGTTTATACTAGTTTACCACAATGAAGAACAACTGCATGATTTTTCCTGCGTTGATGGTGGCTATGGCCATCGTTTGTGCTAATTAGTGGAATCTATTCCAAACACGAGATGGATTCGGCGGGTCTGCAGCTCTGATAAAATTCCAAGCGGAAGCACCTACTATGATAATGTGGGGGCGGCATTAAATGACATCCTCGCAAATACTGGCACCAATGGACGTTCATATTATTACGGGACCAGCCATGCAGATAACGGAGGACCCACTGCCTACGCTGCAGGAAGTTGCAGTGACGGTCTCTCCCCAGATGAGTGCCATCATTGTCTACAAATAATTACTGATGGCATCTGGAAGTCTTGTGGGAACGCCGTTGGAGCTCAGGAGGAGCTGGTAGACTGTTCTCTTCGCTATGAGCAGTTTGCATTTGAATAATATAGCAATTTCACGCTTTGTTTTTGTTGTGATCATGGTACATAAATAAAACAGACTTCTGAGATCATAACATCCCATGACAAATATATAACCGTAGGAAAATACCAGAGAGTTAACACGGAGGTCTTAGTAGCCATAAGCCCGAGATAAGTACTTTCTTTGGTTAATGAAGATTCTGAGTTCATGGAATCCTTCGGGAGTAATATCATATAGTCATATGCTGTAATCTCTTAACTTATGGTATATTGGTGATGGTTTTTGTTTTCTTGTATATTGTTGATGGTTTTTGTTTTCTTGTAGCGAGGAAGGTTTTCTAAATTCACATATATTCATAAATATTAATGAAATGGTTTTTGTTTTCTGGTAGCAAGGAAGGTTTTCTAAATTCACATATATTCATAAATATTAATGAAATTTACTTTAATTTTTTTAACGAAGTGTTATATTTTTTCATATATTTATTATTATTATTATTATTAATAGAAAAACACACCACATCTATTCAAATTTCACATGTAATTAATGAAATCCATAATAATGGAAAAGTTACACCACTGTATTCCATAATACTGCAAAAATCCAAGGAAAATCTACAACATTGGAAAAATCACAACAGTATTTAATGAAATACAAATTACTTTATCCAACAATTAACTAATAGGATGGCTCGCTATATCCAACAATTAACTAATAGTATCGCTTGTTATATGCAAAGGTAAAAGCTTGCCAAATGTCGTAAAAAATAGTGAGGCCCTGTCATATAGAAACGTTTCCCTTTGACCCATGTGTATGCTAAGTAATTCTACTTTTAAAAGCCTCTAGGTCTATATTTTATGTAAATTCATATTCAAATGCAAAATTAGTATTTTTGAATCCTTATTTGAATTGGGATACAAGGTTTTATCTTGGTGGTGGCAGTGGTGTTCATGTAAATTTATAAATTTATATTCAAATGTAAAATTATAATTTTTGAATCTCTATTTGTACTTGGATTGCGGTAAAATTTTATTTTAATGCTCAAAAAGCATAAAAAGAATGGTCCCTAGGTCGTCATAGTTTTGGCATGTTAGAAAGTTAGGGAGGTGTGTATCTTAGCAAATATTATGAAACTGTGATCTAATGTGGGTGTACACGGGAAATTTTAAGAGTTCAAGTGACTTTCATCCTCAGTGCTCGTAGTCTCACAGAGATTCCAAGTCCTTTCCAGCCATGGTGTTTTAGTAATTGGCTAGCATCCTATTTCGCTATGAAGCTCATGAAGGTCCGTTCTTATCTTGGCTATATTAATTTTCTTCTTTGAAATAGTTAACAAAAATATATTTTTGATCTTCCAAATCAAGGTTAATAACCTCCTTATAGTATCTTAATTTTATTTTAACTTCTAATTCTTTCTGACCCCCACATTTTATCTTTAAACTTAGATGTGATAATATTTTTAACAGTATTGATATCTAGCAAAGTATAATTTTCAGCATTCTCCAATGGTTTAACCAAGTGATGGCCTCTTTATACCATCCTATCTTGTGCCGAAGTTGGTCTTTCCTAGATTTTGAAGCAATTTTAGGAATTTTGTGGTCTCCCATGTTATTTATACTATAATTGTACATCACGTACTTGGTCATAGCAATGCTCTCGATGGGGGCAAGATCCACTTCTAGAAGGAGAATAGGGTAGGGTGTTTTGCTTTTAATTTTGAGGTTATAAGTTATGAAATGCTTATGGATTTGTTCAATATGTCATTGGGATTCTCTAGAGATGCTACAACCCCAAACTTCACAACCTTACAAGATAAGGGGAGTGACAAGAGTTTCAAAAAAGAACTTCTTTTTATCCCACATCACAAGGTTAGCTAATATGCAATTGTTTTCAATACCAAAATAAGCTTCTGAACCTCCATTGATCCTTTTTCTCAATGCTATAGTTCCAATTGAGCTTGTGATGAATATTGATTCCAAGATATCTGGAGGAAGACACTTCCTCCAAGTTTTTATTGTCATATATAAATTAGCATAAGTGATCTTCTTGGACTTGATAATCATAACTACTGTTTTGTTGGTGTTAACAGTCATACCCATATTAGAGCATAAATCCTTGAGAATTCTTAATTGCTTATCAAGATCAAAGGGGAGCCTTATCATAAGAATTATGATATCGTTTGCATAAAGAATGAGGAGGACAACTATTCCAGCTAATGATGTGCCAATGCAACTTGATTCTTCTAAGCAACCTTCTAGCTTATAGATGTATATGTCAAAAAGGGTATGGGAGAGGGCTCAACCTTGCTTAACTCCATTATTACAATTAATATCTTTCAACCACCCCTTAGTGATCTTAAATTTTTCAATGACAGTCTTGTACAACCTTATTGCAATAACTCTCAAGTTTCAACTTGAAAGGAACCTTTAGCTCTTCTAATATATTCCACAAGTTATTTCTAGGCATCGTATTGAAACCTTTCCTAATGTCCACAAAGCAGAAAAGGTGAATGGATTTACTATTACAATACTTCTCTGCAATGATCCTAATTATAGTAACAAGGTGATCCATGGTAGAGTGATGTCTTCTAAATCCTTTTCGACCTTTCTCCCACTTACCTTCACTTTCGATCCAAATGTTGATTTTATTTTATAAAATGATACTGTAAATCTTGGATAAGATAGGGCTAATCATAATGTTCTGATAATTAGAGGGATTTTTTTATCACCACTTTTAAAGATAGGAATAATGAGGCTCCGAGTCCAAGGATTAGGGAAACCTTGCTTGGCCGTGAGATTGAAGACTTTGTGGATGTGAGGAATGAGGATCGACCCTCCAATTTTTAAGATTTATGCTCGGTATCCTTCATTGTCCCTAGATTTTCCATTCCCAAGGTGCTTGAACCCAAAATCAATGTCTTCTAAAGAAAAATATTATTCCTCTATAAGGAGGGTGTTAACACTTAAATCTCACATACATGCAACATTTAGGCCAATATTGTATAAACGTGTCATCAACATACAAAATGAAGCTCACCAAATACATCCTTTTAAGATCTAGCAAACAAACTGAGCCCTAGAATTTTAAAGGCACGCGGGATTTCTCTTGAAACTTGCGTGGGATTTCTCTCGAAACCCATGTGGCATTTCTCTCGAAACCCATGTGGGATTTCTCTCGAAACTCATGTGACTATAAAAATAGTGGGACCACACATTTCTACAGCACATTGAAGGGTCATAACATCTCCCTTGGCTCAAAAATTCGAATAGGGACTCCTCACATGATTGGGAGCATTGAATAGCCCCTCTCATGTACTTGGGAAACTAGTTTAAAGGAGGGAGTGTTCACATATGGATCTAGATGTTTCTTGGCCGCCATTTGGCCTATAAAAGGGGGCCATGGTCATGCATTCCATAGGAAGAAATCGAAGCAAATTTATGTTGTTGGAATCACTTTGAGAGCTTCTGTTTTAATCTCATTCCTCCCTCATATTGGCATACACAAACCACCCTTTCTCTCTTCCCCTAAGAGGCGAGTGTTTCTCCATTGTTTTGTCCAAGTTAACTTGCAATTGTGTGGACAAAAAGAACCTTCCTGAGGGATATTGTTGGCTTCCCTTGAAGCTTGCACCTCCTAGGTGACACTATTGTATTTAGGTGGACCATTCAATAATAAAAACTAGGTTTGGAACACTTTTGTTCCATCTTGTTTGGTTTATCTCTTACCCCCTTTTTCATTTCAAATTATTTCTTGTTATTTTTCTTTTATTTTGTTCTAATCAAAAAAATTCTTGGTCATTTGGGGTTTTAGTTATTTAATTCTCAAACATAACACTAGGTCCTTGCTTCAACCTCAAGGATACTCTCACTGTGGGAAGGTTTTCCACCCTTGTGGCTATTTTTCCCACAACAGTGTTTATGGCTACTCCACTCTTTTTTTTTCATTTTATGTTGAATTGGTTGTATTTTTCTAGATAACTAATTTCTGGTGTTGTGCAGGTGCAAGAGTTTGAAATCCAACCTATCAATAGCCAAAATCTGGAATCCCTCTACTTGGAGCAAAATTTTTATCATTAGCATTGATCCCAGCACCTTGTCCACACTATATTGCAGGGCTATCACTTAGATCTAGACGTACTATTTTCATGATTAACCTGCTTCATAACCTGCACAGTAAATTCCCGCGACCACTCTTTTACTATACTCACGCTATTAGTGTGACTATGGGTGGAATACTCGCGGGACTATGTCTTTTATTTGCTTATTATATCTATTTTTCACCATTATTTGCAGTCCTAAAGGTTTCCTGATGAACCAAAAGATCTAACTAGCATGCAATATAATTTTCTTTAGTAATTAGATAACTTAGCCCAAGATAGGTATTAAAGAAGTGACTTCCTGAAATATTTTAGGCTAAAATACTTTGATGCTTTCAACGGGCCTCGTAGTACTCAATAGTGACTAAATGATAATGATTTACATCTTATTGGAATTGTTAGTCTAGGAAATTAGATTTGACTACCTCTAGTTATAAATCTTTTGTTTCTTTTTTTTTTATATACAAGATAGTTTAGTTCACTTTCCTCACACAAGTAAAGGACCTAAAGACTCCTTTACCCAAAGTATGTTCTTTTCCTTGCACTTCTAGTGATATTTACAAATCAGAAAAGGGTGTTAGGTTTGAAATACCTCCTTTTCACACATTTATTTTCATTTGAGCATCTTGAATAGTTTTTTTTTGTTTAGATTTCAGTTAAAGTATATTCCCATGTATCTTCACTTTATACTTTTTTAGATCAGTGAAAATTTGCAATTTCATTTGCCTTCCAAACACATGTGTGGATTCCACTTAAACACACACTAAGAGACCTAAATACTCTTTCACATCTAGTATGCTCTCCATCTTGTTCTCTTAGTGATTTGGATGGATCAAAATTATATGAAAGTTTGAAATACCTCTCTCTCACTCCTTAATCAAATTTGGACCTCGTAAAATGAACATTGCACTTGTAAATATCCAACCAACTAAAATCCTCCATAGGAGGCCACAAAAGAATATTTTAGAAAGGTAGGATTGATTGGGCTAGGAACCTAATAATGCCCTCCAAAATTTGTACCTTATTTTGAGACATAGCATTGTTGACTTATAGGGTGCTTTTAAATCCTACTATCATCAAGTGTAAAAAAACAACCCAGATAAGAAGGTGTGGTTCCCAAGGACATGAAAGTTGAGGTGCAACTGTACTTTCTTGCCACAAAGAGTCACTTAGATTTTTGTGGATATGACACTTTACCACCAAGGAAGAACCACTTATCCACACTTGACGTGAGTATGTTAGTGGAAAAAACCTAGGATATCGCCAAGGAGCAATTGTGATTGCAATTGACTCCTAAGTCATATATCATTTGTTGTTTGGAATATGTTGCCACCCCTTCTAGAACATAGCCCCAACTTCTGACTTGATAACTAACTCTACCATACCTTCACAAGCGAAACACTAGAGGATTTCATCAACAAAGGTGAGTGAGCTATTGGAAGGTCCATTGACTTTGAGAGACGAAAGGATGTTATCTATTAAAGGGAATTTACAATTTGTTTTATTTTTCATACAAGATCAGCTAACTCTTAATTGAAAAGAACCAACATGTGGACTACTTACACAAAATCAAGCACCTATCACTCACTTTGCATCATATTGCATCTGTTATGGTTGGCATATTTTTGCATTTGTTCAATTGTATTTATAACCCTTTCTCATCACTCTCACTTAATGACATAAACTATCACCATAGTGGAACAAAGAAATATGAGGCAGTATCTCAGACTACAAAGACTTTCTCCTCTCCATAGAGGTGTTTTCGCATTCACTCTTTGTGGTTTATGATGTTAGGATATTTTAATACTCCATCCTTGTCCTAATTGCATTATTTACCATTTGATAGTACTTAGTGATGTTATTTTCCCCCTAGTAGTGTGCAAATGTCATCTAGGACTCAATAGCCACCTAATGCACCCTGCATGCATGATTTTAGGACCATTAGAGGAAATTCCCTACATTTTAGGAGCCAATTCAATGTTTCAGTTCATTTCACCTGAGTTAGCTGACTCTTGTGGGGGTTTATGCTCCAAATTACACTGATTGTGGCCTCATGTGCCCTTTTCTGGGTGATTTGCATGAAAAAATCACCAATGTTCCCTCCTTGGTCAGTTAACTGACTATCTCTTTAGTTAACTGAGTTTTGGCTGAGTTTAACTGAGTTTGGGAGCTCTGGATCACTGATAAAGGTGACAATTACTATGCTAGACAAACTGAGACTCGAATTCTCTTAGGTGATTCGAATTCTCTCCATTGTAACATCATTGTTGACTATACTGATTATTGGATCATGTGACATCATTCTGTTCCTATTTCAGTTCTCATACATGAATAATTGTCTGCTCATTTTTACTGCAATTTTCACTATAATTCATATTTTCTGCTCATTCTTTATCTGTGAGGTATACTCAGCTCCATTATCTGCTGTGATTTATAATTTCAAATGGTATCAGAGCTCAGTGAGCGTAGGTTGAGCAACTTCTTTCAGTAGTGCACCAAAAGCCTCTGGATTTCCACAACAAATCCCCGTGCCATTGCATTGAATTCATTGGAGAAATCCTTTGAGGTCTATCCAGGTGTGAAGGATCCATAAAAATGTGCCTATTGTCCTAAATAAGTGCTCAATATTAGTCTATCTCTAAAATTGAGAGTTTTCTGCAGGTTATTGAAAGTTTTTTAGTGCAATAGTAACACCAGTAGCAGCAGTACCACCTTTATTTGCTCCAGAAGTTCTAATGGATCATTTGAATGCTCCTCTCTCTCTCCCAGGATCTCGACACCATTCAATTACCTTGATTGGAGGGATGGCATGCATATGGTCTTGCGCAACAAGTCATTATACAGGGTAACAATGGGAAAGGAGGTTGAACCTCAAGCAGCTGTTGAGAAGGACAAGTATCTGAATAGATTGGATGAAGCATTCGGTTTCATGTGTATTCATATTTCTATATATCTACTCTTCCACCTCGATGGATTGAAGAATTCAAGAGAGGTTTCGTTGAAGTTGGAGACCCTCTTCGAAAAAGAATATGAGCTAAGGAGCCATATTCTGGAGAATGAGTTTATTTCTCTTCAACCCAGTAGTTTCGAAACCATCCAACAATTATTTTCCAAATTCAAATCTTTGGTCATGCAATGCAAGCAGTGTGGAATTAAGAAGAAGGATGAGAAGTTGGTGCTATCCATTCTAAGAAAGCTTGTTCCTGAGTTTTCCATCTTTGTTTCTACCTTCCATTCTAGGAGATCATCAATCCCTTTTTGGAAAATTCCATCTCTAGATGCATTCACCGAATCTCTAATATAAGAACAAAACAAACTGATTCAGATGGGCGCTTTGCAAGCCTCCAAAAATCAAGCTCTTATGGATGGGGAGTCAAAAAGTGTGAATGTCAAAGGGAAGCAAAAGGGTAAATAGAAGAAGAAATTTGAGATGAAGCAGAATTCAAAGTCTAATCCATCAGAAGGATCCTCCATATACAAGAAGGACAAGCAAAAAGGATTTGAGAAATCCAAGTATTCCTATTGCAAGAAAGGAAACCACCCAGAGAGATCTTGCATGTAGAAGAAGATAGAATAGATGACCAAAATTATTGAACAACACAACATTTCCCTCCCAGAAGGAGCAAGAGATATTGATTCTAGAAGTGATTCCGATGGTCATGAGAGATGCCATGTACTATAGGATGTATTTTCACAATCACAAGCCTTCCTCGTAGATTAAGGAGCCTCCAACCACATGGTTTCCTACAAAGAATCATTTTCTTCTCTAGATCTCAATGATGGTCTGATTATTCACATGCGATATAACTCTCAGATCTCTGTTGAAGGGAAGGGAACAATACATCTCGAGCATTGAAAGTTCAAAAATGTTCTATTTGTTCCTTCTTTGTTAGCAAATTTTTTGTTTGTTTATCAGATGACTCACACAGGTTCACCGAAGAAAGTGGTATTTGGTCCTAACAAATTTGAGATTGCAAAGCTATCTTCTAGGAAGATTATAGCGAAAGGTTTTGAAAACCATGCCTTAAAGGCATATGAATTCTCTCATTTTTTTCCATACTCTCTTCCTAATCCATTGGAATCTGATGAAGATCAAAGTGATATCTCTTCTAATGAAGATGATGATCAAGATCTTGATGTCGAGAATGAATTTTAAGGAGATCTAGATCCATATCCAACTCCTTCTCCCAATCCATGGCCAAGGCCAATATGGGATCACAAAGTCCTTATAGTTGTTGGGAACATAGTCGAGGATCCATCTGACCATAGAACCACCATATCTCAGTATCATGCAAACCTTCCACTAATTCATGCAAATCCACTTCTCTCAGAGAGGTGCTACATGACAGTGGGGTTTGATCTGCAGTCCCCTGAAGAGACTTGCCATGGGGGATCTATAACCAAGTACAAATCCCGGTTGAATGAAAAAGGGTACTCAAAGGTTCATGATTTGGACTACAATGAGACATTCACCCCAATAGCAAGAAGGGTTCCTAAAAGAATTGTTTTGGAAAATACATCTTCGACATAGTGGGAGGTACATCAAAGGAGCATATCCAGATCTAGCACCTGCATCGCTATCCTACATAGGAGTAGATTTCCAATATTTTTGCAAAGGATTTCACTCAGGAAATTTTTTTCCTTCTCTTTTTAGTATGAAGGTTCTTTGAGTTCCCTACTATTATTCCTTTTTTTGGGGGGGTGTTTTTCCCATGAGCTTTTTCCCCATTTCCTTGGTTCATGGACAGTTCTTTTATTTCATCATTTATTTGATTGTATGGGTGACCTTTTATGTTAGTAACCAGATCCCAATATGCATAAGTTTGGATTAAGTGGGGGTGTTAGGATATTTTAATACTCCATCCTTGTCCTACTTGCATTATTTACCTATTGCTAGCACTTAGTGATGTCATTTCCCCCCTAGTGGTGTGCATATGTCATCCAGGTCTCAATATCCACCTAATGCGCACCGAATGCATGATTTTAGGACCACTAGAGGTAGTTCCCTACATTTTAGGATCCAACTCAGTGTTCTAGTTCAGTTCACCTGAGTTAGCTGACTCTTTTTGGGGGTTTATGCTCCAAATGTCACTGATTGTGGCCTCATGTGCCCTTTTCTAAGTGATTTGCATGAAAAATGGACTGATGCACCCTCCTTGTTTAGTTAACTGACTGTGTCTTCAATTAACTAAGTTTTGGTTGAGTTTAACTGAGTTTGGGAGCTCCAGAGCACTAATAGAGGTGACAATTACTATGCTAGACAGGCTGAGACTCGAATTCTCCTAGGTGATTCGAATTATCTCCATTGTAACATCTTTTTTACTATACTAATTATTGGATCATGTGACATTATTCTGTTCATATGTGAGTTCTCATGCATGATTAATTGTCTTCTCATTTTTACTACAATTTTCACTATAGTTCATCTTTTCTGCTCATTCTTTCTCTGTGAGGTATACTCAGCTCCATGATCTGCTTTGATTTATAATTTCACACATGAGGGATATTCTCTAGTCAAGGGCATTCCCAAGAAACGTTCTTAGGCTCAACTAGGCGATGACAAACCTTGCTTAGCTCTCCTTTTTCTCCCCCTTGGAGATCATACAACCTTCCTTGCTTCTTCCTATCATAGAAGAAGAAACACCCCATCCCCACCCACTAGTGGGAACACCCCCCATATACTTATCGACCTTTAAGAGAAGGGATACTTCCATTATCACCACTCTCACCTCCTAGAGGGAGAAACACACTTAACACTATGGTAGGACCAACCCCGAATACAAACCCTCATTTCATGGAAATATTAAATCTCCCTGAATTATCTAAGTTGATTAATGACCCCATCCATCACGATCCAACTTGGACAGACATGCCTCCAAAACTTCCCTCTGATAATCCAAAATTTGAAGGGAAACAAGGAGATGACCTAGCAATTCATGACATGTCATTTCACTTATGGTGTTCCTCCAATAGCATTGTCAAATACCCAGTTCATCTTCATCTCTTTCAAAGAACCCTCACAAGAACAACAGCCAAATGGTATGTCAATCTACCATCAAGGACTTATTCAAATTTTGAGTCAATTTACACTATCTTCCTAACCTATTTTGGTTACCCACTCATCACAACCCAGGGCTCGAAAAACTCACCAAATTTTGGCAATCAACTTCTACCCATATCATAGATCATATTCATGAATGGCATAGATGTCAGACCTTGCGACAAATAGACATCCAGCTGCAATTTTTTATTGGATTGGTTTATGAAATCACTTCAACCTATAATTGCAAAAGATGTGGAAACCACTTTGCCAACAATTGAAGAAGAGGCCATCTTGAATGCCCAACATTTTGATCTCATTTATGCACAAGCTAGGCATCTATATACCATCCTCCCTAATGCCCCTTGGCATTGTTCTATGAAACAAACATGATTAGGAACATCACATTCCGATGAATGGATTATTGGGGCTATTTCCCACCAAGGCAATATCCCCCCACCTACAACTTATGTACCATCCACTATGGCATAAAAATACCCACTAGCAACCTCTGTATTAGTGGTGCCTACATTTGCAATAGCTGGACTCCATTTGGCCAGCTCTCTTATGGACCATATAGTCATACATACCCAAAGCTAGCCAAGCACCTCCAGTACTGCCACTGCAAATTGCAGCTCCTACTCCTACCTCTACATCATATGGAGCATTGTTGGCCATATTTTTTGACTAAGGCCAACTAAGGAGAATCAGCCCGCACAAGTCGCTTAATACAGCTTCCGGTGTGTTTGAATTAGTTGATTCTCACGGGAAAAAAGGCCATGCTTCCTATATGGGTTTGCTCTCCATAAGAGAGTCTCAAAATTTAATATATGAGTTCTGAAACATGCAATTAGAATTCCTAAGATGTAATGTAACTAATAAAAAAATGTATAACTAATCTATGATGCAGATTTCAATAGTTGAAAATAGACAGTTTTAACAGCTGTTGATACTGCAAACAATTTTAACAGTTGTTAACCTGTAGCTTTCTAGTATGAAACAAAATTATAATTATAATTATAATTGAAAACTTAAAGTAGTTCTACCTAATCTATCCTGCAGGAGCAAGTTTAAAGCTAATCATAAACTTAGTTTGCATTTGGAATTTAAGCATATGATGAATGAAATTGAAGACAAATCTTATAATCAAATTACCACATATTAAATAACTTAAAAACTTCTGAAAATGAGCAAAATTAAATCATGAGAAATTGTAATAAGCTTTTAGGTATGCAAATCTAAATCTACTTTGTGTCAATATATCAAATGATAAAGTAATCATAATTTCCAGAATAAAATTCAAGAGATTATGATCTTAAGAAAAGTAAGCATACCAAAAAAACTAAGTTCCAGCAATTTACTTAATTTCATTGAGAAATAATGATAACCAAATATAAACAGTAAATATCCATTGCTCTGTAAAAGAAAACTTGTACAAAGCTTACAAAACAGTTCTGCAAATACATCTCGAGCATCATTTCTTCATAAACATGTTGATCTAACAACTATTGGCTAGGAGTTCTTCCATGATGACTTCTTTGAAAGAAATTTTACAAAAGAAAATACAAAGAAGATAAAATTCATCCTATGGTCTCTAGAGACCCTCCTCCCTCTCTCAGACTTCTGAGGTCGAATTTATAGAAGTGAAGAGCAGTGGGAAGGATAGTATCAAATCCCCCGACATCTGGTCCGTTCAACTGGATGCCAAACCGGCCGCAACGAATTTCTTGAAAATGAACCTCTGTTGTTGATATATTTCCAAAACATCTCACAACTATGAGTAAAGGACCCCATTTGGGAAGTGGGTTTTCAACCGTTTGAGCTAATTCATCACGGTTTGCTCACAATCCTCCACGCAAAACATCTCTCTAACAGGTGCACGATCCATTTTTTTAACTTCATCCTTCACGTGACAGCAACAACATATTAGGGTTTCCGTGCAACTATTATGCATTAACATTGTAAATAGTGCCTTGTGTTTATTATATCAAATCCGATTAAATAAATAAATCATTAATATTGTCTTTGAATAAACAATAATAATAATTAACAAATATTGAATTTTCAAAAGATATTGTATGAACACTATATTACTTTTAGATCAGAATTAGATGACTAGAAGAAATTAAATATTTCCATATATATAGACATTAATAAGCCATCTAAATAAGGATCAAAATTAGTTTATCAACAATGAGAGTTAATTATTTTTTGTGAAAAATAATACTTCACTTCATGAATGGGAATCATTGAATCCTTCCATAGTTTCCAAACATGTCCTCTAGGATATAATAGAATTATAGAAATAAGCCTTAGGTAAATTATTTAAACTGTCATAAAATTATAACATCTCACAAAAGGACAAGTTTTCATAAAAAAATTTAAGGCCAGTAACATTCAATGATCCTTTCAAAATTGAAACCAATGTTAAAGTTCTATTTCTTTAAAATGCAAATTTGTAAGACGAGGATTGAAAGTATAAAATGAGTACTTAATTGAATTATTAGATTCCATCAAAGTATACAATTATTCGTTGATACATTTAAGAATCGAAAAGTTTCGCAAGAAAATAGAAGGATTAAGGTAATTCAACCAAGCCAAAATGAAATAAGTACCATGAATAACCTCAAATAAGGACATGAAAGCATCATTAATTCATCACGAAGCCAGAAGACCAATGCGGTAAAGATACAACAAATCGTCAAATCTCAATTTCATGAAAGGTAAGAATTTTAATCAAATGTTAAAGGCTTGCAAAAGTCAATGGATCATTCAAATTCAGAAGTAAGAGCATGGTCCCATTATTTGATATAAACTCCTTCAAGACGTAAATAAGAATTATTACAATTGATCTTTTAGTTAATTAATTATGATTTATCAAAATGGTCGTTAATTCACAAATGCACCGACAAACCAAAATTTGTTACAATTGTTGAAGCATCATATAAAACCAACCAAGCCAAACCGAAGGATATGATTAGCTCAAATAAGCTCAAGTAAGACTAAGTAGGTGTTTTTCATCAACTAAAGGGCCAAAAGTTTCCAATGACAAAGATATCTACATCACCAAATCCTTATTCAATGAAATCCAAGCCAAAGAACAAGCACCACAGAAAGTGAAGGATCGAAGAAAGAAAGCCAAGCAACCACCTACCAAAGGAAAGAAGATAAGATAAAAGAAAACCAAAAACAAAATATTTACAAAATTTACATGAGGGGCCCCTTGATTTTGAAAAATAAAGGGGAAGTTGTTGGGCTGCCAACAAGCACCTAACACATACCTTCCCCCAACTAGATACAATCCATATTTTTCATCCATTGGTCCTCCTGGTCCTGTCCCCATGCCTCAAATGGAATACAATCTAGTACAACCTTTCCCGTGCAACAAACTCAAATATCTGAGTAACTAAACATGGCTAATCCCCCGAATCCTTAGAATTATGGGAAGAAGAAAGGAAATAATAGGAAATACCAACAACAAGGACAAGGGGGAAACCCCCCTCCCCATAACCATATCATGGTTAACCAGAATGAGGGGGGAAATAGCCCCCCAAATAGGGAAAGAATTACAACCTCAAAACTAACTATCTGTTCTCCATGTGTGGAGAGTATAGGAACTACACACATTGTTTCCGATTAATGCCTAAGTGCAAACAAATTCTTGAAGAAAAGAATTTGGCCACAACCAATCCTCCTCAAACACCAAATGCACCACAATGCCAAATAGTTGTATTGCAAAAACCCTTTGCAAATCAATGGGTAGTTACTCAAAAACCAAATCCACACCCCCTAGGTGATGCCACCTTTCAAAATATTTACATGAACATGTTTGAAGTCAACCTTCAAACCCATGCTAAAGGCTATGGAATTCCTGGATCTCCAAAAGGAGACGATGTCCCTACCATTTTTTGTGGGACTTTGTAGATACCCTATCCAAATAGTGACCATATCCTTAGGATCCCCAAAGCACTTCTTAGAAGGACTATCCAAAATCCTCACACAAATTTTTTTAACAACTACAATATAGTAGATGATCTAGCTCAGCCACTAACTACCATGTAGACATTGGAATTTCTCCAATATTTCCCTTCCCAAAAGAAGACATTACTCAGTGTATTAGGCTCCATAGACCCTTCCAATTTGTGTCTCATGACCTTCGACCTTGATAAATGTGGACCATGACTACCCTCATCAGTGGCTTTCTAGATTCCCATCACAATCAAGAACATCATCATCCATCAGTGCATAGTCAATGAAGGAGCATCAACTTATGTGGTGTTCACTCATGTCTAGAAATGTCTAGGATCACTAGACTTAGGCCCCTCATCTATCACTCTTTGCGGTTATGATGGAAGGCCATTGAAGCCTTTAGGTTTATACCAGAATTTCCCCATTGAGCTAGGGGACAAGATGGTACTTTTATATATCAAGGTATTTTATGCACAATTGGAATATAACATTCTCGTGGAACGTATTTATATATATGCCATGAAAGTGGTTTCCTCATCAGTATTCTGCATCAGGATGTTCCCTTATAATGGGAATATTTTCACCCTTGACCAAATAAACCACTATGACCAACACACCAATACAAATATGGATAATGTCCTAACCACCATATGATGGAAAACAAGCCCCCAGTATGTTGATATTGGTCTAGGCACTTGCAAATATTATGATTTGCTCGGGACATGCTCAGGACCTCCACCAAAGATCCATGTATCTACAAACGATCTCATTTGTACTATATTCACCTATAAAGATAAGTCATAAGCCCCCTCCACTTCAGCATTGGTACTCCCTACTAGCCATGCCATTGACCAGACATTAAACCCCTCGATACCCCCTTTTTTTCAAATCTCTTTCTTGTATCTCCCCACGGGAGTACAAGGAGCTCGTAATGGCTCAACTCATGTTACTTGTTCTCACTTTGGGAATACCAGTGTGGTAACTCACACCACCTTGCCCCGAGATGGATTCCAATCCATTATCCCATTATGAGTTTGTACCCATTTCCACCACGGGACCACCACCATGACCTCTTGTTGAAGCAAAAGTAGCACATGTGACTCAACCACCATAGAGGGTCACCAAACCTAATGTTAGGGGCATAAAAAAACCCAAGTTGAAAGGCCTAGTAGTATCAAATACTACTCACCCCTAGATTCACCCCATCATGTGTTCTATGCGGGAAACCAAGCTATGTGACTATCCTATGCCCTACCTTACATGAGCTTAGGAATTTGCTTAACACCCCAATTAACATAACCCATGCCCCAAAAAATTTAGTACAGGGCATGTCAACCACGTCATCCAGTTCTAATACTAAGACCAAGACCAAGACATTATGCACTAACCACGCATGCATAATATGTTCTTAGTTTGGGCATTATAATTATCATTGTATCAACCTCTCCCAATTCCAAGAAGCATTGGAAACCATTCATCCCACACATCCTATGTTTGAAATACCCCCTCCTGATCATCAAGAAGCATTGAGTCTATTAATGTTGTCCCTACATCAGTATCAACATAGGGGGTGCCACTGCAGGAGGCACCAACACCTGTGGCTTCACCAATAGAGACACCAGCACCACCTACACTACTACCGGCAATGAAACCCCCTGGGTTCTCATCATGTGGGAACCACACCTGGATATGATCCCAATATTAACTAGAAATTTCTTACCTAACCGTGCCACTCGACTACTGATTCCAACACATGAACTTAACCACTCTCGAGCCACTCATCCATGTAGGTCATGTGGAAAATTGATGCATTACTCATTCTAGTTCCCCATATTACGTGTAGAATGAGTATTCCATCCAGGACAAATGAGGCTAGAATATAACCCTCCTCCCCTTAAGGCATACCCACCAGGGTTATCCATTATGGAGGTCCTTCTCCTAGTGCCATAGATTACTAATCATGGTGAGGTCATCACCATGTCATCATTAGCTGGTCTACTCACTAGCAATGACACATTATCATCCACATCCGAGGAAGATCAAGCTTCACCAAAAAAATCATCCTCGATCATGGTAGAAAACCACGATCCACCAAACAATCCTTAGACATCATGGGAGACTTCTACCATGTGTTTGGAATCCTTAGGAGATATATCATGTGACCTAACCACCGAGTTTCATCCCACAACATTATTCCCCACAATTCAATCAACTTGGGATGCTCCACAGATGCACAAATATTTTATCACCTAGAAAAGATTCCAAAACTAACACTATCCATCACGTAACTAGTGGTTTCAACTAAACCAATCAGAAACCATTTTTACATACATCTCAAAGGTGCACTAATATTTTGTCAAAATTTTGCATTGTCCATACTCTTGTCATAATCTATAGTACACATGGGTATTCACAGCATGTGTGCAGGATCAATAGTAAGAAAACACATTATCACTCTACAACAATAATGGTGCAGGGACACGAGACAAAGGTATATCATCTCATCTTGGAATATAGGAAACATTCTCTCTCTATCTACATTGCGTTTATCCAATATCCCTATTGATAACTATAGGATCCCCTTTCTCGATTACGACATGCCATCAAAGTCATAATTAGGAATAACATGTTCCCCCATGGGTATGAGATATATTACAACCCCTTTCATATTTTGGCATCCACAATGTCGAACCACCACAAATCTAAGGAATCTGATCATTCATCCAATTGGTCTAAAAGAAACTGCATATCATCACCTTGTATTTTGATCCAAATGCCCCTCAAATTCCTCAGCACATGTTACGATTATGGTTCACATATAACTGCTCATCCCCTTCATGATCAATATACCATCTGCATTCCCCTTTGTATAATCAACCCTCGATAAGACACCAACAAGGCCCCCATCCTCTCATACATCAATTCCACTCAATTAATCCCATAGGAACATTCTGCATGGCATTGATTCATGGGGCATCCATCATCTCATTTGGAAAAACCACTGTACCATTATCAAAATGATTCCCTAATTCACTCAAAACACTGGGAACCCCACCCATCTAAATTGGTTCCCCGAGCCACTCAAAATTTTGGGAACCCCATCAATCATTCTTTGTGTACAAAAGATCCTCTGATCCAAACAAAACCATGGGGACCTGAGTCGTCACATTATTCTTTTGGCAGCATTCCTTAGTTTCCCTCGGATAGATGTGTTTGATTCCACCTAACCCTAACACTATTAGTCTTGTCATTCACCTTACCTCATCACTAATTGTGTCTCTAATAAAACCCTTCATTTGCAGTATGTTCCCCTCCATTACACCCTGCACCAGCAGTTGAAGAATGTTACCGTTAGTTACTCACCTCTGTTTACATCGATAAAGGGAATTCATGAGCCCCATTCTTATCAACCAGTCTTGTGTCAAGTCTATTAGTTTCCCGGTTGTTTATAGAATGGTCTTGGTTTTCAAGATAAGACCCTCGTCTTATCATTTGCTTCAACTCTCATCGACATCAACACATTATATTATGAGAATTGGAGCAGTTCCAATTGTACCTTAGGGTCCCTTCCCATCAATATAAGGGATCACCTCAAACTAAGTAAGGAAAGTCATCAGTGCTCCTTAACTTAGTTGTTTCCCTTATGCTCGATGCCAATAATTCTATCACATCAGGAGGAGTCGTACATTTTGATGGTAGTAGTTTTCACATTTGTAATCCCTGGTATCAACACATATATTCTAGTGAAGTTATCCTAACAACTTCACTAGTATTCAGGACCCTCACCCCAGTGCGATATTCATGAGCATCAACAATTCTGCTTCTTGAGCACTAGTCACATCACTTTCGGTGTTCACTCATATAAGGATTGAATCGGCCTTCATCATTACAGCAGCAATATCAAGATTCAACCCCTCGGTTCACTCGTCCTTGTAATATATTCTGACATATTTTCATAAGCATAGGTATGCCTATCTCATTTGTATAAAATATCATATACTCTTTACAGCTTCAATGGTCATCACCATCAACCTTCCCCCAAGGACAGGTCTTTTTCACCCACAAATTATTGAAAACTTATTAGATCATGGAGAGAAAAGAAACCATGATGCATTATCGTCCCCACAGTACCCTCCAATCCCCATACATCAGGCGGGATATGTTAATGTTTAAATATCGCATGCATGCAACATTTAGGATAATCTTTCAGAAACACGCCATCAAAATACAACTTGCAACTCACCAAAGACATCCTCATTAGATCCAACAAACAAATTGAGCCCTAGAATGATAAAGGAAGTCAAAATCGAAGGATGCATGAGTAAAATCACTGGAAACCCGCGTTATTAGTGCAACTTATATGTATAGTCATCCACGCCAACCCATGCGGGATTTCTCTCAAAACTCATGCAACTGTAGAAATGGTGGGACCACACATTTCCACGATACATTGAAGGCTCAGAATATATCCATGGGCTCTAAAATTCGAACAGGGACTCCTCACATGCTTGGGATCATTGAAAATACCCCTTCCTGTATTTGGGAAACCGGTTCAAAGGATGGAGTCTTCACATATGATATAGATGTTTATTGGACACCATTTGTCCTATAAAAGGAGCCCATGGGAATGCATTTCATAGGAACAAATAAAACCAAAGTTATGTTGTTGGAATCACATTGAGAGCTTCTCTTTCAATCTCATTCCTCCCTCATATTGGCATACACAAAGCTCCCTTGCTCTCTTCCCTTAAGAGGAAAGCATTCATCCATTGTTCTATCCAAGTTATCTTACAATTTTGTAGACAAAAATTACCTCCCTAAGGGATATTGTTGGCTTCCCTTGAAGCTTGCACCTCCTAGGTGACACTATCGTATTTAGTTGGACCATTAGGCAATAAAAACTTGGTTTGGCACATTCTTGTTCCATATTTTTTTGTTTATCTCTTACCCCCTATTTCATTTCAAATCATTTCTTGTTATTTTTGTTGTCTTTTGTTCTAATCAAGAGTTTGCTTAGCCATTTGGGGTTTTAGTTATTGAATTCTCAAACACAAGACTGGTTTCTTGCTGCAACCTTATGGATACTCTCAATGTGGGAATGTTGTTCACCCTTCTGGCTATTTTTCACACTATAGAGGGTTTGAATGTTATCAATGAGATCTATGGATTCATAAAGCTTTTTGAGATAAGCATTCCAATTTTCCAAACAAATCCTATTATTTTCTTTAGTTTTACTAATTAAAATTTGCCTCTAGAATTTCCTAGGAGCTACCTTAGAGAGGTATTAAAGAATTTCTTGCTTTTTATTTATATAGTACATTTTCTTTTTCTTTTAATTGGGGCTTTATAATTATTTATCTTATCAATTTTTAGAGACTCTTCAATAATTTCCTGGATGACTATTCATACAACTTTACACTCTTTATCACTATCATTTAAAAAATAAATAAAAATTAATATATAAATGAAAATTAAAAAGTTAATATAAAAGTTATATAATGATTCACTCTATAATATTTATTGGTGAAAACAGAAAAAAAAATATTATTTTATTTAATTGATTTTATTGTATTGTTATAGATTAAATAAATATTATTTTGTTAATTTTTAATTTTAAAATATACTTAACAAGAGAATAACGTAGGTTGAACTTGCCGATTAAAAGAAATCGATAATACCATTCAAATCAAAGTACATAAGAAAATTCTAAGAGATAGAGTCATATGCCAATGTATAATATAGTTGGCTTTCTTCCTATAAAGAAGATTAGCTAATTTTTTATACAATTAAATAGATATGCAATATTTCTATAAGTTGTAAATTACAAAAGTAAGCATTTCACACTTATTTTTAAGATAATATGAGATGAAGAGAGGGAACAAGAGTTTTGTTTGTAACTTGAATTAAATTCTGTCCATTATTAACATAGTGCAATTCTAGCATATCTCTCAACAAGCCATCTTAGTGAGGAATTGAAGCTAAATTGTACAGCAACGTATTCCTGAACTTGACATGGCTGCAAGGATATATATATTCTTGAAGGAATGAATTATCTTGAATATATTTATGCACAAGTTTTTTAATTCCTGAACTTTTTAATGAAAATGTACGCTTCATGAATTTAAGTGGATATATACGAGTATGTGTCACTATGGGACTCTTAAGGATTGAAAGCCTTGCAACACGTGGAGTTTGGCTTTCTTTTCTCGGAAAAAAATTTAATTTTTTTAATTAAAAAAACACATTTTACATAATTCTTCAAAAATATGTCCAACAGGTTCAACCAGTTTTACTTTTAGTATTTACATTACATACTATTCTGCTAAGTATGATTACCTCCATAGTAAGATCAATACCTTTAAACATTGGAGATGTTCTGTGGGCTCCATACATGCTTAATCTGTTAATAATCAAACAAAATGAAAACCCTAATTTATATATACTGGAATCTTCTGATTAAAACAATGAGTAGAAAATTAATAGCGGAAGCATACCTGAATCCATTGAAGGAGAAACCTTACAGAAAGAGAACCCTTTGAGATGATCTTCCAATTCTAGCCACTAGATTCTGTGTCAACTTCTGCGTGAGAGGATTTTCAGAAATTGGAATACGTCGTGGTAGAATGGGGACCATAACCCTATTTATAAACCGCTAGGGCAGTTCACAATAACCGCTAGGGCAGTTTTAATTTTATCATAATTATATTTCCGCCCCTCATAGAAATAATAATTATCTAATGGTATCTACACAATAATCTCATGACAATTATACCCTTAAGCCAATTAATCAATTATTAATTAGATCACTATATTTAGGCTTAATTAAATGATAGCACACACATTTTAATTATTTACATGTGTGGCCCAAATTATAGATTAATTACAAAAATTAATCTAACAATCTCCCACTGGGCCACATGCATATGTAATCAAATAAATGTGCTTAACCTTATGAGCTCAAAATTTGCTATCATGTCCTTAGGGTATATCCGAACAATCTCGTCCATTAACTATACTGACATAGGATCAAGGTGGCCTTTGTTACATCAATCGTTACTAGACCAATCAATGGTCACATATATCTGCACAGCTAAATGACATAGATCAATCATGAGTGCATAGCATGGAAATTACATGCAATGTGATCTATTCATGCCTATTTCCAACTGGTCCTACTTAACTTTATTAAGATCAAATCTTTAGCATAATTTAACAGAGTGCAATAAAATGAATACTTTATTTCTGCAGAACACAATCCAAATGTATAGATAAAGTCTAAACATAACATAGAGCAATATAAAATGAATAATATAAACTCCCACTAAATTTGAATATCCTCAAATGAGACAACACCCATATGAGCAGTGTGCTCATGAAAGACCTTGGGTGGTAATCCCTTTGTAAGCGGATCCGCTATCATGGAGTTTGTTCCAATATGCTCTATGGATATCTGTCCACTCTGTACTTTTTCTTTTACAACTAGGAACTTGATATCAATGTATTTTGATTTTGTAGAACTCCTGTTGTTATTGGAATATAAAACTGCTGATTTATTGTCACACAATATCTTCAGTGGTCTTTCAATACCATCCAGAACACGCAGCCCAGTGACAAAATTTCGTAGCCATATTCCTTGATTGGATGCCCCATAACATGCTACAAACTCTGCTTCCATGGTGGATGAAGTTATGAGTGTCTGTTTGGCAGACCTCCATGAAATTGCTCCACCAGCCAACAGATAAATATAGCCTAATGTGGATCTTCTGCTGTCTTGGCATCCAGCAAAGTCGGAGTCGGAATACCCAATGATCTCTAACTGATCCGATCTCCTATATGTAAGCATGTACTCTTTTTGTTCTCTGTAAATATCTCATAACCCTCTTGGCTGCTCTCCAATGATCCATTCCAGGGTTACTTAGATATCTGCCTAACATGCCAACAATGTACGCAATATCCGGACGTGTACATACCTGAGCATACATTAGACTCCCCACAGCCGAAGCGTAAGGAATCTTCTGCATTTCTTGACTTTCTAAACTATTTTTAGGGCATTGATTAAGACTGAATTTGTCTCCTTTAGCGACAGGGGTATCACCTGGTTTGCTATTTTGCATGCCATACCTTTTGAGGACTTTATCAATATAGGTCCTTTGTGACAATCCTAAAATACCCCTAGAACGATCTCGGTGTATCTGGATTCCTAAGACAAAGGAGGCATCACCAAGATCTTTCATCTCAAAATGTTTTGATAAAAATCTCTTGGTGTCGTGCAATATGCTAATATCATTTGTGGCTAGCAATATGTCATCGACATATAAAACCAGGAAAATATACTTACTCCCACTGAATTTGTGATACACACATTCATCCATAAGATTTGCCTCAAAACCACATGAGACAATAATTTGATGAAACTTGAAGTACCACTGACGAGAAGCTTGCTTGAGCCCATAAATGGATTTAGTTAATTTACAAACCATATTCTTTGAGTCTTCGGACACAAAATTTTCTGGTTGTACCATATAAATTGTTTCATCAATGTCACCATTGAGAAACGCTGTTTTAACATCCATTTGATGTAACTCAAGATCATAATGTGCAACTAGTGCCATGATTATCCTGAAAGAGTCCTTCGTAGAAACTGGAGAGAAGGTCTCTTTGAAGTCAATTCCTTCTTTTTGAGTAAAGCCTTTAGCTACAAGACGTGCTTTATATCTTTCTACATTACCATTTGAATCCCGCTTGGTTTTAAATATCCATTTACAACCAATGGGCTTCGTACCAACTGGTAATGGGACAAGTTCCCAAACTTTATTGTCTTGCATAGATTTGTACTCTTCATTCATGGCTTCAATCCATTTCTGAGAGTTGGAACTTTTCATGGCTTGCTGGAAGTTGATTGGATCATCTTCCATCATTCCACTTTCTACCTCACGTTCCTGGAGATATACGATATAATCGTCCGAAATTGCACTTCTCCTCTCTCTAGTGGATCTCCTTAATGGCATATTTTCTTGAGGTTGTTGAGTTTGTTCTTCAGGAGCAATGTCCTCATTTGCAATGGGTTGAACAATTAAGGGTTGAACAATATTGTCTGTTGGTTGAGGATCCAAGTTTACTTCTTGATCAATGATAGGTAGTGAAACCTGTACATTATCAAAAGCAATAGTAGATCCCTCTTCCTCCTCAAAGACAATATTCCTAGCCTGATTTCTCCCCCCAAACTCAACATCCTCAAAAAATGTTGTAGTTCCCGTCTCAAAAATTGACCTAATAGCAGGATCATAAAATTTAAAACCCCTTGATCGTTCTGCATAGCCAATAAAGTAGCTGCTAACTGTTTTAGAGTCCAGTTTCTTTTCATGAGGCTTATAAGGTCTCGCTTCAGCTGGACATCCCCAAATATGAAAATGCTTTAAACTGGGCTTTCGACCCGTCCAAAGCTCATAAGGCGTTTTAGCAGCCGCTTTAGTTGGCACCCGATTTAGGATATAAGCTGCCGTTTCGTTTGCCCTTATCCTTGGAAGTGCTAGCCAGATGAGCACTTTTGGTCTTGTCTTGCTTCAATCTCTCTTCCTCTTGCACACAAAATGAAATGAGCTCATTTAGAGTCCATTTATCCTTTTGACAGTTATAACTGACCTTGAATTGATTAAATTGTGCAGGAAGAGAGATGAGAACCAAATGCACGAGGAAATCATCAGATAACTCGAGTTTCAAAGCCTTAAGTTTTGAAGCAAGATGAGACATCTCCATGATGTACTCCCGAACATTACCCTTGCTTTTGTACTTCATTGAAATCAAGCTTGCTAAAAGCGTGCTCGTTTCAGCCTTATCGGTTTTGGCAAAACGTTTCTGAATTTCTGCAAGGAAGTCACTGGCATTAGTAACTTCATTGGTTACCGCACCTCTGAAAGCTTCTGGAATGCCGTGCTTCATGATCATAAGACTTAGCCTATTTGAACGTTCCCACTTATCCCAATAAACCTCATCCTCTTGAGTACTATCCTCATTGAGTTCATCGGGTTTGGGCATTCTCAAGGCTAAATCTATATCCATGCAGCCTAAGAGAATCATCATATTCTCTTTCCAGTCCTTAAAATTAGTCCCATTTAACATAGGGACATTATTGATGTTGGCAGATATAGAAGTAGTTGATATAAAAGCTGAAATAGAGAACAAAATAAAATGAATTAAATAAACCATCATGTTCACATAAAATAAGCAATTAAACACATAATCTTTAAATTTAAAAACAAATTATGACATTTCAAGATACCTGGCACAACATTAATATCAAGTCTTTGGACAGTAATATTAATTGTAAGTGGTACTCTTGTTGTAGTGATCAAACATTGATGATAAGTTATGTCAAATAATAAATCTATCTTTGGATTGAGTTATTATTCACATTAAGTTACCTTTATAATCATCACATATTTATCACCACAGGTATGCATGCAATTTGACCAAATATTAACTTTCCTTTGGGCCAGTCAATACCCGCATGAATCACATACACACAAAAAATCTAACACCCCGAACAGACTAATCTACACGAAAGATGTCACTTTGGTGATTTTCCGCTTTAATTAGCCTATTTAAAATGCTAGATCAATAACTTAAATATTAATATCATAAAATGCTATTAAATAATAGTACCAAATGTATTTACTGCTTCATTATTTGATGGACTGTCACGGGGTTCAAGAAAGGATCGCGAGTTTCTGCCAAGAAAAGGATCACTTTCCCAGTACTTACCCCATCTAACTAAGTTAACTTCAATTAAATCAGTCTCTGAACAAACAATCTCCCCTGAACTAGAGTTCTAATGCATGATACAATATAGATGTGAAAACAACGATTCAACAAAAAACACACATATTCAATATGACATTACGAGAGAGTCCAAGTAAATAAGTTCTGGATAACACGTATGACAAAATATTTCACTAAAGCAAATACATTCTTTTGATAATGTATCCATGTAATCTGGAGTATTTTTCTAAGCCAATTTTCAAACTGGTTCATGTTAATGGTTCGACGAAATGGTCCCATGGCCAAAAAAAAAAAAAAACTCAATACGATTTCTTTCTTTCTGAAATTGATTATTATATCTAAGAAAAAAGTTAGAAAATAGCTGAACAACATTCATAGTTGCAATTGGTAATAAAATGGGCTTTATTTTTGAACATATTTGAATTTAGGTTGAAATCAATCAAACAAAGTTTTGAAAGTACATATCCATTCTCTCATAGTTCTAAGAGAACCTTCATCTACTTGTATCAGAACCTGAGCCTGGGCTTGGATAAACTCCATGAATTCTTTCATGCCTACACAGTGGCCACCACCGGGCTATTCTAGGCACACAAAGCATATAAATAACAGAATCATGTAACACTACGTTTCAGAGATAAAACCCTTGCCAACCCAAATGCCCAAATACATTTTGTTGGTCGTTCATATCGCAGACCCCTTTGGCTGTCTGGTGATAAACAAACACAGGATTTCTGGGCAAAACGACCTTGCTATCTAAATGGCATTTGTCCTGGGGAAAAAGCGCCGATGGTGTATTGGTTAAGACGTTGGCATTGGGGAAGGAGAGCATGGGTTCAAGCCCGCGTGAGTACCTCTCCCCATATCTCGATTTTGCTGCATATGATATAATATGTAGTTTGTGCCATAAGGAATATGGGGTTCGTATCACGTACAGCTGCTGAGAAGATGATGCAAAATTATAATGGGACGATAATGCCCAGCACCGAACAAGTTTTCAGAATGAATTGGGCATCTTTTAGCATGGGAGAAAAGGCGTTTAGATGGAGGCCCAGATTATCCTATATTTGGATTCAGATGTCTCAGATTTGGTTTTGTAGGAGATGCAAATACAGGGCGTTCAAAAAAAAAAAAAAATTACAACTTCGATGGAAGTTCACAGACTCAAAAAAAAATGCTTTGCTGTGCAGATATATTTAATAAATGAAAAACGGATTGCTATTCGAAGCACTTATAATGATCTGCCAATCTTTTAAATTCTCTTCCACGAAATTTTTAAATAACCATGCCTTAAAATAATAATAATATTTTACTCTCTCTGAGACTCTAAAAAGAAAAATTTTCTGAATCCATTGACAAATATATATATATTAAATTAATAACTCAAAGAATTAATCAAGAAGTAGGCTCTGATACCACTTGTTAATAATCAAACAAAATGAAAACCCTAATTTATATATACTGGAATCTTCTGATTAAAACAATGAGTAGAAAATTAATAGCGGAAGCATACCTGAATCCATTGCGGGAGAAACCTTACAGAAAGAGAACCCTTTGAGATGATCTTCCAATTCTAGCCACTAGATTCTGTGTCAACTTCTGCGTGAGAGGATTTTCAGAAATTGGAATACGTCGTGGTAGAATGGGGACCATAACCCTATTTATAAACCGCTAGAGCAGTTCACAATAACCGCTAGGGCAGTTTTAATTTTATCATAATTATATTTCCACCCCTCATAGAAATAATAATTATCTAATGGTATCTACACAATAATCTCATGACAATTATACCCTTAAGCCAATTAATCAATTATTAATTAGATCACTATATTTAGGCTTAATTAAATGATAGCACACACATTTTAATTATTTACATGTGTGGCCCAAATTATAGATTAATTACAAAAATTAATCTAACATAATCCAGTTGATGATAAGGAGTGAGTCACCGAAAACTTGGATCCGGTGAATGCCACTGGAATAATCCAAGAGGAGCATGTACTTAATAGCCAAGAGTTAATCTCGATTATTTTCTCCCAACCCAGAGTTTGGCTTATATATATAAGCCTACAAAATCGTTTTATTAACAACGTCAAGATCTAAAATAATAATAAAATAATAATTTATTAATTCTAATGTACCTTTATTATTTTATTTAACAATATGAATGCATTTTCCAAATAATTGATAAAAATGACATCTTCATAGGATCCACTATTTGTTTAAGACCACAATTATACAATTATGCATAGTGAAGTACAAATAATCTAATTAAGAAGGAAATAGTGTATAGGGAACAAAATGGTAGTTAAAGGGAATTATAAAAAAGGGAAAAGGTTGATGCACCCTAGTTCCTAGACTTCTATGCTAACTATAATTTTAGACAACTCAAACAAAGTGAAAAATGTTATATATGCAATCTCTCTTGCAATTAAGCAACACATACCACAATGAAATTGCAACACATACCACAATGAAACTGTTGGGAATATGGTGAAGCTCTAACGAAAACTCTTATTGAATAGCAAAAATGTGTGTGGGTTAGAATTCATGATTCCTTGACATGGAATCACTTCCAAAATTCAATTAAGCAGCAATCTCAAGAATGGGCCAAAATAAGCATGGTTGGAATGGAAAAGCAAAGTCTTCTAAGAAGCTACCTACCTTTACTAGCTATCAACCCCCTAAATGATCTCATGGGTTTGTGAAATATGAAATATATTGATGTGAGGTTTCAAAACTCTCTAAAATGTATTAATTATGTTAGTATATAGATTAATGGTATAATGGAAATTTACAAATACATATAAAATAACAATAATAATAGAATTTCCAACAAGTTAAATTTTTTAACACATGAGTTGAGAAGTTGATGGAAATGCATCTCTAAAGTGCATTTTAGTAATGAAGATGATAATTGTGAGATAATTTCTAATCATACCTACCTAGAGGTTGTTGACCCAATAGAAATTGATAATGGTATTTACCCATCATGATTTGTTATTGTCAAAAAGAAATACAAACAACAACATAACTAATTGCACTTTGTGTAGCATTTCCCTATTATTGGCATAGAAAACATGTTGGAAACCTAATTAGTTAGGGTTAGATGAATTTGAAGAGTCATTTTGGAGTCGAGGAGATAAATTGGAATATGAAACCAACTATCACTCCATAATCTATTTATTTTTTTAATTACTTAATGGAAATATATGCTTCCACACCTAATTCTCTTTGTTTGTACTCCAATTATTCTGCTCTGCCAAACCTACTTATTCTATGTCCAAATTCCTAAGAAAACCCTAATTCGAGTACCCTTTGCATGATACTACCAGTCGATTCTAATTTCAGTTACTCTCTATGTGTTAACCATCTCCTCTGTGATTATTGTAACTGAAGTTGCGTGTTATCCTCCTCAAACTTCCCATCGCAGACTTGCAAGCCCTAATTCGTGCCGGAATATTTTTTGCATTTTTTTAGAATGATTGGACCTCATTGTGAGAATTGTTGCAATTGTTCCCACACCTACTTAGTCCCTCTCCTCTCTGTGTGAAAGAATACCCATGACTCTTATCCACACACCCATGACCAGCAAGCAATTGCTCCCTCATCCTCTTGACCAAGCTAGATTTGAAGACGAGAATATGAAGGTGGCACTTGAGGAAGTTATTGACAATGAGAGAGAGGGAGAAATCAAGATTGCTTTGGGTCTCATCCAAGAGTCCATACCTACTCATATGCTATAGTAGGGAGACCCTCCTTAGCTGGTTGCATCTTGTGATTGGGTCATCTTCAAATTTATGAAGACTCTGTGTGTGTTTGGGTCTCATCCAAGAGGCCATACCTGTTTAGATGCCACAGTAAGTAGTCCCTCCTCAGCAAGCCACATCTTATGATTGGGTCATCTTCAAATTTGTGAATAGTATGAGTGTGCATTGGGTCTCTCTATGGTGGGGTTCCTCTCAACCCATGTAGGAGCATCCAAAGGTTGCAAATGTATTTCAGGATCATTTCATGGAAAATTATTATATTAACATTCACTAGTCCATGGGGAAATTTGTTCACATATTTAGACCTTATTTTTGGGATAATAACATCAACAAATGCTATTGATGTTTGGGGCAGCTTCGGGAAGACATCCACCTAGAGGTAGCCATGGTTCTTGGCTCAATGGGTCATGGTGATTTAACCTATGGAGGATGATGATGGTTCACTCACTAGTGTATGTGAATCCCTTAAATGTATCCTTTCTTGGTCACGTTGCTTGGCCAAGTGGTAGAAGTATTGGATGCTTGCAGATCTACTCCCTAGTTTTGGGAGGCCCTGTATAGTCCTTCTTAATCATGGTACTTGATCAAGTGGTATAGGACTTGGGTTTCCCATCACATGCCTACCTAGATCTTGTATTCCTTGTCATAATAGAGTGTACCTGACTTCCCATTCTTATGGATTAGATACCCTTGTTGGAATGGTCAAGTCTACGCTAGTTTGGTTGCACACACACTAGATCGCATTTGACATGGATGGATGTGAATGTGAATCAATCTCATGGAACTAATTCTTGGGATATGAAGACTAAGTTTCTATACATCATTATGTACATAAATAATAATTAAAGAATAGTTGAGGGTATGTGCAAATAAATAAATATAAATAATGTAAATAAGAGAAAATAATGAGTTAAACATTAAAATGAAAAGATAAAGAAATAAAATACCATGAGCCAATACCATGGGAAAATACCATGGTTTTGTGAAACCACGGAGAGGCAATGATATAATAATAAATTAAATATTAAAATTAAAAGGTAAAGAAATAAAATACCATGTGCAAATACCATTGTTTTATGAAACAATGGGAAAGGTGATGATATAATAATTAATTAATTAAGCATATAAATAAAGGGTAAAAGGATGTTCCTTTTACATTTGAAAGGGCATGATGAGACCTATTTAATGGTCCATGTATTGTATTGTGTTCATTCAATTTTTTTCTATCATTCAATTTTTTTATAAAGCATTTAAGGTGTAACATCTGGTTGAATCTTTCATTGTATAATTATTTTATGAAGAATATGCTACGTAAAATTCATAAGGAAAATAATTATCAAATCTGAAAGTGGTAAAATCAACATGTTATGAAAGAATCAAGGTTTCAAATCTCACTTTTGAAGACATATCACGGTGATGCAGTCCTAAACAGTGTACCAAAACAGTTTTATTTACTTCTATTAAGAATCTATGGTTGGATGATAGGGTCAAGATGGTGACCACGCTCACGGTTGAATACAGACTTTACGGTGCTATGAACTTCAAATACTAGAAAACTAGAATACAATTCATCTTGGAAGAAAATGAGGTTAATGATTATGTAAGCAAAGTTATTCCTGAACCTACAAATGATGATGGGAAAGCTAAGGAAAATAAAAATGAATCTAAGGAAAAAAGGATTATAGTTGACTCAATAAAATACCACTTGATCCCACATATTGCACAATTGAAGACAACTAAAGAAATGTATGATTCTTTGACAGGTCTATTTGAAACCAATAATCCTAATAGAAAGTTAGCATTGAAGAATAAAATATGTGACATCAAGATGAAAAAGACATATATTGTTTCTACATACTTTATGAATATTACTCATACAAGGTATCAACTCATAGCTATTGGAGAAAAAGTTGATGATGAAGAGCTTGTCTCACTAGCTCTCAATGGTCTTCCCACTTCATGGGAACCTTTCATTCAGGGTGTCTGTGCCAAGGAGGAACTACCATAACTTGATCAATTGTGGACTGATTGTGTCCAAGAAGAAGGAATAATTATGTCTCAAAGTGGTCCTCAAAAATATTAGGATGAAGAAAATTTATCCCTTGCAGCTCAAGCAAGGAAAGGGAAAGGAAGGAAATTTCCTTACAGAAAAAACAAAGGGAAAAGACATGCTCCGGGTCAAACATAATAAAAAGGATCTCTCTCATGTTAGGCTCTATAATTATCATAATTTTAGCCATTTTTCTAACAAATGTACTGAGAAGAAAAGAATAGGGAAGCAACATGCATATGTTGTTGAAGCAGAGGACCCATCATAGAAGAGGACCAAAGAATCATAGTTTGATGAGCTTGTTGGTGGTATTAGGAAGGAGTATTACTTTATCTCTGCTCTTTTAGGATCCATTACCAATAACAGTGATATTTGGTTGGTAGATAGTGGTCCTTCCATACATATGACAGGATATCGAAGTACTAGATCACAAATTTGTCAGAAGAAAATTGGAACTTGGGGACAATTACAATACTACATGTGGAACTTGGGGACAATTATAGATATGAAGTGAAGGGTGTTGGATCTATATCCTTCCAGTTGGATTCAAGATACACTCTGCATATGAATGACATATTGTTTGTACCGGGACGAAATAAGAACCTCCTATCTATTTTAGTCTTGGGGGACAAAGGATTTAGAGTTTCCTTTGTGGATGGTCAGGTTCTGGTATGGCATAAGGACTCAAGCATATATTCAACTAAAGTGATTGGTGTCTGATAGGGAAGCTTGTATAGGTTGAGAGGACAACCAGTTCAAGCAATGATCCATGATCAAGTATTACCCATGGCTTTATGGGAAGAGGCATCCAATATTGCAGTTTATGTTCAGAACGTGAGCCCTCATCAAATATTGGGGGACAAGACTCCAAAGGAGGCATTAACAAGTATGAAACCTGAAGTCAGTCATCTGAGGATATTTGGTTTCTTGGTGTACATTCATGTACCCAAGGAGAAGAGATCAAAGCTGTATCCTTCAGGAAAGAAGGGTACATTTATGGGATAAATTGAGACATTGAAGGCTTTATAGATATACATCCCTAGTCATAGACATATTGAGGTCAGTCTGGATGTCACCTTTGATGAGTTGGTAGATTTCAAGAGATCTAGAGAATATCAGATGGATATTGATTGTGAGGTGCAGGAGGATCCTAGAGATATATATCACTCTACTCCAAATATCCATCCATCAGATGGCCAGAGGGAGGAGCCAGTAGAGACAACAGATCCTGTTGATAGGCCGAAAGATGTTGCAATTCTCAACAAAATACCATACTGGATTTGTAATGCCCTGCAGGAGGCAGAGAAGCATTTAAATCCCAGTGGTACCTTTAGGGAAAGTAAGAGACCTCATAGATTCTCAAGTTACATGGAACTTATGAGTCACATAATTGATACTAATCCTTCAATTTATGAGGAATCTGTCGATCAATAAGTTTTGAGAGATGCCATGATGGAGGAGTATCAGTCACCATAATGAAGAATGATGTGTGGAAGATTGTTCCAAGACCTGAGGGGATTTCCATGGTAAATCCAAGTGGATCTAGAAGATCAAGCATACAGTAGATCGTAGCATCGAGAAACACAAAGCAAGGTTCATGGAGCAAGGATTATCTCAGAAAGAGGGAGTGGACTACGAGGATATGTTTGCTCCAGTGTCCAAGTACACTACTATCATAACTATCATTTCACTTCCTTCAGTGATGGGTTGGATATTACATCAGATGGATGTAAATACCACGTTTCTCAATGATGAAATTGAGGAAGAGGTGTAGATAGAGAAACCTATAGGATTTATGATACATCCAGGAAGGAGTCCGATGTTTTCAAATTGAAGAAAGCACTATATGGACTCAAGCAGGCACCTAGGGCTTAGTATTCTAGGATTTACAGATACCGGATGAGTTTGGGATTCACCAAGAGTGTTGCGGATCCCAACCTTTACTAAAAGGTTGTAAACAATGATCCTCTAATACTGGTACTATATGTTGATGACATGTTTCTTACTAGAGTAGAGCAGCTCATAGCCTTGAGTGCAAGAGGGAGTTAGCCTCTAAGTTCAAGATGAAGGATCTAGGGCTGATGCATTACTTCCTAGGATTGGAAGTGTGGGAGATATCATATGAGATCTTCCTTATTCAATGGAAGTATGTAGTTGATATCTTGAGGATATTCAATATGATGGAATACAATTCCATGACTACACCGATGGTGACAAATCTGAAGAAGCTAGGTGATTATGCTTCAAATTCATATTTGGTGGATCCCACTATGTACAAGAATATTATTGGATCTTTGATGTACTTGGTTAACACTAGGCCGTATATTTTCCTTGCATTAAATGTGTTGATCCAGTTCATGGTTGAGCTGAGGCAATTGCATTGAGTGGCAACAAAGCATGTGTTGAGGTACCTGCATGGTACACTTGGATATGGTCTCTAATATGTCTCGAGTGGTGATGTGTGGATGCATGGTTATATAGATTATGATTGGGGAGGAAGTGTAGTAGGCAGAAAGAGCACCTTTGGGTGTTTCTTCAGCTTGGGATTAGCCATGGTTTCTTGGTTTAGCTAGAGTACAATAGACGTAGAGTATGTTGCAAAGGTAGTGTGGTAGACAGAAAGAGCACCTTCGGGTGTTGCTTCAGCTTTGGATCAGCCATGGTTTCTTGTTTTAGCTGGAGTACAGCAGATGCAGAGTATAATATTGCAACCAGTGACATTCATTGGGGAATTTCATTGTGACATATAAAGTCATATAACCCTTGAGGAACGTTAATCCATATCAACCATGGCTATCATTAATAATCACAATCCACCATGCAACATAATTTTTTGGGAATGTCGCAATGCTACAACCTCATTTATGTTTGTCGAAATCCCATGTAACCATTGAAAATGACTTAAATTGAGATAGCAGTTTAAATAAAAAAGAGTTACTTAAATTCAAGCAACACTTTAAATAATCAACCTAACATGTCGCTAAGGTTGACAATGGCCATCATTTTTAGCAACATTACACCATAATGAATCACACATAAACATAATCAAACATGGACATCACATGTGACATAAAAAGTTCATGCATAGATCACAATCAAGCATAACATTTTTTAATAACAATATTTTTTAATATATCTATGTTATGAATATAATATTTTGAATAAGATACTATAATATTATAATTAAATAATAATATTTTGAATTTAATTATTTATTATTATATTTTTTAAATAAATATATTATTTAATTATTATATAATAATTAATTAAACAATATTACTTTGGAGATATTTAATATTTAGTTTTTAATATATTTATGTATCATCAATATATATGAATTGTTTTAAATAACTATTATATTATAATCAATTTTAGAATATTTTTTATTAATATTTAATTAAATTATATTTTTTAATATGTTTATGTTCCTTTTTTTTGTTGGAAAGTGGCAATACCCCTTGGATAGCAGGGTTTGTTATTGGCTGAGAGACCACGAACCAGGGGCATCTAAGCTATCAAAATTACTCGGGGATCGCACCCATCTTTGACCACACCAACCCTTAGCATGGTTGGATTTTAGTATCCGTGGGGTTTCAAACCGACGACCTTTCCGCTTAGGGGTGTCTTAACCATCACCCACCACCAACTGTTCTACATCTCACGGATTTTATGTTTATGTTCTTTAAATATATTATAATATTATAATTAAATAATAATATTTTTAAATAATTTTATTTTGTTATTATTTTTATTATTATTTAAATTAAGTATTATATTTAATTATTATACAATAATTAATTAAGCAATATTACCAAATTAATATTTTGGAGATATTTAATACTTTACACTATATGTATCCTCAACATATATTAATTATTTTAACTAAATTATAATATAATATTATTATTTTAATAAAATTATTTTTAACTAATTATTATATTAAAATATTTTAAAAATATTTATGTTATTAATACTTTTTAATTAATTTAAAATATTATTACGTATTATTATATCTCATTAATATATTACAATATAATATTTTATATTATTTTTAATTAGTTATTATATTATAATGTTTAAACAATAGTATTTTATTAATACTTTGGAGATATGTCTACGTCTATACATTGGTACATAGTATAGAAAAAAGCATTATCAATGTGCCAAATTTTCACATATGAACGTATTCAAACGTATTAATATTATTAATGTAATTATTGCTAGTTTACTTTCTTAGTGAGCATTGTACAAATATGTAAATAAAATGACTCCAATAAAACACAAAATCATTAACTCTAACTCAAAAAAATTAATTCCAACTCCATTAAATTTTAAAATGGGATTTTATTTTATTCACAAAGGAGCATGGCATTTCTCTTAATAAAGTAAAACAACTTGTTTTTTAGTCAAACATTGTGATGTGTGTTCGATAAAATAAAATAAAATAAAATTTTATTTATTTCATACAATATGTGCTACTTTTCTTCACAAATACACTAACTATATCATGTCATCCTCTAATGCACAAATCTAACTTGAAATTGTTTATCCAAGATGAATGCTATTATTTGAAAGAAAGTAGAAAAACTAAGAAAATGTATGGGAGTTTATTAATTAACTTGAATGGGATCTTTTATGTGGGACACAACTCCACTCAAATACATTTTGTTGCTATCACCAGTTATCGTGAAATCCAGCTGAACAACATTATATGAAATCAATAGCATTGACAAATTTAGTTAATTTCACAACACATTAGGAAGAAATCCCACCAAATCTTTCCAAACTATGAATTGGAACTCTTGAAACTCTTCAAGCCCACTCAGATCCTTCTTAGTTCCACACAAACATGTAAGTATTTCCTTCATATGACCTAATTCATGCCATCTCCATATAGACATGATTTTTTTTGGATAGGAAGGGGATCTTAGACACACAATAGGAACTAAAATCAAACACAAAGACACATAGCTACAGTTGATAGATACTGGATAACATGAGCTTCCTAGCTCTTGTTCATTAACATAGAAAAATCTCTACATCTACTATTGAAAACATGTTTCATACATATAATCAATTCTAAATTAGATTGGGAAGTTTCCCGCATTAACTAATCTACCTAACTGTATTTAAAACTATCACTTCTAATATCAAATCTTGTACATCATGTAGGGACTTATGTCAATAACACGCTGAATTGTTTACGTATATCAAAGTGATAAATTACTCCTTCTTACACTCCCCCTTAATTTATACCTTACACATTGCATGGCTACCTATACCAAGATCATTCCTTTGATTTAAAAATTTATCTCTTTCCAATGGCTTAGTGAAGATATCAACCAATTGGTTTTGAGATTTACAAAATTACAAACATATTTCTTTATTGCTTACAAGCTCTGTTATAAAATGATATCTCATATCAATATGCTTGCTCTTCTTATGGAATATAGAATTTTTGGATATTGCTATGGCTTAGTTGTTGTAAAAAAATATTTGTGTTGCTTCCTTTTCTTTATGTTGAAGATCTTCTAGTATCCTTGTCAACCATATAGCTTGACAGGTTGTTGAAGTTGCTACCACATACTCTACTTCTGCTGAAGATATTGTCACTATGGGATTCTTTTTGGATTCCCGAGAAATCAGACCTGATCCAAGATGAAATGCATAACCTTAAGTGCTCTTTCTGTCATCAATACTTCCTGCAAAATCATTGTCAGTGTATCCAACTAGAGAACTGGAATTTGTGGTTGAGTACATGATTCCAAAATTGATTGTGCCTGCAATATACCTCAAAATTATTCTACCTACTTTTCAATGGGAAGTTTTTGGAGTTTCCATGAACCTAGAAATTAAACTGATAACATACATAATGTCTGGTATTGTAGCTACTAAATACATTGTGCTGCCAACTAATTTCTTATACAAGGTGGGATCCATTGTTGTTCCTTGATCCTACTTGCTTAATTTTGTGCATGTTACTACTTGACTATCTTTTGGCTTGCAATTTATCATTCTAAATCTGTTCAAAACCTTTTTAGCATACTTTTGTTGACATATAAATATGTCATTATCTTATTGTTCAACTTCAATCCCAAGAAAATACTTCATTAATCCAAGATCTATCATTTCAAACTCTGTTTTCATGACAGATTTGAGAATTTCCATCATTAAATTTCCAGTATAAATCATATCATCTACATACATATATACAATCAAAATTTTATTTTGTTGATCTGTTTTGGTGTACAATGTGGGTTCATATTTGCTTCTGCATAATCCATTGTTGATTAGATATGAGTCAATTCTTCCATACCATGCTCTTGGCACTTATTTCAAACCATATAGTTCATTTTTCAATTTGTAAAATTTATATGCTCTTGATTCTTGATTTCATATCTAGTGGTTGATTAATGTACACTTCTTCTTCCAAAGTTCCACTTAGGAATGCTAATTTGACATCTAGCTAATATACTTGCCATTTCTTTTGAGCTTCTAATGCCAGCACTGTTCTAATGGTGTCTAACCTTGCTACTAGAGAAAAAGTTTCTCCATAATCTATACCAAGATGTTGTGCAAAGTATTTTGCAACTAGCCTTGTATTATGCTTCCCCATTTCTCCTTTTTCATTGAATTTAGTTTTATAGATCCATTTGAATCATATGCTATCCTTTCCTTCTAGAAGATCTACAAGATCCCAAGTGTGATTCTTTTAAATTGCATCAATTTATTCATTCATTACATGGATCCATTTTTCTTCTTTAATGGCCTCTTCAAAATGCATAGGCTCACAAGAAAATAATGCAAAATGCACTTCCATATCTACTTCATCATCTCGATTGTAAATTTCTCTTAAACTTCTTGTCTTTTTATTTCTCAAAGAAGCTAATGTGAGATCTGAATCACTACTAGAGTGAGGACTATTACCTTGATGTTCTCCATGTCTTGAAGTTTCACCTTGAATTTTTAATCTTGGTAATCTGGACGAAGGTCCTTGTTGTCATGTTGGTTCCACTTGATTTTCTACTGGTAATAAGGGTGTTGAATTTCCAGTTGTAGTTGACTTTTCGCCTTGATTGTTACAAGCTTCTTCTTCTTTGAATTCCACATTGTTGCTTACTATAAATTTCTTTGTGACTGGATTATACAGCCTATAGGATTTTGAGTGCTCACTGTGCCCTATAAAAATGCATTTTTCACTTCTATCATCCAACTTTCTTCTCAACTGTTCGGGAACATGTGCATAAGAAACACAACCAAATACTCTAAAATGTGAAACACTTGACTTTGTTCCACTCCATGCTTCCTCAGTAACTTTGTTTTTAACACTTTTTGTAGGATATGTATTTAATATATATACTGAACATGCAACTGCTTCTGCACCCCAAAATTCATTTTGAAGTTTTTCTTCTTTAAGCATACTTATAATGATATTCATTATGGTTCTATTTTCCTTTCTGCTATCCCTTTTTGCTGAGGATATAGCTATAAATTGTCTTTTAATGCCATTATATTTGCAATAATTTGCAAAGTATTTGGAATCATACTCACCTCCTTTGTCAGATCTTAAAACTTTGATGTACAGACTACTTTGTTTTTCTACTAAAGCCTTGTACTCCTTGAACTTGTGAAAAGTTTATGATTTGTGCTTTAGGAAATATACCCAAGTCTTTTAACTAAAATCATCAATAAAAGTTAGAAAATAAAAGTGTCCTCCTAAGGACTATGTCTGCATGGGACCAATGATAAGTTAGTATGTACCATCTCCAATGGTGCTCTTGCTCTAGAGGATGCACTAGCTGGAAAGTTATCCCTGTGTTGTTTTTCCAATATGCAACTCTCACAAGAACTTGTTGGTTCATGTATCATTGGCAATCATTTAACCATTTGTTGTTGTAGTAAATTCATTCCATGAAAGTGTAGATTACCAAATATCAAGTGCCATAACCAAGTCTCATCTAGAGTGGTGACATTGTGAACACATGAAGTTAATTGATTGACATTCCTTAAGGTTAAAGGAAACATTTTATTCTCGGTCATTTTAATTTTTCAATGAGTTTTCTACTTGGAAATTGGTCCAACATTATACAAGAATTATTAGTAAATATGAATTTATAACCATTCTCAATGAGTTGACCAACCCTCATCAAATTGTGCTTTAGAGCAAGGACTAGATAGACATTAGACATATTATTTTTCTCATTCTGCTTGGTAAGAAAAATTACTGTCCCTTTACAACCTACATTGACAACTTTATCATCTCCTAATATGACATCAAACTTGACTCAATTGTCTACATCCACAAACAAACTTTTATCTCATTTCATATGGTTGCTACAGCCACTGTCTAACAACCAAAGATATTTATTATGTTCTTGAGATTCATGAAAGATTAAGAACATGGCCTCTGAGGTTCTTCAGATGTATTAGAAACATTAACTCTGTTTTTTTTAGGTCTGCTTGGTTTTACCTACATTCATTGGCTAAATGACCAACTCTTTTACAGTAATAACATTGAGTTCTATATTTTTCATACCTCCGATTTTGTTGATAGCCTCTACCTCTCCTCCTTGAGATCAAAGGGTGTTGTTGTGGCTAGTCTTCTTGTTCCATACTTGTCCTGTTTTCTTTCTGTGAGCTGAAGTTGTTATATCCTCCCTTTCGTCTGCTAACAGATGCTTGTGTCTTGAAAGCATGTTCAAGTGATTCTTATTCCCTATTAATTATTGATTCATAAGACAATAATGATCTTGTCATCTCATCTACTGTGTATGTTGAAAAGTCTTTAGACTCTTCAATTGCAACTACTACCATACCAAATTTCTTAGTAAATATCATCATAACCTTTTGCACAACCTTATCATCTTTTATGTATTCTCCATGAATCCTTAGTTGATTGACCACTACCATTACCTTGGTCATAAATTGATGTGTCGTCTCAGACTCTTTCATCTTCAAAGTTTCAAATTTTCTTATGAGATTTTTAAATTTCACATTTTTCACCTTGTATGTGCCTTGATAGCATTTCTCCAAAATATCCCAGACTTCCTTTGCAGTAGAAGCATTTGTTATTTTTGGAAATATTGAATCATTAGTACCCTGTTGAATTAGCCATAGTGTTCTGGATTCTCTCTTCCTCTATTCATTTAATTGTGCTCTTTGTTCATTTGTCATGGTCTAAATTGTTTCCTGATCTAGTTCTGTGAACCCAACTTCAAATGTTTCCCAACATTCATGTGACCTCAAGAATGATTTCATTCTGATTGACTGTAAATCATAATTTTTTCCTGTTAGAACTGGACATTAAGATTGACTCGAGTTACTAATGGTTGTCATTTTCTCTTGATGGCCTCTTTTCCTTGATCAATTCTTAAATCACCTTCTTTTTTTAAAAGAAAATACATTTTCTTTTAAATTTTCTCCTCTTTTTTTTAAAGCACCACCTCATTAAAAGAAACCTCTTCCTTAAATATTGGATTCCTTTTGATTTTAATGTTACTGATCTTAACTTACATGATTTTTTCATGGTTCTCCTTCATCAATTAATTCTTTTAACTAAACCAATGTTGTTTTCCCCCTTTTTAAGGAAGAAATGCAGCCTTTCAAAAAAGCTTCCCTTTTCTTTAGGAAGAAATGGCGGCTTTCACCTTTTTACTTAACCAAGTTCAATCTTTTGATTTTCGGAAAGACCTATTTACAATTTTCATCAACATGCTCTTGCATTAATGGGCTCATAACACAACGCACTCTTAACTTGCATGAATGGAGGTATGGAAAGCTCGCAATTCTCGAATTTTTGAAAACACGACACCTTACCGTGATGGGATCTGCTATAAAACCCTCGCGGCACACAAGGAATTTATTTCAATTCATGGAGCTGTTGGTGGAAGGAATAATCTAAGTAAGCAATACCGGTTGGCACCTCCGGTATTGATATTCCCATGTGGATTCTTTGATGGGGCTGCTGTGGGACGGAATGGGAGGGGTGGAGCGGGCGCAACAATTCACACTTCCAACACTGTCTCTATCCATATCTGGCTAAATCTGGGTATTGGAACCAATACAAGGAGTGAATTATGTGCCCTATGGCTCTTACTTTTTTGTTCTCGCTTGAGAAAGATCTCATCTCTTTTAGTAATGGGTGACTCATTATCTATTATCTCTTGGGCTAGAGGCATTTCATCACTCAATGTTCTACTACTTTCTCACTGGATGGAAGTGGCTCGAAAGCTTATTCTTGAATTTGAACACATTCATTTTGAACATGTCTTCAGAGAGGTTAATATGGAGGCGGATATGCTATCAAAGCAGGCTCTTAATTCTCAGGCAGGGATCATCATGTGGCAAGAATGGCGGGAGGATATACTTTTTACTCATGGTTCTTATCATTTACATTGGACATGATGCTTATAGTTTTTACTTTTTATACACATTTTGTTTTCTTTCCAGTTTTATGCGGCATGTTTAATCTTATATGATTAATAGTTCTATGTGCAGATCCTTGAAATGCACAGGGTCCAACTACTTGTTGGGCGCTTTTCCATACTCACTATCTTTTTGCGGCATTTATTTCATCCTCTTTCAGCTGATGTTCGGTATTTACAGCTCGGATGTAATCTCGTTTTTAAAACACTTAGCTATATGCTGATGTTTTTTACTTCGATTTCCCGCATTACTTCTGTTGTTGACGCCTTTGGTGACTGGCATTTGTGGATGACTGTTCATGGGACTTATTTTATATTTTGGTCTGTATATATTTGCTGATGTGGCATATGGATACTGTTCTTCTACAGTATGTCTTCTTGTTTTGATTTGTGGATGATTTAGGGACATGTGGCACTATTATTATTGCTCTATTCTGATCTAGTTGTTGACACTATGCTGTCATTTTGACCGGTTTCTCCCTGATCCTCCTTCTGATAGGGTTTGTGTGCCTATGTATGGTCTGACAGCCGGATATATTTACTATTCCGCATATTAATAGTAAGTTGAATTTTTCTATGAAAAAAAAAAAGAAAAAAAAACTTGCATGAATTTTAACACTTTTTACAAAACCCAAATTAATTAAACTTCACCTCAACGCATTCTCAACAAGTCCATATTGAAAAAAAAAATTATGGGCACGTTATGACTTTTTACAGACTAAAAATTTAATTAAGCTCCTTTTCATAAAAATTAGGCGTTCTAATCCTCGTTGGATGATGTCACCTCCTCAAGCGGGCGTTGTGGTTTTTAATTGTTGATCTCCATGGTAAATATAAACCGTTAAAATTATTTGTTGATTATTTTTCCTTTTATGGGGTTTTATGAATACCTTATTCACACTCCTCCACATGCACCAGTGACACTTTCACTTCTTCCGTGATCTTCTTGGATCCTTCAGAATAGAAACAATGGTAGCAGCAGCTGCACAACAATGTCGAGAGTCTTCTACAGGGACCTTGGCTCAGCTTCCTCCTCCCTTGGTTTGGTTAAATCTCTTACAGCTCCACTCTTCCCTTCTACACATGGGGAGATACTTATATAGGTCTCTTCTGAATCCTGCAACTCGTTTCAACTGACGGAGAACTTCTTGATCACCAACAACCTGCTCTGATACCAATCTGTTGGATAGGCATAGGATCCCAGACACACAATAGGAACTGAAATCAAACACAAAAGACACACAACTACAACTTATTGATACTAGAGAACAGGAGCTTCCTAACTCTTATTCATTAACACAAAAAACTCTCTACATCTACTACTGAAAACATGCTTCATGCATATAATAAATTCTAAACTAGATCAGGAAGTTTCCCGAACTAACTAATCTACCTAATTGTATTTAAAACTAAGACTTCTAATATTATAGCTTGTACATCATGCAGGTAACTTCTGTTAGTAACAAACTGACTTGTTTACTTATATCAAAGGGACAAATTACTCAATTTTACAACTTTCAGGATGAACAACAAAAAAAAATGATATTCCCAAAAAAATATGAAGTGCAATTCGCGTGGTCCTCCTGCTTCCTACACATATATAAATAGGATTGGAAGGTTGTAATTCCAAATTAGATTTAAGGTTTGATACACTATCTCACAACAATGCAGAACAATCGCATGATTTTTCCTGCCTTGATGGTGGCTATGGCCATCATTTGTGCTAATTTGGTGTAATAGACTCCAGACACAAGATGTGTTTGGCAGGTCTACAAATATGAAAAAAATTCAAAGCGGGAGAGACTACAATTATAATTTGGGGGTGGCATTAAATTACATCCTTGAAAATACTACCACCAATGGATATTCATATTATTACAAGACCAACCATGGAGGAAATGGAGCACCCACTTCCAACATTGCAGGAAGATACAGTGACACACCCTCCTCAGACGATTTCCATTATTGTCTCCAAATCATTACTAATGGCATATGGAATTCTTTTGGGAATAGCTTTGGAGCTCAAGAGAATCTGTTAGATTGTTTTCTTCACTATGAGCCAATTGAATTTTAATTATATAACCATTTCATGCCTTGTTTTTCTTGTGGTAATGGTGTTAACATAGGAGGTATTCATAGCCATAAGGCCGAGATAAGTACTTATGAAGATTGAGAGTACATGGAATCCTTGTGGAGGAATATCATATATTCATATGCCTTAATATCTTCATTTGATGGTCAACTAAAGATGTTTAATACATTTCAGGATCTCAACATCTTTGTGATGTGAAATGATAGAAACTATATCGATAGGAATGTTTCCACATCGTACATTGTTGATGGTGTTTTATTTTTTTTCCATCAAGGTAAACAAGTTCACACTACAATATATTCACATATATTCATAAATATTAATGAAATTCAAGTTAAAAATTCTAACACGGTGTTAAATTTTATCATATATTTATAAATAATATACAGAAAAACTGCAACACTGCATAAGTTTTACATGTATGGAAAGAAATCCAATAAATAATAATGGAAAAAATACAACACTTTATTTAATGAAATCTTTGATTTAGACTAATAGGATGTCCTGTTGTCCTATGTATCATACTAGATACTAGCTGAAATAACCTACCAATGAGGTATAGGAAAAACAACATAATCAAGGGGAGAGTCAAGAGCTTTATCCTGATGTAGACTTCATAGTTTCTCTAGGAATTCAAAATTTCATTATTCATTACACCGATAGGTGTTTATATATTAGAATTTGGGGTGGACTACCATATATGCTTTACCTAGATTGAAGGAGGATGGGAAAAGTGTATTGTCCAGATTGATTTTATGGGCATCGCTCAAAATTTGAAATAAACTATAATTAAAAAAGTAAATATAAAAAAAAAAAATGGTATTTGATGCATGGATAACTCATAGCTCATGCATGGATAACATGTATTGATAGAAAACCCATTTAACTAAAGAAGGTAACATGTAGTTGAGGCATAGACCACAAGGGATTACAGATAAGCATGGAAAACACGTAATGGATTACTTTTTCATGGCACTTAACTTGTGACCTACCAGTGTTCACCGACCATAAGTTAAGTGGCTATGCTAGTGGAGGTCCTCCCTCTCGGTAACCTCACAAACGAAAAAAAAAAAAATAATAATAGATATAATTGCAGGGAGACTCTATAAACTCATTTTTGGTGCTCTAAACCATATCTCAGAAGTTAATTTAATCCATATTTGGCACGTGGGACGAGAACAATGTGAAGGAAGACAACCTAGAAAATCAGGCAACTCTCCTTGACAATGGAAAAATGATAAAAAATGGGGGCCAACATATAATTCGTTTGCTCACTTAAGGTTCAATAAAAAATGACTAGAAACCTCTATGAGTTATCATTCACCACAACATTAATGGGGAACCTCATTCAACTTAATTTCAATAACCATCATTTCAACAACCAAGAATAGCCATCAAGTGGCCACGTTCCTCTGGGCATGGAAGGATATTCGATAAGTTTTGTGGTGGATCAACCGCAAAGGAGATGTGGTAATACAATGTTCTCCCTACTTCCCGTCAAAGCATTTAGGATAGCGAGTTGAAAAAACCATTATGATATGGTAGAAACTGTAGAGGGGTGCGAGAAGGTAATGTTAATGGTGTATCTATGGGATGACATCACCTTCCCCTATGGAGCTCATGGGGAGTGGTTTTCAATCCGAGAAGTTTGCAATTTGTTGAAAATTTTTGGGGAAACAATTGGCATCTGAATTTGGAAAACAGGCAAGCACGAAATTTGGATAGTCCTCAGCAAAATTTAGGAATAGGGTCGTTGATGGGGAGACACTAAGGAGATTAAAATTAAGCTTTCCTGGATGAACTCTCAGCTTGTTGGAGTCCTAGTAGCAATATTCCAGATCACCTTTCACACCTATGATTTAGACACCTACATAAGAGATGAAAAAGAACATATCTGTGTATATGGGTACCAAGTGGAGACTATGATGACCATTCTGGACCATCACCATGAGCTCATGAATGAAAACTAGTCCAAGGTTACCTATCATTTTAGAAGTAGATTAGTTGTCAATGAAGATTCAATTCTACAACCCCTCCACGCCATAGTGGACATTTCAAGTTCAAATGGGAAGACAAATGAAGAAGTTGCTCCATAGGTCATACATAATGGGTGTAGCCCTTGTTAAAATTATTTTATCGTATGTTATGTTTTTTTGTGATAAATTGTTGGTCCAGTATATTACAGTATATAACGGTTTCATAGATATAGGCTTTTTTATGAAAGGACTAATCTTTTTTGAAGTTGTAATAGACTCCAGATCCATGATCAACCTGCTATTATTTTTTTGGACTTTTTTTTGTAAGTAAGAGTAGGTTTGTATTACTGATAACCTAAATAAAATAAATATCAAGGTTCAAGATGACCCTCCTATTTGTAAAACAAGCCATGCCATGAGCTCCATTCAAAAATGAGATAATTCTATCAGTCAGGGTCCCGATAAATAAGCCCACTTTCAAATAGTTCAAAAAAGTTGAAAGTTCTAGAGACCATAAACAAAAGAACAACATCCTTCTTGCCTAGACTATAACTATATTTGATCGATATATGTTCGCAGTAATATCAAATTAACAAAAATAGAGACAGAGGAATTAACAACATATGCACCATAAGCTTTCAAGTGTGAGTAACCTCGGGGTGGGGGGCGTCATCTCCTTCATCGATAATGTGGGGTGAATTTGGGGTGATTCCCATCGGCAGATTATTTTTCTCTAATTCAATCCCCAATATTCTTGCAATGATGTCCAACTTGGAGTCAACAAAATCGATCTCCAACCTCAAATTTTTTAGAGGAGCTGGTTCCTCTTTTAGCTCTCCTATCTATTTATCTCAGTCAACCATAGTGATCCCTATGGTACAAATCCATTATGGATTTGGTATCATCGGGGTTTGCAATCTAATCATCCAGAACCTCGAACTCCCGACCTTGTTCCTTGGAAGAGTACCCCGCTTGAATTTTCTTATTATATTTCCCTATATCCCTCTTAACCAATAGAATAGTATGTTTGTAGCAAAATATGGCTTCTTCCATTGCCTTGGATAGTTCCCTAGATGGGATTGGTTCCTTAGACACAACTTTCCCCATCTATTATCTTCTCTTCCTACTCGTCACCTCTCCCCTCATCTCCTTGCACTTCCTTCCCCTGAGCCCTTTCAACCTATACACCCTGAAATTCTAAGTTACTAGATTACGCAACAAAGAACCAATCGAATTGGGGGGGAAATACTTGGGCATTTGAATACCCTCACCACCCGCCCTAATGATAAACCTCTATGTGAGGTATCATAATGGTCACCCCCCTTCGCTTACTGAGAACACTCCCACTCACATGTGCAATCATCCTTCACCTTCTCCATCACTTTATTGGACTTGATGGAACTACACATTGTATCATTCAGTTTGTCCGTCATCCATAACACTTGCATGCACCACATCCATTTGAACCACCATTTGTTACCTAGGGATTCGAGCTTGCCTTCTCGTTCCTTCGCTAAATCGTGACCACCTTCGCACCCACCATGACGAACTATTATTTTTTTGGACTATTGTAACCTGCTATGTCAATTTTTGTCAATTGTTTATAATATCAACTTACCCATTTTAATTAAAAATATAGGATGGCTTGTTATATGCAAAGGTAAAAGCATAACCAAATCTCATATAAAAATGGTGATGTCCTCTCATATATGAAACAATTCTTTCAACCTAGATATATGCTAAGAAATCTTACTTTTGAATGCCTCTTAGCTCTATATGTTATGTAAGTTCATATTCAAATGCGAAACCATATTTTGTTTGCCTATAAGTTCATATTCAAATGCAAAACCAGATTTCGTTTGCTACCTATTTGCACTAATACATAATTATAGTAAGAACTACTAAGAAGTCGTTTGTATTAAATGGATATTAGGTTTTATTAATATGTTAATAAAATTCCATAAACTTAATATAAAATTCACAATGAATGGTTTATAAATTTATTATAAAATTTAAAATTGATAAAAAATAATAAAATTATTATTTTATTTTAATGTTATAAGTTAAAAAAAATAAAATTATTTTATAACTATATATAGAGACTAAATTATTTTTAGTCCATTGGTTGTAGCTTGGGTGGTTGGGAGGAAAGATTGTTGCCCTCCCCACCCAGGTTCAATTCTTGTAAGTAACATGATGCTCTTGTTGAGCCCTATTGTAATGATAGTATTTCAAGCTTTCCTTGATTCTTCAGAATAGCAGGAAGGTGATTTTTCCTTTAAAAAGAGACTAAATTATTTTTAAGTGTCTTGGGCATAATTATCTCTTCCTTTAATGTAAGTTTTTTTTTAAAGTTGAACATGCTTTCAGAAAAAAATATTTCCCACTCATGTTTAAGTAGTTAAAAGAGTATTAGAGGGAAGAGAATCTTCTTAGCTAACTTAATTTAATTCTCTCAATTATTAACATAGTTTAATTCTAGATAATCTATATGGACATAGGAGGCTTTGGTTTCAAGAATTGAACCTAAATCTTAGGTGGAGAGATAATATTGAACATGACATGCTTGCAAGGATTATCTTGCACAGACTTATGTGCAAGTTCCCTAATTTTGAATGGTCCATCAGATTAAGGAGTGAAAGGTATGATTTATGAAAGTGAGATACATGTAACAATATTTGCCCTTGTTCGACACTTTAGGTGTGGAACATATTTTGTAGATTTTCCCCAAGGAGTTTGGGATAAGAATATACAAGTTTAGATTTGAAATCGTTTTATTAACTAAGTCAATATTTGAAACAATAGTTCCTTGGTTATAAATTAGAATGAATTGATCAAGTAATAATGTTGTGACATAATACATCTTATTATTGTCATAGAGATAGAATAGTTCCTTGGTTATAAATTAGAATGAATTGATCAAGTAATAATGTTGTGACATAATACATCTTATTATTGTCATAGAGATAGAGTTGCTGAAACATTGAGCTTGAGTTGATTTCCTTTAAAATTAATTTTTAAGTCATCATTTAGAGCTCCAAATCTATAACTTTCTTTCCAGTTTTTTTCTATCATAACAAATCTATTAATCAATCAAATAATCCAATACATAATTGTAATACAAAATGGAGTTCACTTATGAAAATTATAAAAGAATATTAGAAAATAAATCGAACATCTTTACTTGTCATAAGTCATAAAATGATTTAATACCCAATTGTATTATCAATGTCTATAAAAACACAATAGATGTGTGATTAACATCCATTTCTTCATTAGTTAGAATATATTAGATTAATTCAAATACGTTGTTCAATTTTGATATGTGTATCCTTCACATTATTATCAATATACATTAGACATCATTTAATTGTATCAAAGTTAATCATATGATTATTATAAATGTTGCACTACGATATTCATTAAGTGTCATGTTGCATTGATTTTGGTTGACTTTGGTTAGCCATAGTTATCTACAGTTGACCATGATTGATTATAGTTTATCATTTTAATTATGGATGTCTATCATTTAATATTTTGACTATGGCTAACCATGTTTGATAGTGGTCCTTAACTTTATTGTGCATTTTGGTCATCATATATATGCAATAAAGTCAATGGTTTGCTTTGTCACCATGGTATGCTTGACCATAGTTGACAATGGTTGATCACATTTTACTATAAGCATAGTTAACCCTTTGTTGCTAGCCACAAATTCAACCATGTTTTACTATGCATAACTATGGTTGACAATGTTTGAAAATGGTTAACCACATTTGACTATGATTGAATTTGTTTGATTATGGTTGATCATGTTTGATTATGGTTGACTTTGATTACCAATGGTTAATTATGGTTAACTATGTTTAACTATGGTTATTTGTGGTTGAACATGGTTAATGATGGTTGATTGTGTTTGATTATAGATGACTATGGTTTACCATGATGATTATTATTGACAGTGGTTAACCATATTCGACGGTTATCCTTAACTTGATTGTGCATTTTGGCCAATGGATAGATAAGCAACAAAGTCAATGGTTGACTTTGTTGTTTTCTCATTCGATGGCTTGACTGTGTAACTAGTTTATGCTCGAGGATGCTTGATTATGTTTGACCATGGTTGACTAGGGTCAACCATATTTTTAACTACATGTTGACTATGGATGGTTAACTATGTGTGATCATTGTTAACTAAGGTTGATCATTTTTGTAACTATGTTTGACTACATACAACTATAGTCAAACATGGTTAACTATGGTTGAATTTAGTTAACAAATGTTGAGTTTGGTTAGCCATGGTACTAAAGGGTTACGTTGGATTGTGATGTTCCTCAATAGTTATGTCTCATCATGACATTTATCTTGGTTAACTAATGTCAAATTGCTACATTTTTAAATGGTTGTGTTGCATTGTGACATTCAATAAGGGTTATTTGGCATTGGGTTTGGTTGACTTCGGTTACTAGGCCATGGTTGTCTATGGTTGACTATAATTGACTATAGTTTAATGGTTATGTCACATTATGACATTTATTAAGGCTTATGCTACATTGCAATGCTCATAAAGGGTTATGCCACATTGTTCATCTTACTTATGTCTAATTGGTACATTCCTAAATGGTTATGTTGACCGTGGTTAACTATGATTTACCATGTTTAACATTGATCCTGTGACTTGATTATGCATTTTTTCCATAACATGGGTTACATTCGAGGATGCTTGACTATGTTTGACCATGGTTAACTATGGTTTACCATGTTTCATTATGGTTATGATTGGCATTAACTACCTATTCTTGATTATGGTTGACTTTTCTTAACCATGATTGATTTTGATTGACCATGGTTGACCATTTTTTACTATGGCTGGATATACTTGACATGCATGTTTGACTATGATTGGATGTAGTTGACTACATTTCTCTATAATTGATCATGATACCTAAATAATTTTTTCAATAAAGAGCCTTTAAAATCTACTTAAGATTAGTTAAAGTGATGTTTATTTAAGTAGGTATATAAATAAATTTGAAGTGTAATAAAACCAAAGTCATTTACCTTATTCAAATATTAAAATAGGTCAATATGAGTTGTTTTATTACATTGGATTATATTCAAATATTTGATATGTTTCTAGTATTGATTTGAAACCAGTTTAAAATTAACAATGAATTTAGTCATTATCAAAAACTTCACGTGTGTATGGACTGTACAAATGAATTTAATCTATATCATTGTTTAAAATTTTAGTTGTTCCATGTATTATCAATGAACAAATCACAATTTTATTTTATTACGCCAATAGGCGTTTAATATATGTTAGATTTTTGGAGATGGAGGATGAAGTATAGATTGGCTAGATTTACTGTTGATGTGCCAAGTGTATGATCGGGATGCGTTTGATGGTTGCATTATTTTAGTTAGCCATACATAAATGGTTCGTTAAGCATTTACCTCTGTAATGAATTATTTAGTTAAGCAATTATTACCAACGGCTTCAAGCATGTAACTAATAGCTAACTACGTGGCTCCCAAGGTAATTTTTAGGGGCGAAATTTCACCAATTGGCTATTTTTTGGGTTTTTTTTCAAAAAATAAATTCATTATTTGGTCATTTTTAGTCTCTAATATCGCCTATATTTACATAAAATATGTTTTTTATCATAATATTCGCCAAAATTTATTCGTTTTAGTAGTAAATTGTAGGTTTTGTATTTAATATTCGCCTACCTATCTATATCTATATTTTTTCCAATCGAAAATAATTACCTAGAATACTATACTTAAACGTAATATTAGAATCCTTAAAAAATACCCTAGTGGCTCCATGACGTTCCTTCATTTAATGATACCTAAGCAATTACAGATAGCTTCACGCATGTAATTTCTAGCTAACTACAACGCTCCTTCATTTAATGACGCGTGGCGGGTTGGTCGCACATGGAAACAAGCAATTAACAATGGCTTCAAGCACGTAACCACTAGCTAACTATGTGGCTCCATGACGCTCCTTCATTTAACGACGCGTTGGAAGATTCGTTGCACATGAAAACATGAATAATTAAATGATAATTCTCGTAGGTACCCAATAATGCCCTAAGGATTAGTTATTTAATACCGAGGGTTTTCATTCGTTCTGCTTGAGCTTCTCATAGAATGTCCAACTTTTCCTTTGTTCATTGACAGTCACAATATCTAATTTCTTCATTGCTCTCTCGTTCATTCGCTTGAGCTTCTCATAGAATGTCCAAATTTTCCTTCGTTTATTGATCGTCACAATATCTAATTCCTATATTGTATTAAAAAGCAATTGGAGTACTCATATTCATATTCATCAGAGATATTGTCTTTTCATTAAATGAAACAGGAATATATCAAGATAGTGGCTTCGGTTGGACTAGACACGTACTCATATTCATCTAAGATATTTTCTTTTCTTTAAATGAAACAAGAAGTTATTGAGATCATGGTTTCGATTTGACTATACGCCTACATATACTTAGTATCCTGTCTTGATTACTTCTAGGTAGATTCTTCTTTTGCCACGCCAAAACCTCTTTTTCGAGATGGTTGAGAGAAGCAACTTTCAAAGCTATCTAGATTTTATATTCTGGTACCAAAAAATAATCTTGGAAGTTTATGTTTGCGATAATCGAAGCATGGCCTCCATCAATTTATTTTTCCCTAAATACCTTAAATAATTTAAAAATTAAATCATCAAACACATATTTACACAATCCACTATTTATATTGGTTGGAAAATATATGGCAAATTCCTCAATTAATTGAAAGCGATTGACAACTAATTTCTTGATATTGACTGTTGAATGTGACAAAAGCGTTAAGAAATGTACCATGGAGGATTGTCGTAATCAAACATAAGCCTCAATAAATGTCAGAATCCAACATAAGCCTCAATAAATGTCAGAATCCAACATAAGCCTTTATGAACGTCACAATGAGACAAAACCATTAAGGAATGTGCCAAACATAACTAAACACTTGCGAAATATTCTAAATATGAATGCCATTATTTACGCGAGATAAACATGCAACAATATCACAATCCAACATAACACTTTTAAGGAACATAACCAGAATGAACCATAACCTTGGAAGAATGTCGCATTCCAACTTAAGCCTTGATGAACATAGTAATCCAACATGACCCTTAATGAATGTCGCAATGTGACAAAATCATTAAGGAAAGTACCAATCATAACTAAACCCAACCCTTGAGAAACATTCCAAATATGAATGTCATAATTTATGTGACAACCATGTAACATTATCACAATCAAACATAACCCTTAATGAATGTTTTACTATTACAATCCAATAAACCTTCGAGGAACATTGCAGATATGAATCTCATAATGTGACTGTTGGAATATTTTATATTCCTTGGAAGGTAATAATGTCTTTGTATTATGTCGAAAGATATCTACAATCTTATGTAAAAGAGTAATACATTATATCCCATATTCATTATGGTAAAGTATACTCTTGATATTCATTATTATATAAAGAGATGTTATTATGGAGAATTATATTATCCCACATGTAATATGTGAGAGTAATTCCTCCTCATCTCTTAGTATATAATAGAGTCAAGGGATTCACATCACTTATCATGATCTTTACTTATTCACACAAGTATTTCTATATTGTATTGGGGTTATTGGCATTGCTCTCTTGTAAGCTTGAGGGAGATATTCTGGAGATAATAGAATACTACCTTCCCGTGGACGTAGCCCAATTGGGTGAACCACGTATATCTGGTGTACTCTTTTATCTTGTTCTCTTTCTATACTTATTGTTGATATATTATTGATTTGCATAGATAGGTAAGCTAGTTTATCTAGATCCATATCTCTAACATGGTATCAGAGCCATTTGCTATTATCTTAGAATACCTTCTATTGCTTTCAAACAATATTTTATCATTTGGGCATTGTTTATTTTGTAGATTTGCTTTCTATCTCGTAGGGATTAGGATTCTCTTCAGATTTGGGCATGTTTATGCAGTTTTTCTTTCTAACCCTAACCTTGTTGTAAAGTTTTTTTGCAGAAATTTTTTCAAGGGTTTCTTGATTATTTTTTTTTGTATATCTATATGATTTTCTGATTCTCCTCAAGGAGATCTATCTTTCGGTTATCAAATTGACATTTTTAGTCCAAGTTTGGTAGACTTTGTGCAGGTTTCCATCTTCGGCAGATTCAACACTGTTTTTGGCCTCAAACTTGATGTTCACGACTTTTGCTTCACAGAACCCGCAATTAACTTTGTTTGTGCCTACTGTGAACCTGCGAGTATACTGTAGACCCGTGACTTCCAGTGATCAGACCCGCGCATGCTACGACATACTCGCGACTATTCTCACTACTAAATCGCGTTTACTTCAGTCTACTCGCTACCCTCCTATGCAGAGACCCGCGAGTGCTTCGGCATAGCCGCAAATTTATTGCACAGACACCCGCAAACACCCCTATCAGAACCTCGACATTCTCCTTTACAGATCCGCGAACCCGCAGCTAACTCTACTTTAAACCCGCATGTAATTACGACCTTTCCGTGCAGAACCCACATTTTTTCAGTGTTATTCGCGAGTCCACTGTGGCAGGACCCGTGAGTGACTTTTCTTAGCACTTTTCAAAAGGGTTGTAAGTAAAATTTTCTTTCCTTTACTGTTTTTTCTACTGTGTTTATGTAGTTCAGTATGGTAAAGTATATCAGTTTTCTATTATTCACTTTTATTCTCTTATCATTTCTAGCATTTGGGTTTCTTGTCAATATTTCTATCATTATGACTTCAGAAGTAGCTTTTGTTCCTGAACTTGTTGGTCCTAACTATCTTGCATGGAAGAGAAAAATGCTTGACGTTATCAGGAGTAAGAATCTATGGAGGATTTTTAATGGTGAACACATGAAACCTGTTGATGCTCAACCTGTGGCTATATGGGAATATAAATGTGATCAAGCAAGAGGGATCATTGGTCAAATAGTTTTATATAGTCTTCAGGTAAGTATAGAGGCAGAAGACAGCCCCATTGAGGTATGGAAAATTCTTGCTTCTTTATTTGATAAATCTAATGATGTTTCTACTTATTACCTTGAAAAACAGATTTTTGAGCTAGATCCTACTAACTTTGAAAGAGTAGAATTATATCTTGTTGAAGTGAAAACCTTAAATGATAAATTAAATAATTGTGGTAAATATTACAAGAAAACAGACACTGCTCTTATAATTCTTGTAGAACAAAAAATTTCATCTTGTTTTGATATGTTCATTAAAACTAGGAATAGAGCTCTTGAATTGTCTTCAAATACCACGAAACCTACTTTTGATGATTTTTGTAAAGGATTTATAAATGACCAAGAAAGGTTAATTGTTTCCAAACAACTCTCACCTAATAAGGCTCTTATGGCACATAATAAGAATCCTAAGAGAATTTTTAATAATGTTAAAGGTTCTAATTCACACACTTCAACTCCTACTAATAACTCTCGTAATTCTTCTAATGCACATCATGACAATAATAAGAAGAAGAAAGTGTATTCTCCTTGTAAACATTGTAGTAAAACTACTCATCCTGAAAAGAATTGCTTTAAATTGAAACGTTTACTGGCCAAGGCTAAAAAGAATGGTTCTAATGAATCACAAGTAGCTTTATGTGCATATGTTGTTTCTTCTAGTAATTCTTCTTCTAATGTGGAATGGATAATGGATTTTGGTGCTTCTAAACATATGAGGTAATGTTTCTTTATTTACACCTTATGAAAATAATAAAAACACATCTAAGAAAGTATCTATAGGTGATGGTAAACAAATTTCCGTAATTGGTTCTGGTAATGTTAATGTTGCTAATGGTCAATTGGAATATGTTTTTCATGTTGAAAATATGCCCATCAACTTACTTTATATTTATCATGCATGTCAAAAAGGATATAAATTTGAAGCTTGGCCTGATAAATATGTTCTTAAAGATATCAATCAAAATTTCAAAGTAGATTCTTCTGGTCTTGTTGATCATACTGCTGGTTTATATAAATTTGTTGGTTTTAATTCAGCTAAAAGACAACCTTTTTATTCTTATGTTGTTCATGCTGATGAACTAAGTAAATTATGGCATGAAAGATTATGTCATTTGAATTATGGTAAAATGAAAATGTTAACTAAAATGGTACTTGAATTTCCTAATATTTTTTTTACTAACCGTGTTTGTGAAGGTTGTGTTCTTGGTAAACATCATAGAGAAATGTTTGATAAAGGTAAAGCTTGGCGTGCTAAAGAACCTTTGCAATTAATTCATGGTGACATCTGTGGTCCTCTTGAAGTTCCTTATATCTCTAATGCAGTTTATTTTCTTACTTTTATTGATGAATTTAGTAGAAAATCATGGGTTTATTTCGTGAAAAATAAAAGGCATACTTTTTCTAAATTTCAAATATTTAAATCCTTGGTTGAAAATGATCCTGGTAAAACGATTAAGACTTTAAGAACTGATAATGGGGGGGAATTCATTAAGAAATAATTTGAATTATTTTTATCTAAACATGGAATTCAACATCAAAAGACTATTCCTTACACACCTCCACAAAATGGTGTTGTTGAAGGAAAAACGAAACCTTAGTTGAAATGGCTAGATGTATGCTTTATTATAAAGGATTACATAAGAAATTTTGGGTTGAAGCCATAAGTTGTGCTAACTTTATTTTAAATAGAGTTCCTACAAAAGCTCTTAAGCATGTTACCCCTGAGGAAAAAATGGAATGGTAGGAAACCTGATATTAGTAATTTTAAAGTGTTTGGTTGTGAATGTTGGGATCATATTCCTGATGAAAAACAAAAAAAGTTAGAACCCAAGTCTCACAAGTGTATATTCATTGGTTATTATGAGGATTCTAAGGATTATAGGTTGTTTGATCCTTTTAATCAAAGTGTCATCATTCGAAGAGATGTTCAATTTATTGAAGTCTCTCCACCACCTAAGTCTGTTGAACCACATGTTACTCTGAATATTCCCTTATCACTTCTTACTCCTATCTCAATTACTCCTTCCAGTTCTGTGACTGATCTTAGTTCACCTTTTTCCTCTTCTTCAAGTATTCCACCTGAATGTCTCAAAGCTGCCGAAGTGACTTCTGTCCCTTCTAACCTTCCTATTTGGGCCTGAAAAACTCTTGAATCTGCAGGAAGTGATATTGGAATCCCTTTCGATACTCGTAGAACAAGATCTAACTTTGCTCTTATGACCAAAGTTTTGGCCACAGATGATCCTATTGTTACACCTAAAATCTTACCATCCCGAGATTCAGTGTATACATCCCTAAAGTTTCATTGACTAAGTTATTGACCTGGAAGAGATATAACCCATTTATACTAGGTTTTGAGAGGTCGTCATAGGCTGCCCTCATGCAACCTGCGACGTCGCATCTTGCTCTTTTGCAGGGTGCGACGATGTTAGTTAATGGACAAAAATAGCTCATTCGAGCCCATTTTCAAAGCTAGATGACATGGATCCTTATCCCTGACCTTTTGGGAGAGGTGGCACTCGATTCCTAACCTCTTGGAAGGATCCCCTATCTCTCTCCTACCATATCTCAACCTACCCTATCCATACCCTATCCACTTAGTCCTATATAAGTGAAGCTCACTCCCATTCCAAAGGGAGGAAGTCTATAGTGTCTACATGCTAGTGAAATCATCTTAGAGAGATCTCTACTCATCCATTGAGAGACTCACACTTCCTTGGGAGGATATGGCATTGGCTTGGATGGAGAAGGATTACTTCGTTAAGATTTGGTTGTAGTCGTTCTCTTCTATGTACTTTCCATGCTGGTTTGGTTGTAGTCGTTCTCTTCTATGTACTTTCTCTTTTATTAAGATTTGGTTTACAAAAATATAAATGCTTTCCACCAATATTGTTGTGTTGATGATATTGTGTAGTTTACCTGCTTAACTGTTTACTTAGATCTGTTATCGTTTAGATGCTTTTACTTGTTTGTCTTGTTTTGTGTATCTTGGGGAGGTCTTGCAGCTTAGATCTGATGACCGCGAGGCGTGGAACAACATCCAGGAAAAGTGACTACAAACTTAAGGTAAGCCATCTGATAACTTGATCCTTAACTAGATCTAGGAAAGTGGTTTATAGTTTGTTTTATTTTTTCTAGACTCACATTGAGCTAGGGAGATCCGGCTCGCGTCCGCTCGAGTGGATTGTCCGTCAAACACCTACTACTTATGCTCAAGCTAAGGGTAAACCTCATTGGGAACAAGCTAGGTCTGCTAAGTATGATTCTCTTATGAAGAAAAAGACTTGGTCTCTTGCTCCTCTTCCTTCAGGAAAGAATTTAGTTGGTTTTAAATGGGTTTATAAAACTAAATTTACTGCAGAATGATAGATTGAAAAGTATAAAGCTAGATTAGTTGCAAAAGGTTTTAATCAAATTGAAGGAATAGATTATAATGAAAACTTTGCTCCTGTTGCTAAAATGAATACAATAAGAACCATTTTATCTATTGTTGCATCTTATAAATGGGAAATACACCAAATGGATGTTAAAAGTACCTTTTTAAATGGTGATCTTAATTAATACATTTATATGAAACAACCTCCTAGTTTTATTAATCTTGAATCATCAAGTTTAGTATGTAAATTACACAAGTCTTTATATGGTCTTAAACAAGCACCTAGGGCTTGGTAGGATAAAATTGATGCATATTTCTTGAATAATGGTTTTAAGCATTGTATATCTGATCTTAACCTGTATGTTAAGCATGTTGATGATAATATCATTGTTATTGTTTTATATGCGGATGATCTTATTATCACTGGCAGCCAACTTGTTCTCATTCAAAGTATGAAAAGTGACCTTCAAAAGCAGTTTGAAATGACTGATCTCGGTATTTTGCACTACTTCTTAGGTCTTCAAATTCGACATCTAATAGATGGTATTTTTCTCTCTCAACCGAAGTATGCTACAGATTTATTGGCTCATTTCCACATGAGTGATTGTAAACCTGTTCCTATGCCTTTTCAGCCCAGTGTAAAGTTAATTGTTGAGTGTACTACTCCTCTTGTTGATGCTACTCTTTATAGTCAGCTAGTCGGCAGTTTGATATATTTAACTCACATCAGACCAGATCTCTCTTTCACCATCAGTATGGTTTCACGGTTCATGTAGCAACCTCATGAAATTCATTGGCAGGCAGCTAAGAGAATTCTAAGATATTTACATGGGACATTGTCCTATGGTGTTTTTTATTTGAGCAGTACTGCAGTTTCACTTTCTGGTTATACAGATTCTGATTGGGAAGGTGATAGTTCTGATCGACGGTCAACTGTTGGTTATATATTTCAACTTGGTTCAGGTCCGATTTCTTGGTCCAACAAAAAGGTGAAGACTCTTTCTTTATCTTCGTGTGAAGCAGAGTATAGAGCAACCAAAGAAGCAGCAAAAGAAGCAGTTTGGTTATGGCATGTTCTCACTGAGCTTGGTCTGGTTCTGAAATCGTCCACTCTGTTGAAGTGTGACAATCAAGGTGCAATTCAGCTTGCTTATAATCCGATATATCACTCCAAGACAAATAATCTCGATCTTGATGCTCATTACATTCGAGGTCTCGTTGCAGATGGTGTTCTTGCTCTTGAGTATTGTCCTACAGGGCAGCATGCAGCCAATATCTTCACCAAATCCTTAACAACAACGAAGTATGTGCATCTTCGCTCCTTACTTGGGATGAGGGAATTTGTCATCAAGGGGGAGCAATAATGACTCCTTCCTTCCTTTGTTAGTGGGATTTTCTCTTAGCCATTATTAAGGGGGAGTGTTTGAATATTTTATATTCCTTGGAAGGTAATAATGTCTTTGTATTATGTCGGAAGATATCCACAATTGTATGTAAAAGAGTAATACATTATATCCCATATTCATTATGGTTAAGTATACTCTTGATATTCATTATTATATAAAAAGATGTTATTATGGAGAATTATATTATCCCACATGTAATATGTGAGAGTAATTCCTCCTCATCTCTTAGTATATAATAGAGTCAAGGGAGTCACATCACTCATCATGATCTTTACTTATTCACACAAGTATTTCTATATTGTATTGGGGTTATTGGCATTGCTCTCTTGTAAGCTCGAGGGAGATATTCTGGAGATAATAGAATACTACCTTCCCGTGGACGTAGTCCAATTGGGTGAAGCACGTATATCTAGTGTACTTATTTCTCTTGTTCTCTTTCTGTACTTATTGTTGATATATTATTTTTTTGCATAGATAGGTAAGCTAGTTTAGCTAGATCCATATCTCTGATAGTGACACTACCATGGAGGAAGGTCTCAATCAAACGTGGCACTTCATCAACATCGTCATGTGAGAAAAACCTCCAAAAACCTTATAATGAATCTGATAATGTGACAAAATCCATTAAGGAACATAACCATAATGAAACATGACCATGGAGGAATGTCGTAATCCAACATAAGGCTTGATGAATGTCGTAATCCAACATAACCCTAGATGAATGTTACAATGCAAAAAAACCATTAAGGAATGTACCAAACATAACTAAAGCTAACCCTTTTTTTCCATGGAAAAACCTAAACACATCCTTCATTTGCTCATTGCACGATTGCACTCATTACTGTTCATATTTTTTAGTTTTACACTATTTCATTCCATCCTTAATACTTTAATAATGATCCAGTGTTATGTACTGAAGACTGTTGTTGTTGTTCTTCACATACTGGATCGTGGTGCTTTGCTTCTAATATCACCTAATATTGTGTGATTTTTAATGAATTAGGATAAATGTCTTGCTCTTTCTCATTATTGTCAATTAAGTTTTGATGATGATTTCATATATACTATTGATATTTATAGTTATTTTTTCCCCTCTTTTATTTTCCTTTTCCATTATTGTGACTAATACTTGATTTTCCATCTCTTCTTATTTATATTTATATTATTTTATTATTATTATATTTTTAATTATATTATTATTATATGTTTTAAATGAATAAATAAGTTTAATATCTATAAAATTCTCTTTTATAAAATTGTTTTTTGAATGCAAAAATAAATTCATATGAACTTTAGAATAATATTAATGGTAACAATACTGAAAGAGAAGAAGACAAGAATCTTTCATTCTTGTAATGTTTCTTGTGAGGGTGTATTTGTAAGAAATGCAATAGATAAAATAAAATATAAATGCTTATTTTAGCAATCACTATACTTTTAAAATGCTTAGGTTTTACTAATTATATTTCACTTTCAATGAAACTTCACATTTTCACCTTTTCAAGAGTCCAACAATATTAGAGTAATGAATAAATACTTACATGGTATTTGTTAATATTCTTACATGTTAATATTCTTGTTTAAGAAATCATATTCACATATTACATTATTACATTCTAACCATTCTAATTTATTTATTTTATTAATATAAATACAAATACATATCTTAAAATTAAAATTTTACATGGTATTTGTTAATAATTTTGTTTAAAAAATTATATTCACATACTTTATTGTCACCTTTTAATCATTCTAATTTACTTATTTTATTAATATAAATACAAATACATATTCTAAAATTAAAATTTTATATTAAAAATTATTCTACAAAATATAATAATATATTTAATTTAATTTTAAAAATAATTAATTTAATTTAATTTAAAATATCGAAAATTATAATTTTTATTTCTAATTTATACATTGTGAAATTATTATGTAATTCTAATTATATTGCATTTTTCCATTATGAGGAATTATATGTGTACACATAAGACTTTGATATCACAAAACATATCACACTCCACTTCAAATGAATGTATGATACCTAGTTATTTACATGCATGCATTTGGTTAAACATATTTTCTTTATGCATGCATGCTGGTTCGATGAACATTTAAAAAACGATTTTACGTTACTTTGATAAAATATCAAAGTGGTGAATTTTCTATATTTTTATTTTTTATTTTTTCTAAAAACATTCATCAAATTACTAAATAAAATATAACTTAATATTTATAATTAATTTTTTTATTAAAAATATAAATAAAGAAAGCACCATTTTGAATAAAATAAGTTGATGTATGATTAATTAGTGAAAAAAAGGAACTTACTTTTATTTTTTAAAGTATTGTAAAGGGCTTTATAGTCCGTTCAAGAAAGATATGGTTGACGTGAACATTAAAGATGAATAACTAATATTAATCATACAGTTCTACGTTTAGATAGTCATGATAATATAAAGCTAAATCGTAAACAATATTTATATATATCATTTAAATTATTATTAATCAAGTAAAAAATTATATGGAAAAGCTTATATACGAAGGAAAGATTAAATCCATTATTATAGTGATTTTGAAGTAGCCATCTCCAACATCATCATCATTCTTTAATTAATTCATCATTCTTTAATTAATTGAAATTGAAAACGATTGACAAATAATTTCTATATATTGGGGGATTATTGAAATTAGTTATAAAACCTATTAGTATACATATTTCCAATATTAATAAGTTAATAATGTTTAATTAATCATAATATAATAGTTAACTATTTAAATAACAAATAATTATTTAATATAGAATTAATTATTTAATTAATTAATATTATTTTTAACCAAATAACAATATTAGTTTTTAATTAATTAATATTTTTTTTTGTATTAGGGAATTAGCAATTAACTATGACTGGGCCGGTATTCCATTGGAGTCTAGGGATCCAATCCCGCTACCACTATATCCCTAGGTACCCCACAAGAGCTCGCAAATATTTTCTTTAACTAAATAACAATAATACTAATTAAATTATTTTGTTTAATTACTTATTATAAAATAATAGTAGTGTTTAATTAATAATATTGTTTAATTTTAAACAATATTATTAATCGAACAATTAAAATGTGTATTTCATTACAAACATTTTTTTTTTCCTTGGAAAAAGTCCATAATTTTATTTCAAAAAGATGATTAAAATTACATATTGCAGATGTAGTAAGATCAACAAGGATCTCTACATTTTCACATATTGTCTCATATATGCAGAAAAACAGCTTATAATGAGCTGAACCAAAAGAAAGAGAAAACTAGACAAGAAATAGAACAGATATATCATGAACAGTGGTGAAATTGGGGCCACCGGTTTCAGGTTTGGTCCCTGAAACTGCCGCCGCCGCCACTGGATCGTGCTCAGACCCAATGGGTCGCCGCGCAAAGGCGCCGCCCTATCTCCATACTCAGAAATATCCATCACGCTCCTGAAAGCAAACATGCAGGCCCAGCCATAGAGAGATGGCGAGATTTCGGACTCATTTCTTTCCAGAGAAGCAAGCAGGGTTTCCTTTAATACTACCTTGTCGACCTTCGTTTTCGATTTGAAATCTTGGACTTCTTGGAACCCTCGAGAGCCCTCTCACCTTGGATTGCCGCAATGTTCTGCCGGAAACATGCCTTGCAGAGCCGTAGCTGAGGCTCTTTGCCATTGAAGGACCGTTCTGCAGGTCGAATGTATGAGGGTACCGAAGTAAGCAGGAAAGATGCATCCATGGAAGAATCCATGGCCTCCAAGATCGCAAACCTTGATCGCAAGAAAAGAAAGTCGACCTGGTCGCCGCCACAAAAGCATCCGCCAAATTTATGTTATGTCCCATCCGCCAGAAACGTCATTGACCGCCATTGAACATTGAAGTCTGTTTCTGCAGGTCGAATGTATGACGAAGTAAGCAGAAGAGAATGCTCGCAACCCTTGATCGCGTCGACCTGGTATCAGCCGTCAGAATCCGCCGAATGCAAGCCGTCGCAGGAGTGCCGCCGTCGTTGTGGAGAGCCACCGTTGGAGCTTGGAAGCCGCTCCTCACCGCCATTGGAATGCTACCCTCGCCGTCGTCTACTGTGAGCTCAGAAGGATTCTGTGACCAGGGATAGAGCCCTGGCCGCCGAGATCAACTCGGATCGGCTCAAAACCCTAGGTTGCAGAGCTCCATCATTTCATTACAAACATTATACAATATTAATCTATTAATATTTTTAATTAAATAATAATTAATAAATTAGTATTATTATTAATTAAATAACGGTAATATGAATTAAATTATTTTATATTTATTCAGTTTAATTAATTATTACAAAATAAAAATATTGTTTAATTAAACAATGTTATTAATCAAACAATTAAAATATCTATTTCATTAAAATTATTAAACAATATTAGTCTATTACTATTTTGTATTACTATTTTGTGCAGATATGTGTACGGTCCCACTAATCATTAGAAACAACCACATTAATAATATTAATATGTCTAAATACCTCATAAACTTAAATATGTAAGGGCAGGCGCACAAAGTTGCTCCCCAAAACCGTTGCAATGGGGACGTGCTAGCGGGAATAAAGCAACTACGTGCACGCACCTAAGGCAGCGCGCACGCGCTGCTAGGTTCGGTACCGAACCGAGGCACATGCGCGCTTAGGAGCGCGCACGTGCTCCTGTTAAAAAAAAAAACAGAGCCGAATTCACATTCTTGTCATTGGAGCAGAGCACGACTTTCACCTCCGTGTGTGCGTGACTATAGCCACCATAAGAGGCTATTTGCACTCCAAAACCCACCAACTCGTCAACACGTCGATTGGATAGGTAATTTCAAAATTTTTTGTCATTTTATTCATTCTTTGTGTCAATTTTTTTTATTTTTTTTGTTTATTAAATTGTTAATAATTCCCAAATTTTTAAAACAATGGACCAATTCTCAATTGCAGATTGTAAACCGAGACAATGAGTGAACAAAATATTAACCCGGAGACCGGTGGAACACAAGAAAACCCAAACCTTGGACCCAATGTCGAAGAAAACCATCAACAAAATCCAAATGCCGAAGAAAACCAAAACCCCCAACCAAATGTTGAACAAGATGACCTTAACCATTATGTAAATGAAATGAGAGTGCACACTCGAGAACTAAGAAACACGGGGGAACCATCTCGAGTGTCTCTTGCCACGTCAATTGAGAGCTCAATTGACTCCCTCATCCATGCACATCGCCAATTAACCGACATGACTGAATATAGGGCTAGGATGCGGGAGTATTACTCCACGGGCATTTCCAAGGAAGCAATAAAAGATTTGAATATTACAAAGGCCCAATTATACAATGTGTTCACCGATCCAAGAACACAACAACCACCCAACACTAGAAAGCCACGTGTCTGCATGGATTGGTGTCATTACCAACCATGGAGGAACAATTGGATGCAGAGGTGGTTCATGGTGTATGATAAATCTCCCTGCAATAATAGGGAGGTTCCACAGTACTTCCTTCGGCAACTGTGGGCTGAGTTTATGCTCGGTTTACATGTCAACTATTTTGACATAACCGAGTTCCAAAGTGTTGGGCGTGGCTCTACCCAAGATCAACCTGCTTCCAAGAGGAACCCACTGAGAGGGCCACCAACTCCTAGGTGCGACCCCAACCCCTCTCCCCAGCCACCTCAGTTACCCCACAAGCATTATCAGATCGAGGAGGCAATGAGGAATGTTTCACGTGGACTCCTCAGACACACCTCTTTTGTAGCAGCGACTACATTGGAGAGGTCGGGTGACCTTGATAGAGATCCAGGTGCAGGGCCTTCACAACAGGGCCAGGATAGACCTGTGACCAGTGGTAGCCATGGTGGGCATTCCAGTTCAACAGGGACAATGCCACATCTTTGTCCCCATTGCGGGCACACTTTCCCTGGCCCGATCGAGGGCTGTTATATGGATCAAGTCAGCAATTTTTTTAATGTCAATCATCACTTGATAACTTGTAAAGTATTTTTAAAGTATTTTTGTTTGACTTAAACTATTATTTCAATGTACAATTATTCAGAGCTGAGACACCAACATGGGATAACATAGGATATCCCAACCTGGATGCAGCAATGGCAGTTGCAACTGAAATTGCGGCACCTCACACGGAGGTATTTTCAGTACCTCACACAATATTGTTATTACATATGTCATTTATATTACTTAAGTATTTATATTTATGGCATACACGTTGATAGTTCGTACAATGTTTTTGAATATCTTGATTGCCTAAATAATGACTTGTTTAACATGTTCATAACATGCATGCATTTTGGTGTCCACAGGTATTCCCTAACTACGGTGATCAACCATCCCCACCAGGGATTGGCAGATCACCATATACATAGGTACAATGTGTAGTTAAAAGCATGCTTTTAATTTGAATTGTTACGACTTACTATGGTTTAATTTATTGTTTGTTTACTAAATTGTGATATTACAAATATATATGTAGGTGCCACCAATAGCTGCAAGTCTTCATTTTAGTCCTATGTTTCCACCCTCTCCCATGAGTCCCCCCCCTCGCTTCCATCTAGACCCCTCCGTCCGTCCACCCCCTCCCTTCCATCCAACCCCCCCTCTCCGGCCATACTCCCCCCACCATCCATCCTCCCCCACTCATCCACGCCCGATTGTCTATACATCCTCCCCAATTTATCCACGCCCCCTGTCTATCCATCCTCCCCCATTCGTCCACACCCCCCCTTCCTTCCAGCTTCCCCTCTTCGTCCACAACCTCCCTTTCGTCCATCCTCCTCCCTCTATGTAGGACTGACCTCCCATGCACCATCCCTCAACACACCCCCTCGTCCTTTTCGTTTGATACCCTCTATCGTACAACCGGAAAGGGTTCATCATCCACGACGTCCTCCCCCACCCCATACCACCATGTCTTCTCCCACCATATCATCCCCACTTCCTGCCACTATTGTGGAATCTACTCTTCCAGTATCCTCATATGTATCTCCAGTGGTTGCACCTGTAGTGGATGCCACTACATCTGTGCCCCCCCCCCATGACTGCATCGGAGCTGGTTGTCCATCCATCTACTCCACCTACTAGGCCAGAAGCCCAACCATGTCCATCGTCGGAGGTGTTCACGGTGAGAATCAAGCTAATTTATGAAAATATTTTGATGCATTAACAAAAATTAATTTAAGCAATTATTACTTTTCAATGAAATAATTGTTGTAAATGTTGCAGGCTGGAATTGTTGAGAGGCTCTGCAGATCCAGGACACCTGCCTCACGTTTCCCACTCGTCAGAGGTGATTTATTTAAGATTCGAATTCTACATTTGTTTTATAAATGTGGTAAATGTTGAAAATGCTTGAAAATGGCGGTATCTTATATCATTTGTTCCAGAGCCCGGAGAGACGGTCTACTCCTAGACAGAGCAAGACCCATGGCACTAGTAGCTTGAAGAGTAGGAAGATCAACTTTGGAGATGCGTCTGGGAGTGTCGGGGGTGGTCACAATGCTTGACACGCCATGTTATGTATATTAGCCATGATGTGGCGCTTTTGTGCACCAGTTTCCATGTACTTTGTATCTACGGCACGAGTTGCCATGTATTTTGGATCTACGGCATGAGTTGTCCTATTTTCTATAGGGCACGAGTTGCCATTGTATGTACATTGGGAACCATGTTCCACTATTTTCCAGAAATTGTATATGTTTGGATGAGTTTTGTAGCCTTGATGTACATGGATTTTCAGTTATGTGATTTATATCGATGTTGTCTATATTAGTATCTTGTTGTCTAATGTTGTTGTCTCATGTTGTGTGTATCATGATGTGATGTTGTCTAAATTTGGTTTTTACTTATATCCGTCCATGGCATGTGGTCTTAAGTTTTGGTACCAATGATGTCCATGCATTAGTTGATAATGTGAATCAAGCTGAAGCTTACCTAGATCTTAGAAGAGAAGTTGGATATCATAGTTCAGCTTGGTTTATCTTTCCACATGTAAAATCTTGTAATGGTATCTATGTTAAGAAAACATTATAAACATAGGCTAACTGAAACAAAATCATGTGTGAGAATTAATCTAAGAACAAACGGAATAAATGGATGGACAAATCACACCTCATGGCACATAAGATACACATTGGGAACTAGAGTACTAGGAAAAGAATACTTAAAAATAGAAAATTTCCATTGTTGTCAAAAGGTTAAAATGAGATCCAACATTATTTTTAATAGCTCTACATAATGAGATCCAAAATGTCCATACTCTACATAATGAAATGTCGTCACTAGTATTTATATTGAACATTTTTTCTACTTAAGATCATGCAACAAATTAATAACCAAGTTATGGAATCATTTCTTAATCAATTGTCACCATACAAATAGGACAACCTTGAGCACAATGTATAGCTAGCTCATTAATTCTCACTCATGGATATAGCCACCTTTGATTTGATGACCATCACATCCACTACCATTTACAATTAGGACTTCCTTAATTTATCATTATGTGATAGCGATCTAATATTATGTAGACACGTTGACTTAAACACATATAGTTTCCATTACAATAAATGACTACTATGAGGTGTATTTGTGAGGCTATATCCACCTCAACACACCAACTTGTTACCCCAATACCCCAAATGCTTTCGAATTCTGTCTGGAAGGGATTGAGGGGTATTAGGACATCCTAATTCATCTACTGGACACTCAGACACTTGTTAAATACATTTAGGACTTGCATTACATCAATGGATTCACACATACACCCTCATCAAGTTGCATGCATCCATTCGTGCGCCATCAACACTAGAGCATGTAAGCATTACTACATGTTGGACTAAGCTTTACTAATGTTATGATAATATTAGGTTTGCCATCCATTGAGAAGGTTTTCATAGGTGTGCATATCCACCATATAAAAATCTTCACGATACAACCAATTTCAAACCATTAGGTTTATAAATTAGGTATATGGTGCTAGGTACAACGTTTTTCTAGTTGATGATGGACCTTTGCTATATAGATGAGATACTATGCATATATGTGTATAGTGATTTCGATTCAAATGTATGCACATGGATATATATGTGCAATGAAAATGATTTAATTTTTATATGTATTATAATTTAGGGCTAGATCTTAGGCTACATAATAGGGTTTCATTGTGATTAGAATACAAACTAGGGTTTACGCTACCAACTAGGGTTTTTAGGCTAGGCTCTCGTGTTTCTAGGCTAGGATCCAAGCTCTAGGGTCACGATATTAATGTTTAATTCCACTATCACGACATCATTCTCACCAATACCATGCCCACTACTACAATCACCATCAAGCCTCTCAACCCCACTTTGTACATTTCCAATTCTTCCAAGTTAAAATTTATAGGTCTTGTTGCTAAAAGATTTTCACTTATCTATTCACATAGACAAATCCACTTTCGTGAAAGATTTTTTGTAGCTTGGTATGTGCAAGTTCACATGCAATAATAGTTGAGAAATCCAAAACATCCTATACCTTGGAAAAACAACCTTATTAATCTTCTTTTGACAAAGGGAGGGGAGAACATCATAGTACAGTCTCAATAGCAATGTGTTTTTTAATGAATAGCCTCTATAAAGGGCATACTATATTTATCTGGTCTTTAAAGCCAAGTCATTTGGAATAGAATGTCACAATTTCAATTACACCATTAATGCAATGTGTTCAAATTGAAAGTTTTGTTTTGTTGCATTACATGTGGCCAAACATTAACTCCCACGAATTATTCTTTAATAAAATAAAATTATTAAATGATATTTTTTTAAGTCTAACTTCATTGCTGAAGGGTTATTTTGTGACTAAAAATTCGTGTCAAGGGCAATGTAAAAATTCAAAACGTAAAAAAAAATTAGTTTGAAGGGAGGAGATGAAATGAAATTCCAATGCTAAATGCCATTGCCAATAATTGAAATCTCCACATGATCAATGCTCTGTGCATGTTGGCTTGCATGAGTATTTCATGTTGACCAACTTTTATCTACACATTGCTACAAATACATGCCATCATCAACATCTCCATCATCATCATCTTCATCATCAACATCAACATCATCATCATCTTCTCCATCATCATCAACATCTCCATCATCATCATCTTCTCCATCATCCTCATCAACATCTCCGCCATCACCATCTTCTCCATCAGCATCATCATCATCTTCATCACCATCACCATCATCATCAACCTCTTCATCATCATCACCATCATCATCATCATCAAACATCTTCATCATCATTGTCATCTCTAGGTTCCTCATCAACATCTCCATCATCATCATCATTGTCATCTCTAGGTTCCTCATCAACATCTCCATCATCATCATCTTCTCCATCATCATCATCATCATCTTCATCACCATCACCATCATCATCAACGTCTTCATCATCACCACCACCACCATCATCATCATCAACAACATCTTCATCATCATTGTCATCTATAGGTTCCTCATCAACATCTCCGTCATCGTCATCATCATCATCATCTTCATCACCATCACAATCATCATCAACGTCTTCATCATCATCATCATCATCATCATCATCATCATCAACATCAACATCTTCATCATCATTGTCATCTCTAGGTTCCTCATCAACATATCCATCATCATCATCTTCTCCATCATCATCATCATCATCTTCATCACCATCACCATCATCATCAACGTCTTCATCATCATAACCATCATCATCATCACCATCTTCATCATCATTTTCATCTCTAGGTTCCTCATCAACATCTCCATCATCATCATCTTCTCCATCATCATCATCATCATCTTCATCACCATCACCATCATCATCATCACCATCATCATCTTTATCATCATTGTCATCTCTAGGTTCCTCATCAACATCTTCATCATCATCATCATCATCTTCATCACCATCACCATCATCATCAACGTCTTCATCATCATCACCATCATCATAATCATCATCAACATCTTCATCATCATTGTCATCTCTAGGTTCCTCATCAACATCTAGCCATAAGTGCCCGGTCGACGATTTTGCAAATTTGACCCCAATGTGCAAAAATTGCAGACTCCCTTACTGAGCAAAACCCTATTTTCCAAAATGGACCTACAAGGTGACACCCGAGCCATGGGACCGGAGGAGAGGGGCACCCCTAGCACTATCCCGACGTCCTGAATCCAATGGAGTCGACAGTTTGTCGATCAGAGCCACGATCTTAATTCTATGGCTCGTTCCGTCTCGCATCCAATAGGCCTTTAGGGACACCAGTTGGATACCTGCCCGGGGCATAGAACTCAAACCGTGCAACAAAACCAGGTTTCGGGGAGTCCTGCAAGTGTTTCTAGGGAGGTTCCGGCTGGGAAGGCTAGCCATAAGTGCCCGATCGACGACTTTGCAAAGTTGACCCCCGTGTGCAAAATTGCACACTCCCTTACTGAGCAAAACCCTAGTTTCCAAAATGGACCTACAAGGTGACACCCGGGCCACGGGACCAGAGGTGAGGGGCACCCCTAGCACTATCCTGACGTCTTGAATCCAATAGAGATGACGGTTTGTTGATCGGAGCCACGGGCGTCATTCTATGGCTCGTTCCGTCTCGCATCCAAAAGACCTTCAGGGACACCTGCTGGATACCTGCCGAGGGCATAGACCTCCAACTGTGCAACAAAACTGGGTTTCAAGGAGTCCTGCAAGTGTGTCTAGGAATGTTTCGGCTAGGAGCGCTAGCCATAAGTTCCCGATGAATGATTTTCCAAAGTTGACCCCCATGTGCAAAAATTACACACTCCCTTACTGAGCAAAACCCTAGTTTCCAAAATGGACCTACAAGGTGACACCCAGTCCATGGGACTGGAGGACAGGGGCACCCCTATCACTATCCCAATGTCCCGAATCCAACGGAGTCGACAGTTTGTCGATCGGAGCCACGGTCGGCATTCTATGGCTCATTCCGTCTCACATCCAAAAGTCCTTCAGGGACACCTGTTGGATACCTGCCGGGGGCATAGAACTCCAATCGTGCAACACAATCGGGTTCTGGGGAGTCCTACAAGTGTGTCTAGGGAGGTTCTAGCTAGGAACTCTATCCATAAGTGCTCGGTGGATGATTTTCCAAAGTTGCCCCCATGTGCAAAAATTGCACACTCCCTTACTGAGCAAAAACCTAGTTTCCAAAATGGACCTACAAGGTGACACCCGGGCGATGGGACCGGAGGAGAGGGGCACCCCTAGCACTATCCTAACGTCCTGAATCCAACAGAGTCAACGGTTTGTTGATCGGAGCCACGGTCGTCATTCTATGGCTCGTTCTGTCTCGCATCCAAAAGACCTTCAGGGACACTTGTTGGATACATGTTGGGGGCATAGAACTCCAACCGTGCAACAAAAATGGGTTCTGGGGAGTCCTGCAAGTGTGTCTAGGGAGGTTCCGGCTGGGAACGCTAGCCATAAGTTCCCGGTCGACGATTTTGAAAAGTTGACCCCCGTGTGCAAAAATTGCACACTCCCTTACTGAGTAAAACCCTAGTTTCCAAAATGGACCTACAAGGTGACACCCGGGCCACGGGACTGGAGGAGAGGAGCACCCCTAGCACTATCCTGATGTCCTGAATCCAATGGATTCGATGGTTTGTCGATCGAAGACACGGTCGTCATTCTATGGCTCGTTCCGTCTTGCATCCAAAAGGCCTTCAGGGACACCTGCTGGATACCTGCCGGGGGCATAAAAATCCAACCGTGCAACAAAATTGGGTTCTGGGGAGTCCTGCAAGTGTGTCTAGGGAGGTTCCGGTTGGGAAATCTAGCCATAAGTGCCCAGTGGATGATTTTCCAAAATTGACCCCCGTGTGCAAAAATTGCACTTCCTTACTGAGCAAAACCCTAGTTTCCAAAATGGACTTACAAGGTGACACTCGGGCCACAGGACCAGAGGAGAGGGGCACCCCTAGCACTATCCCGACATCTTGAATCCAACGGAGTCGACGGTTTGTCTATCGGAGCCACGGTCGTCATTCTATGGCTCGTTCCGTCTCGCATCCAAAAGGCCTTCATGGACACCTGCTGGATACCTGCCCGGGGCATAGAACTCTAACCGTGTAACAAAACCAGGTTCCGGGGAGTCCTGTAAGTGTGTCTAGGAAGGTGCCGGCTGGGAACACTAGACATAAGTTCCCGATGGATTATTTTGCAAAGTTAACCCCTGTGTGCAAAAATTGCACACTCCCTTACTAAGCAAAACCCTAGTTTCCAAAATGGACCTACAAGGTGACACCTGGGCCATGGGATTGGAGCAGAGGGGAACCCCTAGCACTATTCTGATATCCTGAATTCAACGGAGTTGACGGTTTGTCGATCCGAGCCACGCTCGTCATTCTATGGATCGTTTTATACCCTTTTCTCCAATATAACCACCTTCCCTGCATATAGAATCAATATTTTGTTTCTGAAATCCCTTCTCATTGTTAAAAGCTATCAAGGTCGCAGGAGCGCCTACGCTAGCGACATCTTCAGTTGTAATGACAAATTCCAACGAAGGTTCCACATGTGCTTCATAGTCATTGTCCTCTGCATTCTGTACCCAAAACAAAACACTAATCTTATCATGGAAACATAGAAAACATACAAGATTATAAAATGACTACTAAAATTGTAACTCAGTAATTACCTGAATCATATCCATAAAAAAATGCACATCCCTGGTGTATAATTCAGTAGATAATTTTTTAACTGCTTGATGTAAATCTTCTGTAAGTGGATTTTCTTTTTCCCCAACACAGAACTTGTCTTTCCTGATCTTTTCAATATGTTACTTGGGGGTCGCCATAAATGTCACCAAACACAATCCACAGTAAAATCCTTTATCACCAAACACAATTCACAGTAGAATCTTGTTGGTAAAACCTGTCATTAAAAAAATAAAAATAAAAACCCAGTTTAGTATAAGCGGACATGAAAATAAAGAATAGAGTCACTTCCAAGATGCAAGAGCCTCTGAACCACTTTTGAAAAACGAATGCTTACCAGATCCTTTTCGGCCTCAAACACCTCGACAATGGAGAAACCGCTCAAGTTTTTCCTCTGTTGTTACGTTTGGCCTCAAATTCGTGAAAGGCCTGAGGATAAGGCCATACTTATCACACTGCAAGATACTCTTGGTCACTTCCAAGATGCAAGAGCCTCTGAACCACTTTTGAAAAATGAATGCTTACCAGATCCTTTCCGGCCTCAAACGCCTCGGCAATGGAGAAAAAGCTCAGGTTTCTCCTCAGTTGTTACATTTGGCCTCAAATTTGTGAAAGGCCTGAGTATAAGGCCATACTTATCACACTGCAAGATACTCTTGGTCACTTACAAGATGCAAGAGCCTCTGAACCACTTTTGAAAAATGAATGCTTACTAGATCCTTTTCGGCCTCAAACGCCTCGGCAGTGGAGAAACAACTTAGGTTTCTCCTCTATTGTTACGTTTGGCCTCAAATTCGTGAATCTCCTGAGGATAAGGCCATACTTATCACACTTCAAGATACTTTTGGTCACTTCCAAGGTGCAAGAGCCTCTGAACCACTTTTGAAAAATGAATGCTTACAAGATCCTTTTCGGCCTCAAACGCCTCGGCAATGGAGAAACAGCTCAGGTTTCTCCTCTATTGTTACGTTTGGCCTCAAATTCATGAAATCCCTAAGTAAAATGCCATACTTATCACACTGCAAGATACTCTTGGTCACTTCCAAGATGCAAGAGCCTCTGAACCACTTTTTAAAAACGAATTCTTACCAGATCCTTTTCAGCCTCAAACGCCTCGGCAATGGAGAAACAACTTAGGTTTCTCCTTTGTTGTTACGTTTGGCCTCAAATTCGTGAAATACCTAAGGATAAGGCCATACTTATCACACTGCAAGATACTCTTGGTCACTTCCAAGATGCAAGAGCCTCTGAACCACTTTTGAAAAATGAATGCTTACCAGATCCTTTTCAGCCTCAAACGCCTCGACAATGGAGAAACGCCCATAGCACCCAAACCATGGCTCTGATCATGAATCCGTCGATTCCAATGGATCCGGGACGTCGGGCTTCACCTAGGGGACCCCCCACAGCATGCCTCGAAGTCCCGGAAACGGTTCCAATGTGCCATCTCCGGAGCTAGGGTTTTGCTCAGTGAAGGCCTTTCGAATATTGCTTAAGGAGGCCATTTCTCGTCCGGAGGCCGCCGTGCATGCGTGGCCACCGTGGACAGGTCCACAATGGCCATGTGGACATGCGGGAGCTGACAGAATCCAAGTCCGCTCGCCGGTTTGGGTCCCGTGGCCCCGAAGCAATTCCTATATGGCATGAATAACATTAATCATGCATGAATAAACAATCACATGGCTATAAATCATAACTTAATCATAACTCAAACATCAAATAAACAATATCAAATAAACTATCTAACATGAATAAAATTAATCGTGCATGAATAAACAATCACATGGCTACACTATGTACCTCAATCAATTAGGCCTTCTGGATCCTCTCGATTTTTTATTGTCTCAAACAACCTGTCATGCTCTACATGAGGTAGTAAGTAGCGTACCTTGTTTGATGTCTTCGTTGACATTGTTTGCAGTTGGATGTTTGTACCAATGATGAGGTGCGTAAAGTGATACACCCGTGAACCTGGTCTATAATCCGTGTATGTGTAGCCGTTTCTCTTTGGTCCCTTTCCATCTACTGTAAGATATTCCCCCTGAAAAACCATCGAGCCAGTCGGAAAGGTAATGCCTTCACTATCGGTTAATTATGCGAGGAGGGTTTGCTTCCCCTGGATGCATCATACAAACCAATAATTCGTCCCAATTGCACTGTCTGTTGGGGCGACAACTGCGTAGATGTGTCCTGCAAAAGTGCATTTTAAGGTCATATTCCAACAAGTAGTGGTTTGATAACTTGGATAATTACAAAAACAAGGAGGGAACCGGGATATGCATGCAGAAATGTTTACCTGGCTGTACAATATCAGATATATGATCATATTCATTCGAAATAGCGGATTGGCCTTCCTCTAACTGGATTGTTTCAACAACTACACATGGTTGCACTGCAAGTGATACATGATCTCATTCATCAACCTAATCCATTGATTCGCACTCATCCCACTCACAATTGTTGCAAGACCCACAAAAGCAAGCAAGTTTTCACGTCCATATTTCAAATAAGGGGTTGTTTGAGCTTCGAACCGAATGAAATCCACGAGTTCCTTGCACAGTACTACAACTATAAGAAAGAGATCGATCTATATCAACTACATTCTAGAAATTTCTGACAACATGTCCTCTACCTGTTGGTATGTGTTTCTCCGTGGTTCGATCTAATATTTTTGCTTTGCACCATCAAACTATGGATTTGGCATTCCGAATATGAGGGTCTCTCATGCACCTCATCTCCTCCCTTCGTAGGGAAGTTTTGAGACATTCTCTAGCCCCGTCGTGCTCTCCCTTTCCATGCCTGGTCTCAAAATAGTTCCATACATGCAGCACATCATAAGTCTTATGCAAAATACTCAACCACTGGAAAACACGTGCATTTTTGAACTGGCTTGCACAACCATCTGACCATATCCAATGTTGATCCATCTGTATACCTCTCTCCTTCAGATGATCATAGAAAATTTTGAAGCAATGCTGCACATAATGCAGGTCGTAGCACCTGTTGTAACTGATGTAGAAATTGGTCTCTTTCAATATTATCCTCATGTCGTTGTTTCTCTCTGGCGCGTGCCTATACGTGATATGGACCATTATGCTAACTTGGTCTGAATGGTAGTATTGACTTTGAATATCATTATGTGGCTGTAGGGTGTAGTTTTCAGCAAATTCCACAACCGACAATATTGTGCCATTGGGAAAGGTTTCCCTGCACTGTCTGTACTGTTCATCCTACCATCGTGCTACATGGATATGTTGTACATACTGCTCGGTCTTTTGGTGGAATTCCTTCATGAAATTGCAAATTTGTACCTGGTGCCACAAAACCAAGGGCATTAATACAACGTGACATTTTCAATCTGAATATATATGTACAAATTCAACATGTACAGTATGAAAGTATGCAAACTTATATTACCTGTGACTTCACCAATGCAATTGTTTTGCTTTCCTTTGAACTATCTACTTGATATGTTATGTACTGGAAGTTCTGCTTTTCTACTAACATCCTCCCAAATTCCTGCTCCACGGTTGCGTGGATGCAGCGGCTCAATAATGCAAATCCACTGCAATTGGAACATGTCCCATATAAGCATGATCTTTTATAATATTTTTGTCCTTCAGGTCTTGGATACATTATGCAATGTATAAATTCTCTGGATGCATTCGGTGGTTGTAACGATGGGAAATCCTGCACAATGTTAGTATGCAAACCACAAAATATATGTCTATATGTATCATAATAGTACTCAAATTCTACATGGTATATACAACATGTATTGCAATCAATGCAAATTCTAGCATACCAGGGTTTGCATTTTTCAAAGGACCTTTGGCCCAAGTTCAATTGTGTGTGCTCATTCTTGAACCTCTCATAGAGTTTTGTTTGTGTCGTGTCAAGGAAGTGCTTGACATGGGGTTCACCCCCCCTAACACATTGTCTCAACTTTAAAACATCTCTTTGATTCGATGACGGTCTAGTGTTATCATGCCAAAACGTTTGCATTAGTTCTTTAACAGCATCAATGAGATTCATATCTGAACGAGGTAACCTACCAACAAAGGCCCAACAATCTTTTTGTCCTGGGGTCTCAAGTTTTTCTCTAATGGTAGAATACTTTTGAAGAGTCTTTCTATCTACTTTAAATATTTTACATGTGTCATATAGTAGGCGACGTTGCCTTGTGTATTTGTCTACAATCGATTCCGACA